>VZRX01013388.1:54925-68161 GCA_013398075.1 Notiomystis cincta | reverse complement strand
AATAATAAAAATAACAACAACAACAATAATATTAAAAGGGGAAAGAAAAGAACAAAGAATGAGTTATGCACAATACAGTTTCTCCACCCACTGAGTGATGCCAGACCCCATTCCTGAATCTAGATCAGCCCCACTTCCAGATAGCTCCCCCAGTTTATGTATTTGGCATGACATTCTATGGTGTGGAATATCTCTTTGGCCAGTGTTATCAACATCATTCTTATTCTAATTCCAAACTACAGCACTGTATCAGCTAGTGAGGGGAAATTAACTCCACCCTGACTGAAACAAGGACATCCTAGTAACCTACACAGTTTTGCTTCTTTTAACTTGTGTCATCTGTTAAAACATGGTAAAAATCAATTTCACTAAAATAACATGAATCATGTGTGAAAAGGAAGAAGGAGAGACAACTGTTAATATCCATCTTTTCCTGGTTAACTGACAAACATTGAAACAGCTGAATACCCTGCTCTTCTCTGCAATAGAGAAACACAGCAAACGATATTAAATGGAAAACTTCTTTGCTAACACAACTTTAAAAGCATGACAATATTTAAGGAATGTGGTACTCAACTTGCTTATCCAGCCAGCAAAAGAAGTGAGATTTGTTTGCTTACCCAAGTGCTTAAAGGTTATATCCTCACCATTTTTATAACTCATGCTCTGATATCTTATGAATCTGAACCAAATACTTTCTCAAGGGAAGCCCTGAGCTTTCCTAGACCAGTGTGAATATTTAAACATAAATCTTTGCTACACTAGAAACTCTCAGATGTTGTTAGATAATTTTTAATTAAGACCTCCTGCTACCTTCCAAGCCACATTCTTTCCTTGAGATTTAAAAATATATCACACTATTTCTAAATTAGTCACACTTAAAGCTATCTCCAGGGGTTTCCTTGAAGGTCTCTCAGGTTGCTTCACAGAAATGTTGACTTTATGGACTGTGAATGGATTGAGGAAACTGACAAATTTGTCAAGCCTGAATTGGAACACAAAGACAGCTTATTTGATGCAGTAAATCATGTGAAAACTATTTCCAAGGAGCCTCTTGACAAGCTGTCAGGACATTGGTTGGACAAGCACCAGGTAGCGTTACTCAGGACTGGAACAGTGACAACAGTGCAGAAACCTGTCATTTCAGCTCTCTATTCCACTTCCTGAGAACCAGTTGTCATATGATAGAAAATATCCCTTCTGTCACATTGATTTTATGTGCTAGGGCTCTACAAACTGGTTGCTTTAAAAGGTGCACATTCTCTAAGTGTATTTTCAGGCACAAAAGCCTAAAATAGGCAGGTCTCCCTTTTCTCAGCCAGTGGGGAGAGACAGGCTCTTCCAGAGGCTCCTTCAGAGATCACAGGTGAGGTTTCTTCCATGAGTTCACTCTAAAATGGCTCATCTTCTCAGAGATGGGTTCTTCTCAGTTCTTCTCAGCCCACTTCTCTAGCCAGTCAAGGTCTTCCTGAAGAGTAGGTAGCACAGCCATAAGCTGTGCCCCCATCAAACGTGCTGAGGGTGCACTGTACCTTCTTGTCCAGGTTATTAAGAAAAATTTTGGGGGCAAAAATATATCAACTGCTGGTTCATTCCACTAACAAATGTCCTCCTGCAGGACTTTGCCCTGATGATCACAGTTGGAAAGGCCAAGAGATGAATGTGTTTTCTATTCTCATAGACCAATTTTGGCTTTTACAGACTGTTTTCCTCTTCTTACAGTTAGAAAAGACAATGGCAGTTACTGATTCTTACTTTCTGAGGATGTTTGTCTTCTTTGTGAAAAATTGTGAACAATTTTCTGTAGTATTTTAGAAAAGTGTAATTAATACTGCACTGATTTAAAGGAAAAGCATATGTGAGACTCATGGCCCCACCTGATAAGCTCTGATGTTTCACAACACTTACTGACATCCTTTGGCTTTCATAAGAGCCTTATAAAATTTAAAAATTTACTGTAGGAATATTTCTCTTTAGTTATCAATAAACTTAAGAGCTAATTCTTAGCCTCTACCTTCTTTCAGATCTCTTATTCATCTTAGTTTATTCGCTAGGGGATATTGTATAGCTTTACAACAAGTTCTAGAGGTCTGGTCAGATACTAAAATGTTAACTGTATCTTTTATTTGTTTTATAGCCTTTTTTCTTGTCCTGCTGCTTTGTTGCCTTGTTTTCCATTTCAGTTCTTCTTATCACCTTTCTCTGATTTTCCATGTAGAAATGCTTATGACAGTTAAATAATTCATATAAGGATGGTTCATGACTTTCCATAAATATCCATTAATCTCTGAAATGTCACTCTATATAGAGAGCCCACATCAATTCTCAGATCACTCCATGCAACACCTGTTGATATCAGTGGAAGCTGTGCTCTCTCATACATTATCATTTGAGGAGGTACTGGTAAAATTTCCATTTTATCAGTCCACCCGATAGACATTTCCAGAACAATCTGATTCCCAACATGAATATAAGAAAGGAATATTTTTAATATTCTGATAGTGTATTGCTTTCTTTTGCAAGCACATCATGTGGGTAATCACTCTACATTTTAGAGGTTATTAAATTTAGAGTAAGATTATGGTAGCAAATAGACTACCTATCAATCAGTGTCTTGCTATTATCTTGCCTATGAACTTCATGATTGCCACCTCTGAATCTTTTTACCTGTGAGATGTGCCAAACTGTACTGCCCAAAGAAAACTCTGTAGAAAGTCCTCTCCATAGAGGCCAGAGACTTTGGCCCACAGAATGCAGAATATTCATCTTCTTTTCTTCTGATCCCAAGAATTTCATGAAACTGCTATGAAGAATGATGGATGAGAAAAAAGGGAGAGTTAGGTAGTGATGGCATTTTCAAGAGTTTAAGAGATGTACAAAATAATTATTCTCAATCACCTTTTTTCCTTTTTTTTTTAATTTCTGTTTGTGATTTCTACCATCATTTAATAAAATATACTAGCTGTGAGATAGTTGAATCCTCTGAAATGGTAATTGGCTATTTTTCCAATGAAGGCAATATTGTACACTATTATGATTGTTTTACACCTTGTTCACTACAATTTATGGCTTTTGACTTTTTCTCACAACTGGACACTGGCTTCTGTCAGACCAACAAGAATATAGACAGATGAGTCACTAAGAAATTGGACTGCTGACCTTGGCAAAGCCTAATTTGCTGCTGTGTTAAAACTACCTCTCATCAAGCTGACCTTATTACATTGCTGGCCTTCTCTTGTCTTCTGCTAGTTGAAATCATTTACTGTCAGTGGCTGGTGTTCTCCTCAGGACAATGCACTGTTAGCTCCTGATAAATCTCCTCCTTGCTAGAATAATAAAACTAATAAATAAGAACAAAATTTGCCTGTCCTGAAAGAAATTTAGAATTGGATGTCAATACAAATTAAGTTATCATTATCAATGCATTGCAATATCTGTTGAATACCCCATAAGTCAGAACAATAGCTAAAAATACACAGTTCATATATTATTTGTTTAAATTAAAAGCTGTGAGGCACACTAAGAAGAAAGGAATTATTAAAGCTGATGAGACCATGCAGAACTTCAGATTTCTGATGAATCCATTCAGTTCTCAAAATGTGACAAGGCGGTATGGATTTTCCATTTGAAAATGCAATGGGGATAAAACCTGTGTTGGTGTGGCAAGATTTTGGGGGTGAGTTGTTGCAGGGGTGATCTCTGTGGAAGGTCAGTGACTGCCCTGCACTGGACACAGTCATTTCCAGATAGCTCTCCGCCCATCACAGGCCAAAGATGAACCCATCACTAAATTTGGTGTTGTCTCAGAAAAATATTTTTATGAAAGAATGGAAACTCTTGAAAGAGGAGGAGGGAACACGGAGGCAATGAGGGAACAGAGATAGGTGGAGAGACCCTAAGGGGAACAGCAAGAGAATACCGAGGTCAGAGAGGCAGGAGGTGTCCCACAGCAGAGCATATATTCCCAAAGGCACAGAGCCTGTGGGAGGTCCCTGCCAAAGCAGAGGGGAAAAGCAAAGAAGGAGCACCAAAAGGAGCCACTATATCCTGACTTGCAAACACCACCAGCCCTCCACCACTGGATCTCTTGCCTCATTGAAAGCACTGAGTGCAACCTGCAGCCGTAACAAGGCGGGAGGTGAGGTGCCTGATGCGAAGTCAAGCTTGCGAAAAGGAGTGGTGTATTTTCCATAAATGTTTTAATTATTTTTTTTCTTGTTTTGCTTTTGTTTCTCAACACCTGAAAGAGTAATTGAGTATTTATATTAATTGGCAATAAATAATTTTCCCAGTTTGAGCCTACTCTGCCTGCCATAGCAATTGTGACCTCCTTGTCTTTATCTTGACACATGAGCTATCTTCTGTTCTGTTTGCTCTTCTGTCCTGCTGAGGCTGAGAAGAGTGAGAAGGAGCTGTGTGAGTGCTTGGCTACCAGCCAGCACCAATCCACCACAGATCTTTTTGGTAATTATCTTTTTCATAATGCTGCTGACCTCTTCAGTAGTGCCCATTCTTAAACAGAATACAGTAATCCAGCAAAGTCACAGAGAAGATAAAACTGCTATCCTCACTGCTGTAGGTCCTTCAGAAACAGCTTCACATTTGAGATGATATATTCAGATGTGTAGTTGTTTGACCAATTGCAATGTTCTGCAAACTGAATGACACAAAATATTTGCATGAAAAATAAGAAATACTCATATTCACCAAGGTTGAGACAAATGTGATCTACATGATTCTTCCTAATGTCTTCCTGGAAAACTGTTTCCTTAGAAAACATTATCTTGGACATCCTATCTACTGTCATAAATACTAACATTAATAAATATATACAAATGATTTGACCATCTCATTCAAGAAAATACTATTTCTATTAGCAGAAGCTGCAAGATCCAAATTTGGTGTGCTAATGGGCTCCTTCATGCTTGACTGCTTTCTTAAAGATGCAGAAGTCAGTATCAGGAACCTTTGTCTATATTCAATGTCACAATGCAGGATGCAACTGCAATTTTTCAAAATAATTAGATGCTTGGTTCAGCACCTAGTCTTAGTCAATTCAGTTGAACACAATTGTAATTATGATATATCAGAAAATGCTGTTTACAATGTTTATTCCTTTTGCTACTAATCAAATGATCAAAGAAATTTTAAAATCTATTTTTGAAACTTCTTAGCACTTTTTAGATTTTTGAGTTATCTAAAAAATGAAAACTATCTAATAACATTAAAACACACAAACCACAAAACTGAATGACACTCTCAATATACAAAAAAGAAAGAAGAACTAAGTAGCATGAAAATGGAACAATGAACAATCAAACAAGATTGTTTAAAATAAAATTAAATGGCAGCTTTTAAGCTCATATTAATCACATCTAATCAAATACAATGAATATATACTAAGTCACAAAAAAAGCAACAAATTATTATAAATATTTATTTCAAAGTCTGCATGCAAACATTTTCATCCTTGTCTAGAGATTACTTCAAGTTCACATAAACAGCTGAGAATAATGCTAACTGAAGATAATACAGCTTTAAGAAATGAATAAATTTAAAGTAAGCAGAAGTTTCAAGGCAACTCTTAAAGAATCATAGGAGTTAAAATGACCTTCAGAAGGCATCTTGCCTATCTATCCATCTGCTCTGAGACAAATCATCTAGCTAAACTAAATATTTTATTAACCCAGCTCAAAAGAATCCATTCAGTAATGGAGATCTCAGAAAAGTCACTCCATTCCTCAGCATTAATTTTTTTTTGGTCAGAAAATCTGTCCTATTGTCAAATACAAATAATGCATTACAGAATTTAAGCTTATTACTTTTTCTTCTCTGTACCATGGATACACGTACACAAAAATATTCTTTTTTTTAATATATAATTCTCTTTTTATATACATATCGTTCTACATTATAACAATTTTAGGCTGAATAACCCCATCTCTTTCCATCCATTTTCAATGGTCATGTTTTCTTAAGCCTTTCCTCATTCACACTGATATCCCTCAGAATGCCTCCAATGGATGTATGGGCTTTTTTCTTCAAGAGTTATGACAGAACATGACACATTACTTTACCTTATCAGAACTCCTGAACAGGAAGGTTATTTTATGTACCTAACAGATTATTTGTGTAATTTCTTCTTTTTTTTTTTTTAGAACAGAATTCCATGTCTGACTCACATATGATTCATTCCTTTCTTCTCTAAAGAACTGCCACCTAGCCCATTGTTTATCCTTGTGCATTTCCACTTTGACTATTTTTGCTTAAGTGTAGTATCTTTTGCTTGTCCCTATTGACTGCCTCTTACTCATTTTCTTCAATTCAACAAAATAATTTTGTAGGACAATGAAAAATCAACATTATCAGTATCTGCTATTATTTAAGAGTTTTCCATTTACCATACTTCATAGGTGAGCTAAATTTTACAGAGCATGGCAACAAAAGCATTGCCAAGGTTGTAAGAACATACCAGTATATTCTCATACTTCTGCAGGGCCTGAACATCTGCCCTGAGATTTCTGTGGAAATTGAGCTCATGTAGTACCTCTCAAGAGCTCAGCAGTCTGTTATATAAGGTCTTGATATAGCTGAAAAATCCTGATTTCCACAAGATTCCATGTGGTTTTAAGTCCCATTGAAGTCCACAAGAATGTAAAACATCAAGTACAACACAGCTGCACTCACAAAAATGTGACCAGTACTGGATGAAATCACAAGCACTCTTGAGTTCTGGCCAGGACAAGATTAATTTTTTGTAGTAGCTGGGAGGGAGCTTATGGTGGTATTTATTATTCTATACCACCTCACGTCATTGCCGTGGGTGGAAAGGGACTCTCTTGTGAGGAGAAGAGGTTCCTGCTGGTCAGGAAAACATGGCAGAGGGAGCCCACTGGTACTGTCTGTTATTGGGGTTTTCTTTCCATGTGAAAGTTTATTTCATTGTACCTTCTGTCATTAGTATGGTTGCTGTTACTGTTCATATTCTTNGCCGCCGCGCCAGCCCCGCCGTTTCTTCGGCACCGCTCCGAGTTCCAGCTGTACCAGCCCCACACCCCCACCCCGCCTGCTGAGGTGTCCCGGGTTTCCAGAGAGCCGCGGGGTTTCCAGCACATCTCAGCCACCACCCCGGGATCGCTGCGGTCGAGCCGCCATTGGCGTCTGCTCCCCGAGCGGCCCCACAGCGCCCCCTGCAGCCGCGGGGGAACCATCGCACCTGCCCTGCCCAGCGGAGCCACAGCGCCCCTGCCGGCCGGGACCGGAACTGCACCAAGGGGAAGGTGCCTGACACCTGAGAGCGGCTGCCAGTGGGTTCTCTGGGTCTGGTTTGGTGTCACCGGTACAGTTGTTGCCTATTTGCCTCATATAAATACTTAGTAAAGATCTGTTATTCCTATTCCCTATCTTTTGCCTGAGAGCCCCTTGATTTCAAAAAATTACTAATTCGGAGGGAAGGAGGGTTCACATTTCTCATTCCAAGGAAGGCTCCCGCCTTTCTTGGTAAACACCTGTCCAAACCGCGACACTGGTGGAACAACTTCTGTCCAGTTTTTCATAGAACGCTGAAGCTAAAAAGGTTAAGAGCACTGGACACCCAATGCTTTAGCTTCAGGGTACTGAAGAGAACTTAAGACTCATTGAGTTAAAACCTGAATTAAGGATCTCTTAGAAAACATTCAGAATATCTCAGGATAGGAGGTGAATATGACTAGTGTGACTAGATGAAGTCATTCTTTTTAAGCCACAGATTTTTCCCCTTCTTTATTTACTTTTAATTTTACTGAAAGCCAAAAGAAATATATCATTAAAAAATACATTGATGCAAAGGTGAATTGAGAATTAATTGTGAACAGGAAAAACCCTAAATTTTGAAAAATCCCACTATAGTCAATGAAGACAGAATTATCAGAATTGAGTCCTAATAGCTAAAGGATATTCAAGAAAGAGAAAAATTGGGGTTTGTGCTTTTGAGGTATTTTCTATATCCCAAAAGATCCATATTTTAATAAATTGTAATTCATTTTATGTATAGAAGTTTTCTCCAGGCTGAAGAACTTGATGTCTGGAAAACTGGCACCATCATCACACAAATGAAAGCTAAATAACTTATTAGGCTTCCCAGTAACATCTCTTCCCAAGTCTCCTTCAGCTTCTTGACATATTTCTTTGGTTTCAAAGTAAGTAGCTCACTACATTTTAAATTAACTGTAATTCTAATTTTATCAGTGTATTTTGACTACAAACCTAGTGGGGTGCAGACAGGCTCTTTTGTTCATCACTACATTGTTAAACACAATGATTTCAGTTCGTAATGGCATCTATAGACTTTTACAGTGAGGAAAGTGATGCCTGTGATAATAACCATAGTTAGACTTTCATTCTTGAAATGGAAGAACTTGAATTTTTACAGTAAACTGGTTCATAAAGAATTCTATTCTATTTAACAAATATTTTCTAAAGAAAAAAAATCTTAGGTTTTAGTACACATCATAGAAATGATTTTACAAGTAATACATAAATTGCTTTTATAGAAATAGTTCTGTTTATCTGCACTCACAAAATTGCACTCTTTAATAAGCTCTTTTAATGAGTTTTTTGAAAAAATATATGCCTGGATTCCTGTCCAGTGTTGTCTACAACTGAAGCAGACATAACCAAAATTCACATGCAATGAATAGATATACAAACAAATGCTCAGATACTAAAAGATTAAACCCTCCAGTAATGCCACTTTGTTTTTAATTACCTTTTACTTTGTAGTTATGAATGTTCTGCTTTTCTCACAAAAATATCTTAATACATCCCTGGTTTTATTTCTGTATTTCCAACAAAAGAAAGATACAGTGCTTCTGAAGTATTGAGGTTTCTTTTTGTTATCTTATTCCCAGGATATGTGTCACACTAACACATCAACTCTTTGGGAAATTATATAAATCAGACTTATTTTTTGCAGAAGCCTTCTTAGCCAGTGTAAGCTTATAAACATCAATGAAAGAAGCACAAACTTCTATAGCTAGTCAGACAGTTGAGGCTTTAGAATAAAGAACATTATTTCAACATTCTTAGAACTAGTGAGTATTTCAACTAAAATACAGAAAAACCACTATGTAAAGAGATAATAAATTTCCATCGTTGATTTCTACAGAAGGCTTTTGGGTAGATGCCTTATTAGAAAATAAAATCCTATTGCTAAGAAAATTTGCTAAGAACATGACCACAGAGCAAATATACTTCATGAGTGTATTAAATTTAGAAAAGGAAAATGTCTCATTTTAAACAAAGAAGCATGCTTAATACCTGGAAACAGAAATCAAATCTGCAGCATCTGTGATAATTCAATACATAGGAAACTTCTGGAACCAATGGAAAGCTTAACATTGAATTCAAACAGCTTTGTGAAAGGTTTCAACTGTAGTAACTCAATATATTCTCTTAGCATTTATCTTAATAATGCTCAAAACACCAATTAGTTTTGAAGTCACCAGCTGGCACAAGAATCCTTTGCAAGAGACTCCATTTATTACATATCGCCTTTTAGAAGCAAACTCGGAGATTTTCAGATACACTTTAGAGTTGCTGAACTACAGAATTGCCGCAAGCAGAGGTGTCTCCAGGATCACATTAGTGGAGACTTTCTTCATTCCTTTGCCTACATTCAATTTCTTGCTCTTTCCTGGATCCTCTCCCATTTCTTTTTCCTTATCTCCTAGATATAAAAGAAAATTGCCTCCTGCTCAAAATGAGTCTTTCTTCAGCCAATACTCCATTATTGAATTATTTGAAGTTGGCTGCTTCTGATCAGGGAGCCAGTCATGAATACTCAGTGATTGAGCTACTGAAATAGTCTGTGAAAGTGTTCCATGCTATCATATAACATACAAATCATAACCTATATAATTTGATGTAATAAAAGATTTATCCTCCTCTGCAACTCTTGCTTCTTAAATTACCTTAACATACCCATTAAATACTTATAAACATATGCTCTATTTATTTTTACATCCATGTAAGTCAGCTTCAATCACACAGAACACTAATATATGACAAACATCAAAGAATTACTTTAGTACTTCATGTATACTTATTTCAGTACTTCATATATACTTATTTCAAAATACTCTCATTCTCATCTCTGCATTTCAGGTTTCCCAGCAGTTACAACAATTCATGGATCTGACTGTTCTTTACAGAAGGAAAATCCTTTAAGCACAGCCCTTTATAGTGAGAAGCATATAGTCATATGATTTCTTATTGAGTGAGTACACATTAACTATTTCTATAAAAATGCAATTAGTCAAAATTCATTCCTGGAAATCATCTAGAAATTCTTAAACATTTATTCTGTAATAATTTCTGTGATTCTAATAAATCTGGATTTTGGACTTCTCTTAGGCTATCAACTCTAGCAAGCAACATAGAATTTCAGATGTACTACAAAGGATCTCTGCCTGAATTTGGCCTGTATCCATAAATGTTCAAAAATCAAGTGCTATCATCAAAGCAAAGCAAAGTTAAAGAAGTAGAAAGGGCTGCATTTAGGGTGTGAAATGTCTCAGGCAGAACTTGGAAAACATTATACCGAGGCAGCTGCTAATGAAAATAGCCTGTATTCCTGCAGCACAATTCTTTTAATACTGTTTAATAAGATATCAGAGGAAAATAAGATTGAAGAGAAAGAATTTGACTTGACTGACATGGCAAGTATGTTGGAAAAACACACTGGAAACTGTTGCCCCAGTTTTTTGTGAGGGTTTTTAGGTTTTGAGGTTTTTGTTTGTTTGTTTGTTTTGTTTGTTTTAGTTTTGGTTTTGGTTTGTTTTGGGTTTTTTTTTAGGGTTTTGGGGTTGGTTTTTTTTGTTTGCTTTGTGTTTTGTTGTTGATGTTGTGTTTAAAAAAACCCCAGCCAAACAAACAATAAAGCATGGGCTCAAGGCTAGTTTCCAAAACCCTTATCTAGTTTCCTGCCTCATTAAAGGAATAGTCTTCAGAAGCTCCTGTGACTAGGTATTGATTTAATGCATAAGGCTTCTATTTCTGAGAGCTTTGATTCAATGTCTTATGTTACATACAATTTTGATGCACAGGAGGACCTTTTGGTCTTGCTCAAGTGAATGGAAACTTTTTATTATTTTCAGTGACAAGAATTTCAGTTGCATTTGGGGATTTCCAAGGATTCTTAAAATAGTTAAGAGCACATGCAACTTACATGTGGACCCCATGCCAAAAATGGGTCCAAGAAATAACACTACCATTTTATTTATTTATAGACTTTCGTTCTGTAGCATAAGTGGTTTATTAAAAACCACAAAGCAAACCAACATGAAGATCAGAATTCTGGTTTTGGTAAATTATTTTTTTCCTCTGCAGAGGTACTATTTTCTATTATGATACATATAAATTGCAGCACATTTCAAGATTACTGCAAGTAGTATGAGAATACACACCCTTACTGGAACATTAAAAAGCACCTTCTGATGTAATTCATCTAACTTCTCATAAAATTTCTTGATTTAAAATGAGTAACTGAAGAGGAAGATAACTACCACAAAAAGCAAGGTTAAAATTAAAGAAAAGTAGAGTTTGGGTTAAATTTCCTTCAGGTTAAATTGTTTTGTTGACATATAAAACTGGGGTATTCTTTCATCAAAGTCAAAATTCTTATATACAGCTTTTTCTTAGTTTTTCTCTTTTGATTATATACAGGACAGGACATTAAAAACTCCAATTCTTCTAGGTATAAGATTACTTTATAGAAGAATTTAATAGCAAATTTAGAAAAAGTAACTGGAAACAAGCAGCAAAAGAGGAGAAAAGTAAGAAGAGAAGATCAAGTAACCATTTTAATTACTCTGGGGTGCAACTTGATGGTTCCAAATTATTTTAATTTAATTAATGTATTTAATTTAATTTATTTAATGTATAATCTTTCCATGATTTCCATGATTTCACTTCACTTCACAATTTTAATTGCTAAACAGATCTTTTACAGACATGAAAAAAAGAAACTGAGTGGAAAGGAGAAATGCATCGGTGGGTTAAAGCACAATTCCCTCACTGTATTCTTTCAAATTATCCATTTTTTTTACTGAATGACATGAGGCTCTAAAAATGTTTAATTCCTGAATGTATCAACTTTTTTCTGCTGATGAATTTTTCCTATTGTTTTCTATATTGAAAACTTCAAAATATGTATTTAAAAATAGGTCAGAAAAGAATCCCAGATATCTAGACAATATTCCACCAGAAATACTCACTTGACAGAACTTAACAGCCAAAAGATGAGTTTGAGTTCTCAAAAGCTTTTGATGGAAACAAAGGATGTGGGCAAGTGACACCAACCTTCTCAGCCTACCTGCTGTAGCTGGCTCTTCAAACAGCAGATCATTAATCCTCCATGTAACCAGCTGTGCCTAAATTCCCAGCTCTGACTGGGGGCTACTTTTATCACGCCTGTATAACAAGGCCTTAATAATATTTTTGCTCATAATCAAGCATGGTACATCAATACCCAATGGAAGGTACAGGATTAAAATTTATTGAGAACTGTGATGATCAAAGAAAAGAAGCCTGTTCCAGAAAAGGTTGTCAATGGTAAAAATGAGTACAAAGCATAGATGTCCCTCCAGAGGCTTCCTGAACATGGATGGATCCAAGTTCCATTTTTTGAATTGGATTTGAATTCTAAGTGTACCTATAAAACACTCCAGAGACATAACTAAAACAGTTCCAAAACAGGAGGAGGATTGTGAAAGAAATTATTTGAAGGTAGAGAAAGGAGAAAATTATTTCCAGTGGGACTTTTTTAAAATCACTAAGTGATGAGAAACAAGAAAAAGAAAGCTGTCCCAGATATCCAGGACTGCAGAGATGGGAAAGGGAAGAGAGAGAGCACAGACTGGCAGCAGACATATCTCTGAGGTACTGGAGACAGAAAGCTGAAGTCTCTAAAGGAAGAAGTGTCACTGTCGCAATGCTGAGCCACGAATGCTGCAATTTTGAATTGGCAAGCTCTGCAAATGGGATCTTGGCATGTGTCAACTTGCAGCATCCAAACATTAGCAAGCCTCAGGGACCCTGCACCGCTGTCAATGAATACTGGTTTCCAAAGCCATTTAAACAGCAACAGACGCCAGCAAGCAGCAGGGTGTTCCTTGCCCCGTACTTTCTAACTTTCTGCAGGTGACAGCTTTTAAGCTCGCCTGAGCACGGCCATGGCATCCACGTTCTCCCGGCTAC
>VZRX01013388.1:0-53373 GCA_013398075.1 Notiomystis cincta | reverse complement strand
CAGAGGCGGCGGCGGCCGGGACAGAGGCGGCGGCGGGACAGAGGCGGCGGCGGCACAGGGCGCCCGCGGGGCTGCGGGCACGGCCTTGCTTCCCGCTCCGAGACCTCCCCTGCGGCCCGCAGCTGCGCTGCGCACGGGCTCTGCTCCGGGAGCTGAGTCCCGCTCAGCGCTCCGCGGCTTCGAAGTTGCTGCGCGGGCACTGAGCAGACCGAAAGGGCCGTCGTGTTGATAACGCCGCTGCTGGTGGTCTCCGTGTCGGAGGTGTCGGCTTCTTGTAACTGGGGGATTGGCTTTTGAAGCGCTTGGTTCAGGCGCTGTGGAGCGTGGGGTCTGCAGAGCAGCCGTGTCCTGCCGAGGCCGCCCCTTCGCAGGGGTTGCTGCTTTCCAGAGCTGCGGTACTGTTGAGATAATAATGGCTGTGTCAGAGCCCGTTTCCCTCAGGTAATGTTTGATTGTAGTCTCTCTTCCACAATGTCAGATGAGTAATTTTTAATCTGAAATAAAGGAAATTTTTGTTTGCTTAAGGAACTTAGTTTTGTTCTAATGAAACTAAGTATCACCTGTGTAATTAAGAATAAGAATAGCCTATGACATACTTCCCAAAAAATTCAGGTGCCTCAAGAGCTGCAGCAAGAGCCTTGCAGCTAAGGGAATAAGATGTGTCACACTATTGACTTGATTTTTCCTTCTATTTTAGTTAACCTGGCATGTTTTCACCACCTGAGAATTCTCAAGGAAATAATAGATTACAAAATTAGACTTGTGAAAAAATTCTGGACAGACTACACACTTTGAGCACTGATGGTCTTGATTTCATTAAGACTGCTCTATGACAAAAGCTTTCTCTTGTGATGGCAGGTTGGGTTTGTCGTGGTTCTGCCTATTCTGTTCAAGCCCCAAATGTTCATTTTTACGACAAAAGTTTTGCATAAAATATAGTAGGAATGTATAACTGTCTACAAATGTGTGTGCTTTTATACTGAAGCATTACTTATTTCAGAATTATTTTAACTTTTCCACAATTAGCCCAAATATTGCACTGACTAGTATTTGTCCTTACAGGGGCTTCAGGTATCTGACCACATCAATAAGGTGCTGATGCTCTTGGCTATTCCTTCATTCTTCATGAAACTTTGGTGAGGTTTCGTCCAGAAGTCCACACAGTCGTGTGTTCTATTCTCTTCTGTTTCCCAAAATGACATTATCCTCTTTGTGTCATTTTTGTGTATGACTGAAGTGTTTCTTGATTGTAGAGGAAGGACTAAATATTCCAGTTTGCCTCTCACTTCTTGTGTTGTCTTTGCTTTTCTGCTCTGAAGTTAATTTCTCATTAGCTCTTGAAGAAAAGTTGTGTTCTAGAGGAGCCTACAGAGGAGTAGCCCATGTTTTGAAGTGAGAGCTAGAGTTGGGCTCAAATGTTGGTGGGATCTGAGTAATCCAGACACAGAGGTTAAGTACTTGCTCTCCTGTGAACTGGATTCATGTACTGTGATAAACTAGAGAAGAACACAGCTAACTTTGACTTCCTCCTCACTTAAGTTAAATCTGGAGTCAAGGTGGAGAATATCAGTATGCATGTTTTCCAGTTTTATTCTTTCAGGATTAGGGGCTTGCAGTTTTATAATGAAATTCTGTTGTCTATAATATTTCATTTGTATTTTGATTTTTTTGCAGTATCAACTAAAAGGGGCAAATCATTTTATTTATAATGTAGGATGCTGTTAGGGGCACAGTTTTTTGTTTGTGGGTGGGGTTTTTTTGCTTCTTTCAAATATGTCGAATTTTTACTGAAGAAAATAATAGAATGATGATATTTTAGTGAACTAGACCTGGAAAAAATATTATGGATTTATTAATCAAATAAAGACAGTGGGGAAAAGTTTTTGTGGTCTCTGTCATCTTCTAGAAAATGCTTGTTTCTCTAGATCTGGGAAGAAAAACCCACCCAAGGTTTTTACTTTGGCCGTTATTTTCCTGGTATTATTCCTCATATATATAAATGGGACATCAAGCCATTACTATTGAAATTACTTTTTTTCTGCTCTGTTATAATTTGTGAAAGCTCAGTTAAACTTCACTAAATCCTAGTGATTCTCCTTGCTCAACAGAATTCTGTGCCTTGTATATTCAGAGTGCACATGGAGTGATTCCCAGTTCTGACAGAAGGTCAGTGTGATCCATCTGTCATGGCTAATAAGGCGTTTTCCAACACTTGAACGTTCCCTGACCCTTAGACCATTTAAGGCTTCTTGGTACCTTTAGTTCAACATTGTCCTTGGATGAGAATGTTTTTGTGTAATGTGCTTGTTGCCTACAGCTTTTATACTGAAATAATTTAGGAACTTTGTGCTTTACTGTGCTAATGACCATACAAATTTTGGCTATTCCACATAGCATAGAGAATCATGGAGGAAGGGGAGAAACAGTGATGAATTTTGTTGATGCTTAAGAACAAATCAGCTTTTCCTATGAGGCTTATTTTTCTTCCTGTTTTTCAGTCATGTTGCACCAGAGTATGTGTCAACAGTTCTATATTGTTGTGGCTGTGTGGTGTTAACTTCCCTTGCAACTGCAGCTTGTGATTTATTAATGATTTTCAGTGTGTGCTGAAGGGTGATATAACTAATTTGAGAATTCAGATTCTGATGGTTTTCTAAATGTAGTTTAAGAATTCGGGTTTTAATCTTTTCTAATTTTAGTGAAAATTTAAAAAGCCTAGAGAGAAAAGAAGTAAGGCCTTCACAAAAGGACTTTAATGGTCAGGTTCTTCCTACCGCCCTATTTTGCAGTGCAAAGCTCAAAAATTAGATTTTTAAAAGCCACTGTCTGATTCTATAAGTACATAAATCTTTTGGTGTTTAAAACTTAGGCTTTAAACACTGCAGTTACCAGGCTCTTAGAGCATCTTTTGGCATGTGCCACACCTAAAAGGAAGTGCTAATTTTTTGTTTTCTGTGGGAACTGTTGAGAAGATTGTGAGCCTGAAAGCTTTTTTCTTTTCTGTGCATGCACTCCAAACCAGACCTAGTCACCTAATTCAGATCTGTGGGTGTTTATACTATCAACCTGCAAGTAAGAAGGGTAGGATGAACTCCTTTAGAAATATTACAGGAATTTTTCTCTTGCTCCTGGACCTAGAGAGAGAGAGAGAGAGCATCGGTGACTGCAATATTTTGGTGGAATAATGTCCTTTTTCCAGAAAAAAAAAAAAATAAAATGACTGCTTCTTTCAGTTGTAGGTTAATCCTTGTTCAAAGCCATTCCTGCTAAGCGGTTGTGTGCTGTGGTTTAAGATGGGTTTTATGCTTATGGAATACATGCTGCTATGCTATATGCAATGGAGACAGTGTATTGAGGTAGATTGTTCCACTGTCAGAAATTTAAGGTCTAGAAATTAGTAGACAGAATGTCAAGGATAGGTCAGAGCAGCACATATGAGTTAAGACCATGGCCATCCTCAATGTTCTATTTCACTTGAGTGATGCATGTCCCATTTGCTTTGGGGGTGTTAAATTGTGAGTCACCTCTTATATACAGCATACAGTCCACATCCTTTCATACAGTTCTTTGTTAAAATTGTTAGCTCTTTGGTTACTCTCTGTCCATATTTTTGTCACTTTAATTACTGGAAGGCAAAGGGTATTTGTAGTTCACAGCCTTCTTCCTTCTGCTGTGTGTATGTGTTGTGTCTCCCTCCTCTTCAGGGAGTGTCCCATGCTGCTGTCTGCCTTTCTTGCAGTCTGTTGGGTTTGTTTTGGGGTTTTTTTTCAGAATCCATCCTTATGAATAGCTCCATTTACACAATTTACAGGCTTCTTAGGCTCAAGTTGGAATGGGTCCTTTCACTGTTAGTCAGGCTTTTGAAAGCAACGAAGGTATTTGACAGACTTATATATTTTCACTTAGTTGCTCTCCAGAAGAGTTGGGAACATCAAGGACGACACTAACAATATCTTCATGTAGATTTTAAAAAACAGTGCTCTGTCAGTTTGTTTTGGAAAATTTACTTTTATAACTTTTAGAGCTGGATGCTCATATCTATTTTTAATTTTAATTTTTAATTGCTGGAAACAAGAATCCGGGAGCTTCAGAGATTGGCAGTTAGAACACCTGACCTTACTTTATATATATAGGAGTTTAACATCCAAAAAAAACCACACTTGTTTTCTACTGGAATGTTAGTTACATAAATTTAAATGATAACAAAATGCTCTGTGTTATTAAGACATCTTCATGGGGAAATAAAAGAAACCAAACAGAAAAATCTATTTTTAATTGCTCAAGTAGTGTAACAGAGAGAAACAGGATAAAAAAATTGTTAATCTGTTGTGTTATATATCTCCCTGGCTCATTATACTGTTGCTGGGTAAAGATCAATATTGCTGATTAACTTTGAAGTTGACTCTTTCTAGGTGGAATAGATCAGCTTCTCAGTCTGCTAGAATAAACCATGAAGTAGATACTTTGAACTGAAAAGCTGTGTAAATCTTCTAGTTGCTCTTTTCACTAGAGACTTGAAATCCTAGTGAGCTAATGACAATGCTGCCGTGGGGTGTGTGTTTTGTCTTTGAAAACATACAGATAAATGCATCGTTTGTAGCCTCATTTAGTAACATTTTATAGAAATTCTGACTTCGAATATCTCACTAGTCAAAGCAGGAAGAGCATCTGCACCTTTGTAGCAGGCTTTTACTTCTGCTTCAGCTCAAGCAGAAGTCAAAACCTGTCTGGTACGCTGCCTCCCAGCTCTGTGCCATCATAGGCTGACCCTGACTGGAAGCCAGGTGCCTGCAAGGTTGCTCTTATCATTCCCCTCAGGAGGACAGGGAAGAAAAAAATGCAACTAAAAGCTTGCAGGTTGAGACAGGGAGATCACTCACCATTTACATGGACAAAAGAGACTCAAACAAACTCATTTAACTTACTGGTTATCAAATCAGGGTAGGATAATGAAAATAAGAACAAATCTAAATAGCTTTCCCCTACCTCTCCCATTTTCTGGGTTTAGCTCCACTCCCAATTTCTCTACCTCTTTTCCCTTAGCTGTGCAGAGGACAGAGAATGGGGATTGTGGTCAGTTTGTAATGCTTCATTTTTGCCTCTTCCTTCCTCATGTAAATTAGAAGCTAGAAAATAACAAAAGCCAGTCATCCTGTGTGTAGCCATTGCAGCTGAGATATCCTCAAACCAAAGTATTTTATTGGTATCTCATGAGTGACTGTGACTTCTTGCTTATATCTGTTAGACAAGAATAACAGCACTTAATATCAGGAATTTCTTGGAAAATGGGGGAGAAGAAAGAAGGGTCACTCACAACAGGAGAAATAGTCATGAGGTAGTAGTGACGTCTGATATATTTGGATACTGGAGTAACAATAAATTGGATTTTTTAATTTTTTGGAAGAATAAGGTAGTTTTTTGGAGAATGTGTATAATGTTGCTGTCTGCACCTATACATGTTGATTTATGTTTGTAACTTACAATTCAGTGGTCTTTCCATTTTGCAATAGTTTCCAAATTCTGTTTCATTATAACTGAATATTTTGTAGGAATTCCATCTGCTCAGCACTTGAAAAGCTCTTTTGAAGTGTACTGAAATGTAGTTTAAGCTTTTACTGTGTAGAATACAAAGTTTTTGTGTCCATTCAAAACTATAGGAAATACTTTCTTTCCTGTTCTTTATATCATATAAAAATTGCGAAAACTATTTGAAATTAGTGTCTATAATACTGCTATCTGGGTTTTCAGAAAACAAAAACCACATCTTGCTTAATTTATTAAAACTTACAGGAAACAGAAGATTGGTAATGTTGTGGCTTTTCTGTAGATAACCACTTGAAATAAAAATTATACAGCAAACACAAAGATACCCCCAGAAGAAACAAGATGACAGTGTAATGAGAAAATACAGCAATAACTACTTATTGCTAGATCACTTTTTCTATTTGTCTTCTGTGTAACTTTGCTACAGTAGACTACTCTTCCACTTGCCTATTCCCAGCATTATAACACTATCACTAATAATTTATTTCATTGACTTTTAGCACAGTGAACACATTTCTTAGCTTGTTCCCAGTGCCTTCCATGCTTAGCATCTGTAGATACCTATCTTATTTTCTTTATAATTTTTTCATTACTTGATTCATAGATGAAAATTTTTCAATCTGTACATAGGCATCTTTTGTTCATTTTAAGTTAAAATGATGGATGTTTTAAATTCTTGCAGTTGAATTTTCTTATAGGGAAAAAACTGAATATGAAGACTGTACATCACCTTGTGCTGGGGAAGGAGTCATTCAAAGTCTCTGAGTGGTTTTTATCTGCATTTCTGTACATAAAATACTAACATTGTTTACATTACCCTTTGCATTTATATTTATCTCTGTTTATTTAAATGTAAAGTAATTTCTTAGTGCCTTTTATGGTGTTTTGGAATGTTTGAAAAATCAAGTAATTTGAATGGTTGTCTATTGCCAAGGATGTGTTACTTGATTTTGGTACTAAGAGATGAGGCCAATCCCCCTGAAAGTTCTTAGTGTTACATAATTAAACTATCTTGTTATGAAATAGGTAAATACTCCCCTTCTGAGTAAGATGCAACTTCCAGTGACTCTTAATTTGAACAAGATGAGGACTTTCAAGGCTCTTCTTATTATTTTTGTTTAGATAAAGCAACTATGCCTGTTCAGTTGCTGAAGATCATTAAAGGGCAGTCTGAGGCTCCACTGCCAAGCCATTTGCAGAAGGAGAGTTTGCAACATTTGCAGGAAGGCTGTGATCACACCAACAAATACATTCAGGTAAACTGACTAGTAAAAAAATTTTACCTTACTTTGAAATAACTCCTGTTACATCAGGAAGGCACTTCCATATCCCAGCTCACTTGGTGCCTTTCTGCAATAGTGTGTGTTTGTGTTCATCTGTTGCATGTCTTTAAGCAGTGGAAAATTATGACCATTTTCAACTTCATTGCATGTCACTGTTACTTTCATTGATTCACAGTCCTGCCCTTTTCTCTTGTGTTATCAGACTAAAATTTTGTAAGAGTTTCTCTTTTCAGAGTTTATAAGCTCTGGACCAATTTAAAAATACGTTAATATGCAGAACGCTTTGCTGAAATTTGAGGGATTGGGGGAGATTAAGTGGTATTTTGTTAAAAAAATTAGTAATAAGCACCTCAGTCCTGTTAAAGATGAGATTTCAGAGTAATGACTTCTAAAGTAGTTCTCCTTTGTATGAAATGATGCAATATCCAGCTTTATGAAAAGTGTTGTTTGTAGCAACTACGAGCATCAAGACACAATTAAGTTTTTTTATCATTACCGAGTGTGCACTTATATTTGACAGTACTAGTACAATCCTGCTGTACTAGTAAAATGCAGAAATAACCTTTTTTTTCAGGCCTAAAACAAGTGTTCTCTGTAAAACACTGTCACTTCTCGAGCGTATTCTTTTTTTATCCTGTTCAACTTTTTTTATCTGTGGCTCTGAGAATCATTTTAAGCATCCCTGGTGCTTATGTGTGAGGAAATCAGCATTAACCAAGGCTTTAAGTCCATTAATGAAAAAAAGAAAGGGGAAAAAAGTTAAGGCAAGCTGGTTCTATAGAAAATCTAAGTTGTCTTGAATCCTTCAAAAAAATGGCACATATATTTTAAAAATATGAGCTGAACTGATCTAATGTTTTTCTGTATCCAAAAAAAACCCATTTTTGCTTCCACAGCTGTATATTCTCAGTTCCAGCTCTAGTGCTTATGTGACCCTGTGATTGAGTCCATTCAAGAGAAGGAAACTGGCAGAAGACCATCCATACTGCTGGAGAGAGGATAATTTTCTGCTGCTCCTCCTCTGCACTGGTTCATTGTGGTGTCAAATTGATGCCAGGAGTGATGCACTCTGGTACAGCACAGGAACAAAACTGCCCCGTTTGAAGCAGGCAGCAGTTGAGTGGTGTAGGAGGTGATGTGATTGAGAATGATCTGGGCTCCCTCAGGTCCTGTAAAGGAACAAATGGAAACATCAATAACCACTGCTGCCTGCAAACGGGGTTTATTCCTCAGGGTGCAGTTTCCTGTCCCTGTTCACCTGCACGATGTATAGGCTTTCCTGCTTTGAAGAGCTGTGTCTGCAAGCAGCCCTGACATGGAAGAACAGGGATTCTTGTTCAGAACAAAGTGGTGAAGCAGACAAAAATGGATTATAAATTAGAAAATGTTTCTGCCAAAATAAATATATCCATACGGAAACAGAGCAATTACTTCCCAAGTATGATTTAAGGCACACATACGGTGCTATAGGTGATTCTGAGAGGTAAAGTGTGTACAATGTCTGCCTCAGACTTCTGCCTTATGTTAAGGAGAACTTCATGCTGCTGCTGACATGGATTAGTAGGTGACTAAAACAGCTTGGCATAAAAACAGCACAACTGGAGAGCTGATAAAGCTGCACCATTAAATGTGAAGGAAAATCCAGTTCTGCAGGCTGAGCTTGAAGTGAACCTTAGAATGCACTGATGTTAGGTTATCTTAGTGGTGGCACACTGTCACTCTAGACTTGCCAAAATAGGGATCAGGTCCTGCTTTGACAAGGAGGGAAGAGCAGAGAAGAATTTTTATGAAATATGTTCTGGGAAAAGCAACAAAAACATTTGAGATGCTTCTGTCTGACTTGTGTGCCTCAGTCTTTTCATTCTTCTGCATGTTTTTATCTTCCTGGCACCTCTTTGAACACTGCAAGTTTCAAATTTGTGGAAAAACAGCACAAGCAATGTTTGTATTCCTCAGTCATTATGTCTGTTAGCTAAACATGAACATGCCTTCTCCTATTAGTTCATCATCCTCCGGATTTTGCTGTGGCAAATCTGAACCAAACCTGACAATCAGCTGCCAAATCAGCTATAGACCCAAACTGAGGGAGAGAGGCCTTACAAGGAAGGAGACACATGCACTACAAGAATTGTACATGGTTGGTTTGAGAGCGAGTCTAGTGGCATATGGAATGTGGGGGGACTTGGAAAAAGTTTGCTTCTGAACTCAATAAGCAGTGCAGGATTTGTGAGGGAAGAGTAAATTTGAGCAAGTTTTGCTAAGTTAGGAGCTCAAGAGTTTCAGGCATGTGGAGAAAGCAAAGGGCAGTATGAGGAAGTGGGTGGTAGCTGGGGAAGAGAACTACAGTGTAGGTGTTTGGGCTACAAAGGAAAGTGAAGGGGCCAGACCATTACAGCAAAGAATGTGGTCCCAGAATTTGAAAACTCTTTGGGAGATACTGAGATGTAAAAGGAAAAACAAAAAGTAAAGATGGTCAAAAAGCAGTCACTATTGCATCAATGAATTCCACTTTTAAATGGTGTGCTGGTACAGATTCAACATTTACACATATATTTTTTTTCTTAGTAAGAAATGTCAGTGAGGTGACTGTTTCATTGCAAAGGCAGTTCTGTAGTCTTTTATTTACCTGTGAGTACTATTCAAGACATTCTCGGGAAGAACAATTATATATACATATATATGTGTGTGTATACATATATATATATATATGTGTGTGTGTGTGTGTGTATACATATATATATATATATGTATGTATGTATAAGTGTACACATATGTATGTATAGTGAAATTTTAAACAAAGTTGTAATTTTCTTTGAAAACGAATGAGAAACCTTTCTGGTTTTAACAGGTAAGTTCCTACTTATCACAGAGAAGACTAACAATTTTTGTAAGGAGACTTAAATTGTTTTGGAAATCTGCAAATAATATTGAGATTTTGTGGAGTCATATTACTTCTTTATAGAACAGATTGTAAAATCTTGTTGAATTTGATTTGGATTACTCCTCAGTTAGCATGTCATAGGCCAAATTTTACTCTGAAAGGCCTCTGGAGTAACAATTCACTGCTGCATATTTTACCCTGATTTGGTTTGAAAAGCATTTGCTAGCATTTAAGTGAAGCTTCCCACTGAGTATGTGTACTGTAACATGACTGTGATCTACTTGACTGTCCTCTTAATGTTGCTTTTCTACATATAGAGACAGATTGCCCTGCTCTCTTTTCACAAGAAACCTTTTAGTCTATTTCTGTGCTTTGTGTGGTTTTTTTAAGCATTATATAGAGTCTGTTTTCAATATTTTTATTTTTCTTTATTGAACCAATTTTTGTGGTTTTATCATTGAGAAGATTACAGTGCTTGATTTGGCATACTGTGAAAGAATACCCTTGACTGACATTTTTGGTAATGTTGATGATACCATCTTTCTAACTAAATGTGTTGGTTCCACAGAGATGTTAACATCACTAACATCACTGATTCATGCTTCATTGAAACTTCAGCATCACAATAAAAAGAGTACTTTTAATTAATTGTTAAATCATAGCATCTTTTAGAGCATTTGCATTATTGCCAAATAATTAGGACGCAACAGTTTCAAAACTTTGTAAAACTTCTCACAGCTGTATTTTTTTTTTCACATAAGATTATTTATCTTCATATGTGTCTGTTATATTGTGACTGTGATTTTGTTCTGATATTTGTGTTGTAATCCTTTGCCAGTATTTTTGGAGAAATTGCTGTCTCTTTTAAGATTTTGATCAGTACCTCTTTAGATGCCTTTCAGGTTTTGTGCCAAAACTGTAGTCTATTATGCTATTTTTGTAACTAAGGTACATGTATCATTCCATAGCTACTGTTTTATTGTTGAATCCATGTTTATCATCTAGTGGATAGCATCTAACTGGTGTTGACATGCAATACTTCCTTTGTTATATGTCAAGATTGTTGCTTTTTAGTGCTGTCTGTAGCAGTTGGGTTTTGGCTTTTTGTTAAGAACACAGATGGCAATTTGCACTTATTGCTTAAATTCTGCTTTTTTTATCTTGCAAATGTTTCAGCTGTTATCAGTAACTTAGAGGCATGCAGTCTTAGTTCACATTTTATTTTTTGCTTTTTAGGGAGTAGTTACTCTCTCCTACCCATTAACAAAACTCAGAGATGGAACAGACTTTTTCAAGATTGTTCTTCAAGGTACTACTACATTTAAGTATAACTTTTAAATTTATGGTACTACATCAGTAGTACCTGCTTTTGTATAGTGTTCAGTAGAATGTCATTTAAAATACTCTCTAAAGCTGTTCATTTTCTACAAAAAATGTTTATCTTAAACTTATGCCTGGTATGTTAATGGAAACAATACAATCTTTATTTCAGTAGACTTTTGGTTGCATGATTTTTAAAAAGGCTGTTCTGGAAGTGTATTAGATATATGTATAGCTTTAATAGTGTATTTTCAAACTGCTTATCATAAGAAGCATATACTATGTAAGGGCACATTAATATGAGTCAATATTTTGATTAGCAGCAAAATATTTCTGTTTCACTCTGTTTTAATTTAAGCACTTAAAAAAAGAAAATTTCACCTGACTACTCAACTGCCAGATTAGCACTTTGAATGTCCTAAGTTGTTCATCGTGTAAGAAATGATACGAAAAAATATTATGTTCCTTTTAATTCTTAAGCTTATCATCCCCTCTAGTAAGGAAAGTAAAGGAGGTAATTTGTCAGGGTTCTGTTGGATTCAAGGAACTTTCCATTTCCTTCCATTTCATTCTCAGCTTCTTCCTTACAGTGGCTAGAGAATCATCTGGTGCTCCCTCTGAGCCTCCTGACCCTGTGCCCGAGCAGCAGGCCTGGGGTGTGCAGGTCCTGCCTGGTGACACTGCTTGTTAGCAGAGGGGAATGAACTTGTTGGGACCTTAGTCAGTCTCCCTGCTGGCTTCAGGGCTCTCAGAGGGGTGCTTAACCTCCTGAGTCTGGCTGGTGTCAGTGACTGTTCAGGAGTGGAGAGCTTATGCACATTCTCCATGGAAACATAAGTTTGCACATCGAAATCATCAATGTTGTTTTTGAAACAGTAAAAAGCAGAAAATTCTTAAAATAGCAGCATGATTTCTGCTTCAGTCCTCCTGGAAGGCTATTAATTAATATTTCTATCTCCAAGAATATCTTCAGTTTGTAATAGATTCTGCAATAGGATCCGTGTTAATGTGACTGGATAGTATTTCCTCTCTAACACTATACATTGAATTATCCAAGTGGAAATCTTTTTCATTTCTGTTAAATTGTACACTGGTGTAAACGTGCACATTTTAATCCTCTTATGAAGAATATTCTGAGCAATATACCTGTAGTTAGCATATTTGTTGTGTGTATATTAATTGAAAAGTGTTAGACTCTGTAGATCACCTTGTTTTGTAAATCTCTTTCCATTGCTGTTTTGTTTTGGAGAAGGTACAGTGATTGGAATCACTTTTGCTTTTTTTCCCCCCTCTAGATTCGGATAGCTTGTGTTCCCAGATCAACAGCATCAATGTTTTCATATATGGAAAAATGGCAGAGGATTGTGCAAAAATAATACGCCGTGGGGTAAAAAAACCACCAAAACATATATACATATATATTCTTGGTTTAGGAATTGTTTTTCACAGATATATGTTGACTTCTTGTCTTGTCTTAGTCTACCTTCCCTAAAATTAGAAATAGTCTGTTCAGTCCCTTCAAATCTATAAATATGAACTAGAACCAAAAAAAGTATTTGCTTATGTAAATTCTTTCTCACACTAATATTGAAATAAAGCAGTTCTTTTTATCAGTACTGTTTACCTACCAAGCAAAGGATCATGAATATGGATAATAGAGAAGTCACCCATTTATATTCATATTTTGAATGTTTTACTATTTGATAAGATATATTTTAGAATTAAATTCACTTAAAAGACAGTTACACTAAAAGATTTTTTTAAAAAAAATTAAAAATTCCAAACTGCACTTACAAGGTTTTTTACTGACTTGGTGCTGATGTCTTGTTTTGTCAGAGATAGAAGTTTGGTTTGATTAGCTCCAGGTAAAAGACTTAGACAGATCAGCCTGTGAGTTTGTGAGACAGTATGTAACCACTAAAGAAGAAAAACAAGATGAAAGCAATTACCTCAGTCTTTTTATAAGATTGCCTGTCAGTTTACTGACATTTCAATGTTAGCCAAATAGGAAATTAAAATTAGTAAATGATGCATTATGGGCTCATGTTAGTGCTTTTTCATTTGTGATACTAATGCACACTTAACCATAGAATAGGGCTGGAAGGCAGCTTTACAGATCAGCCAATTACAGCGCTCCTGCCCTAGGGAGGGACTTATGGGCAGGGACATATTTCTCCTCATTAGATTGCTCCAAAGCCCTATCCAGCCTGACTTTGAACACTTCCAATGATGGGGCATCCACAGCTTCTCTGGGCAAATTACAGTCTTTATACAGATTTCTCAATTCCATGGAATTTTGATTTTTGATAGGGAAGCCAGGGTGGAAAGTTCCTGAACTGATTTGCTAAATATGCAAGCTGCAGAATCTTTTTAAATTCAATGAACAAATCAATTTTGTCCTGATATAAATACAAATCTTGAACAAGGCACTGCAGCAATTAGAAGATAAAAAGATCATTACTAAAGAGCTGGGTAGGAAACTACAAGTCACAGGCAGCAACCCTTAGACAGCCAGGATGTGCTGAAACCACAGTTCGTTCTTCCCCACTGAACCACTGAATTGAAGCTTCATGGAGCTTTCCTCATGTCTCAAACGAGATTTTAATTTTGGAAGAATATGAATATGGGGAAACAATGATTACTTAAGCTAGCAGAGTTTGAAAATAAACCCCATTTTTTAGCCATTAAAGAATTGCTTCAGTAAGGTCCAATGCTATTTATTTGCTGCATACTGTTTCAGATTTTAGTATTTTTTAATTTTCATATCATTCTTGGCATACTGTAAGAACTTTAGCTAAGTAACCAGGGGGAGGAGCTGGTAATATCCAAAAATGGGAGTAACCATGCTGTCTCCTGAGAGCCTTCTTGATCTGTAACAGAATAACCATCAGGAAAAATACTGTCTTTCCTGTATTTCACCCTTTTTCAATGAGAGAAATAGAATTTCATTTTGCCATTTAAAAATCTTGGTTGAATCTGATGGTTTATGTATGCAATACACTTCTGTTGACATGAAAATCCACCAATTTATGTAAATTGCTTTGATTCCCTAACTAATTACAAGATCTTCTTAGCTAAAGGTGAAATGGAAACTAATCTATTTTGAAAACTAATATAACATTACATTTGAAAGCACTGTGCAAATACTATGAAAATTTTTATGTGTTACTACGTATCACAACCTGTCAAAGTTGACTGTGAATTTGTAAAAAATCTGAGAATGTACCTGTTCTTTCTACATACAGAACCATATTTTGAGGTTACTGCTGTCTTTTCTCATGGAAATTGCACAGTCCTTTCACAGTTTGAGAGGAGCTGGTTTTGGGTTATTTTTTATGTGGTGCTACATATGACATATGTATTACATGAGAGTAATCATTAGTGACCTAATATTACTCCAAAAAATTTTCATTTTTTATCAACTTGTTAAAAGGCCGAGTCTATGTAATTCTGAAGTTCCTTCTGGCAGAGGAGAGCAAGACAAGACAAACTACCTGTACAGAGCTCCAATCCTGGCTCAGCAGCCACATCCCAGAATCTTGTGCAGTCTACATGTTAATAAGATGCTGAAATGGGAATAATGTATAAGCAAGGCATAGCTTTTTAGATAGAGGTTGATTTTGCTGTTGAAGGAACATTCTGGGTACCATCAGCTAATAGTGAAAGGAAAGACATGTACTAACACCTGATTTTGGCAAAACTGGAGTTTCCTGAAGTTTATATTTGTGTGTTTCTGTGTCTGGAAAGAATGAAACAACTTCCATGTGTGTTAGTAGGACAGTGTGTTAGTGGTGCAAGGAATACTGAGTGTTCTAATTGTTTTGACATGTTTTAACTTAGCTTTGAGTATGGCTTCCTTCTAGGTGGCTTATATATTGCTTTTTAGTCAAAGTATACATTGTATTCCCATTTGCAACACTACCTGAAATAACCATGCCCTAAGTAGTTTCATTGTGAATTAAACTGTCTGATTAAATCTGTGTTTTCTGCAGAAATTTTTCCCCAATGTTTTAATAACTGCATATATCACTGTCAGTTAATCTAGAAGCCTTTCTTTTTCTTGCACAAAACATTAAGGTTTTGAATCTTAAATCATTTAGAGTAGCATTGTCAGATTGCTGAAATAGCAAAAAAGCACTGTCATAGTGCAATATTTGGCTAAAACTGTCAACTTTGATCATAAAACACTTTTATTTGTTGTAATCAAATAAACACATGAAGAAAAGTTATTCAGTAAAAGTTTAGGGAAGTGCTTTTGGTAGAAGCTTTAGAAATAGGGTTCCAAGTCTAATATGTTTATTGGAATGGAGCACACTGGCACAGCCCTGCTAAACAGTTCTGATGGCAAGAGAGCTGAATAAAAAGGAGCTTTACTTTATATCAGATAGCTTTTTTTAATCACCTCTGATTACCTAAAGATGCTTAACATATCTTCTTTCTCCTTCCTTTTAATTTTTTCTTTTTTTTTTTTCTTTTTGATTTGGTGAGGTTACTGCTAAAAACATGAGCTGTTGCTGGGGCTTGAATCATGTGCCCTCTAAATCCTCTTTTTCTTGTTCATTTTGTGGTGTCTGAGGAACTTTGTACCAAAGTGAAAATAGAGTTACAATTGCTTTCTGTGCTCAGGAGTGATGCCAGAGGAGTTTGTAATGTCTCCTTTGCTACCAGAAACCTACCTGTTGATTGACCCACCTATTTAACCATTAAGGAAGATGTTGGTCCAGCCAAAATGGAGTTTATGGGAGAGTTTCTTAAAAATACAGCTGTAATTGAATGAGAAAGAAGCTCCAAGAAAAGAATGTTTTATCGCTGCTGGTCTGATGTGTGATTTCTTTTCTACCTTAGTTAAGCTAACCAGAAAGGAGTCAAGTCTTTAGTGTATTCAAAGAGGAATGAATCTTTTGCTTTATTCAGTGTGAATCTTCCTCCCTAGGCTTTGTCAAAAATAACAGTTCAGTAGCATCAAGAGTGTGAAAATTTTTGCGGAATTAAAAAGAAAAAGCTTTCTGGCATTTGTTGTAAATATAAATTCCATGTGTAGAAGAACTAAATTGGGAAACTTTAAGACAGTTTATACAATTTGTTCAGAATTTTTCTTTTTTCAGTGTCTTGAGACTTTAGGGTGAAATCTTACATCATATAGTCTTAAAATACAGCACATATTAGAGTCTGTGTAATTTTCTATTTATTGCTCTGTCCCCATAGGTAATCTTCATAGCTGCAGGATTTAAAGTTACAAAATTGCCTACAGCAATAGAGGATGGTAGACATGGCTGTCACCTGGAAGTGTCTGAAGAAGCTGGATCAGCCATTTATGTATGTGGTTACTCAACAGGTTTTTTTTGTTGTTTTGGCTGTTTTGTTTTGGTTTTTTTTTTTCCCCAAAATTATTCCATTAACATTTTTCTTTGTAATAGGAAAACCAATGAAATCTATTATAAACTGTAATGGTACAGATTATATTACTGTGTACATCATGAAACAAGACATGTTTGTGTGTGTGTATGTGTGTGCACATGAAATTTTATAATAACCCTAACCAAATTATTTTCAGGTAAATTTCTACTTGTCGAGTGCAAGAAGACTTTAGTTGACTTTAAATAGATTCCTAGAGCTGTTTAAATTGCTCTTGTACATAACATATTTCAATAATGCAAACAAGGTAGAGGGTGCAAGAGTGATTTCAGGTCTATAATTTTTAGTTTTCTCTGGTCTATGAGTTTGTACTGTTTTAGCTGAAATCATTAGTTGTTGCCTTTCAAATGCATATATTGTTATAATCTAAATTTTATACAGAGATTTCTACCCTTTTGTCCTGAATAAAATATTTTTTCTTTTGTACTATTCTCACATCAGTTCTGTTTAGTTTTATCTGTATAGTTGTTGTCTAATTAAATCCTAAATTTAAGAAAAAAAAACTTTTTCATTTCAGAAAGGCACTTTTGTTTTGGAATTGACTTCTGTAGGTAGCTACAACTTGGCACTCAGCTCAGTGAGAAACAAAATTATTCCAAATGATGGTGCAGACTGTTCCATGACATTCATTATGTGTTGTTGATGATGGTATATGGGTAGAAAAAGTATTTGTCATTGATGGTCATAGATAGAAAAACCACCCTGAGTCTGGAAAGATGTGTCTAAAGTAAAAGTGCCTAAATTTTAGGAACTACACGAGGCCTTCAGCTGAGTATTGGCAAGACCTCATGACTTACAGTCTGTAAAGACACTGTGCAGCTCCCTGAATGCCTGGGTTGTGCTGAGGTGTTTCTCTCTTCACTGACCACAGAACGGAGCTTGTGGCACTTCGTTTAGTGACACACATTGGATGCTGAACATTAATACAATGAGAAGACTGTGTGTGCTTCACTTCCTCAATCATAACTTTTCACTTGATTGTTTAAGAGTAAAATCAGCTTCAGGGGTGCAGCTGAGGTGGAGAGCAAAAGCAGATCCCCAGAGGAGCTGGCTGTGCTGGGGCAGTGCAGAGCTGTGGCACGGCCTGGTGTGTGGCAGCCAGGCTGGGCTGTGGCCTTGCCATGGCACCTGAGCCCTGCTTTCCTCACAGAGAGAGGGGCTCTGTTGGCTCTCCATCAAATCACCACCATTAGTTTGTTAAAAGACCTTACACTGATGATAAGTCTGGCTTATAACTAAGGCTTAAAAAGCTTAGGAACTATCTAAGTAAAATTTATCCCATTCTGGTGAATTTTTTCCCCCCAAGGAAAGTAATAAGTCACTGAGAATAGATCTGCTCTAAGCATGTACATGCATGTTTATGTACAAAACCTTAAATCCATTTAAGGTCTATGTTAAGCAAAGTGCAGTTTTAAATTTGTGGCCTCTAACTTTCAAATACTACTCTGTTAATGTGACCTAACATTCAACTAGGTGATGTTAGAAATTATGTGTACTTTTTGAAGAAGCTTTTGTCTGAGTGTATTGCAGTAAATATTACCTTCTTTTCTTCTGTAGCTAAAATTTTACTTGATTCAGAGATGATTCATATAGCTAAAACGTCTGTAGGGCTGGTTTGTATTTTTATGTAGTGTTGTATTTGCTTTAAAATTATCAAATGTTGTTATATTTGCAAGTATCTTCAATTTTGTAATCAGAAGGTTTATTTTTTTCTCCACAGATTTACACTAAACCAGGAACAACTGCTGCTTCAGAAACTGCATCTGTGGTGAGTTTGTGTTTGGGATATTTTTAAATCACATGAGATTAACTGCATGTAAATAAGAAGATGTGGAGTTCATCTTTGTTCCTGCTTAATTTACTTCCATACTCTTATCCCAGCAGTCATTTACCTTTTACTTTTGCAAGTAACATACCTGAAACATGAAATAAAATATGAAAAACATAGTAAATTTTCTATACTTGTAGTATAGTTCCCATCTCAATCTCCAAACAGACTTCATGTTGGTTTAGGAGATTTGAACTAGAAAGCTAACTACTGGTCTCAATAAGATTGTATACTTGTGCTGTAAAAAGAAAAAAGGAAATATGAAGCTTCCTTTAATTTGAAATTAGACTTAAGGTATTGATCTTAACATTTATTTTGTTTACTGTTTGGAACAAGCCCTTAAGTGTCTAAATTAAAGTTCTACAAGAAATAGTATTTTAAAGGCAGAGGAACTGGTTTATGAAATTGTAATGTTCCTTATCATGATGTTAAAGATTCAGTACCAATGATGATAGAGCTTGTTTTCAATTTTTATTTACAGTTTTATTTTTTCAGTATAGTAGTTGAAAACCTGTTATCAGTTTGACAGAACTCGTATACTTTAAAAGGGTCTAATCAGCATATATTACAACCTTAAGAGGACAGGAGAATAGTCCTTAAACTGTGGAAAGTAACCCTTAATTTCTTTAATCCTCCAGCAATTGTGATGTTTTAATCAGAAGTTGTGCACAGTGGCTGTGAGAGGTAACTTCCCTGCCAGCCCAAGATAATGATTCTGTGCAGTGACATGGCTAAGCAGAAATACAAAGTTATTTATGTATTGCTTTAAAAACTCCTCTGGATGGGCACATTAAAATGGATCAGTAAGAAATTATCTTTCAATATTCATTGTAGTGACTTTTACTGGTTTACCTGGTTCATGTATTGAAACTTACTTCAGTTAACTGGTTGGCTTATTGTAAGAAAGATGCAATCACAAAAAGAAATTAAAAGTCTTGTGTGCTTTCTGAGTCTAAAGTGAATAAGATACAAAGAAACAGATAATATTTATTTCCTTTTTTTAATGAAATAAATATTTCTGAGGATGAATGATTGATGTTAAAAGACAAAATTCTGTGTGAATGTTTGAATAATTTTTTCTTCTATTCCCTCATTGTATCATGCCTTTTCAGTCTGTTGCTCCAAAATACGTGTATACTCCCCTGAATCATCTTAAAGATGGAACTATAGTGAACTTGTATGGTGTTGTGAAATTCTTCAAGCCTCCATATGTTAGCAAAGGAACTGGTATGTATTATATGCAAGAGATTTGAAATTTCCTCCAGCCAGAACTCTTCCTACTATGATTGTTAAAAATCAATCAGAAGGACAAATTCCCATGGTCCTTTGGCCCTAGCTTTGACCAGCTAATACCATGGAAACAGAACAACAAATAGATAAGAGATATTAGCCACTTTTGGCAGACTGGTGGAGATAGAAAATGAAGAAAGTTCTTAAAGGAGATTTGTCATTTGTCCAGCTACTTTAACAAGACTTTGGGGAACTGAGGACTTGGAACATCTTAATTAGACAAACACTAATTGCTGGAAATCATTCAAGCAGCAATTCTTTTCAGATATGTAAAAACAGTGACGTTAAATGCACCGACTTTTGGAGTAGCGTGTCTCTGAAGCAGCTAAGAGAGATTTTTTTCTACTGAGTTATTTGTCAAGTTATTTGTGAAGTTAATTGCTTCAGTTTCTTAAATAGTAGAAATTTAATAGGGAAAATTATTATTTATTTAACAACTAGTCCTTGCCTAAATGTCATTAATAACTTCCTAATGCCTTCCCTGTATATTTCCAGTTGGCATTATAACACAACAGTATCCGTAGAGAACAGGGACACAGTCTGACATTTTTTATTTATGAAGATAGTTGTAATTCACTTGCTACTTTATAATGAAAATTTCTAAAACAGTTTTAATTAGTCTGGGGGTTTGAGTAAAAATATTCACTAATCAGTCAAATATTTAAATGTTGGTTTTTGATTTTTTTGCTCAATCCAGAGTGATGTTTGCTTGAGAGGGTGCAAAATGGTCAATGATTGTTCCACATTTTCAGGATGTGAAGTGACTCTTGTCAGAAAATTCTGTGGTTGCATTAGATCTGGCCCAATCCTGCACCAATACATTTTCTGTCTGACACTGTAATAATAGAATCATGTAGCTTTAAGCTGATGCCCACTGGAAGCATGGAAAGTGAGGCCATTGTACTTTATGCACATGGGTCTTTATTCACTATATAGATCAGTCTTGAGGTATAAGATGCTGTTCCTCCTTGGGCATATTAAGGCTTAAGGCTGAGGCACTGTGTTCCCACTGAAGGCAGGCACCACTGGACTGGTACCTAATTTAGTCTTGTCAGTTTATATAATCTATAATTAAAAGTTCATCGTTTCTATTACCATTATTGCATTAGATGAGTGTTCAAACACTGATGAATGAAATGAGTTTTCAGTATGTTCATAGATCATTTATTACAGAGAAAGTTGTCTTAGCTAAGCATGCTTTTGCTTAGGGAATATAGTTTGAAATGTCTGTATATGAGAACTTTATGAGTTCTGAAAACTGTCCAAGAAAGTGCTTTGGGTCTTGCTTGGTACAAGTGACAGATGGGATTTTGTCTGCTAGAAGATCTGTTGGAAGTGTTCAAAACTATATTCTAACTTTCCTTTCCCAATAGTTTAAGAGTCTTAAGATATTTTAAATTTTTAACAAAGATTATATTCTCCTCTCTCCCCTCCCTTAATCCTAAGGATATCTCAAGTATTTAACCTTGAGATTTAAAAGAAAAGATAAGTAAATAGAAGAAAAAAGAGCCTCTCTTTGTAGTGTTCAATTACAGAGATTATGTGCTTGAACATGAAAGTTTTAGGACATGACACTACTGCTTCCCCAAGCTCTTCTTTTTCATGTAGATATTGGTCAGTGTTTTCCATAAAGCAGAGAAGAATGAAGCAGAATCCTTGCTGCTGGTTAACAATGTCAGAGAATTAATGTCCTATTTTCCTGGGGAAATCTCCATCTAGAATTTTATCATAGATATGTAAAGTATGTTTGTATGTCACATGTTCAATTAAAATCACATTTTATCCTACCTAGGCATGCATATAGATTTTAACTATTTTATTTTTATGAAATATTTCTTAGAATCAAAATTAATAAAGGATAGCAATTTTAGAAAAAACACTTCTAAAAAGCTTGACCACTTCTAGGTCAACAGTTCTACATGACCCAAATGCAGCTTAAGAATCAAATCAGGTTCTTAAAATATTTTTGAAGCCCTAAGTTTTATTTTTATTTTCAATTTTTATTTGATCTTGAGTCAAGTTCATCAAAGAGCCCAGAATTTGTTTAAAATTATGTAGCTGAAAGCATGAACTCTAATTAAAACTATACCATTTGGTCAACTTGAATTACAGTAGTCAATTTTTAGCAAGTAATAGCAAACCAAGATTACAGTGAAAAGCAAACCCATCACGGAATGTTGTGGAATCCATTTGTGAGGAAGCAGACTCAGTTAAATCTGCAGTAGTTTTTCCATCAAAGTATTGTGTTCCATTTTGTTTTTTTTTTTTTTCTGAATCAAAATATTGAGGATTTATTTAAATTTTGCAGCACAGAATAAAAACTGTTGCAGAGGTAGTGATTTCATTTCTGGGTCCCTAGGGACTAGAATAACGTTCTTTTCCCTTCTGTTCACAGTGGTTTATATGCATTTCTTTTTTAAGTAACCACTGCTTCTTATCTTAAAGTATAGAAGATAAATAAAAGATAAAAAGATATTTAAAGGAATTAATAAAAATAATAAATAGTTGAATAAACAGTTAATAGAAATCTCAACACACTTACTTTGATCTACAGTATACAAATGATGGCATTGAAACATCTGTTTAGCCAGATGCTTCTGGCAGTTACCAAATTGTTTGTATCTCTGAAGTGTATCACCATGTTAGAAATAGCAAACTCTGGTGAAACAGTTTGATTCTTTAGAGGTTTTGTTTTGGGCTTCTGCAATATGTGTTTGTATGTACCTGCATATACACATACACACACATAGGAGTGTGTGTGTATTTGTATTATTGTTTTCCTGTCTTGTTGAAATATAAATGGTAAATTAGCTGAGTCAGCTGCTTGGTGTTAGTGCAAACACTTGAGTATTGGATGGCCTCAGTAATTCTTGAAAACAGTATTAAATGTTTCTTTTCGTTTCGAAGAGAGAATAATTTGCTACAATAATCTGGGGTTTTTTGTGTGTATTGAAATAAAAGAAACAGGAGGCAATTTTTTAATTAGGGTTCCTGACTTCTGACAACATTGCCCAAACCTTTTTATCTCTTGTAAGGGGGAAGTTATTGCTTCAGAGTGGTGGGTTTTCCAGTAAATGTTATTGAGGAATAAATATGTGATTGCCCAAAAGGGAATGTATAATTAGATGGATGCTTTCCACCTTAATAATTTATACAAACATATTTGTCAGGAGCTGCTGAAGTCCTCAATAAAACTACAACAAATGTTTAATCAGTGAATACTAAACAACTTGTTGGTTCTACAATATCAGTAACTACTAATCTGGAAAGCTTTTTTAGCAATTCTGGTTTTCTTAAGATGACAAAAAATGAATTTGTACGTGAAGCTGTGGGGTTTGGGGGTTTTCAGTTTGTTTTTCTCTATCTGTACACACAGTGGAGAAATGCTGGCTCTCTGCTCATGCTCCTGAGCGGTGTAACAGAGATTTCCATGGAAGAGTGGAAATGCTGTGGCATCATGAAAGGAAAGTTGTTACCTGAAGAGTGAACCTAGACTGCCATGGCAGTGGAGGCAACTTTAGAGTTTGAGTGAATGTTACAGGGCTGCAAGAGATTCCTATTCCAAACTATTTAAAGTCAGGACCTGGAAGCTTGACAGTCAGCATTCGCAATGCAGACAGTGTAACCTTCTACTGATTACCAAATAGTTGTGGATTTTATTATGAAATGAAGAACTAATTAACAAGTTACTGCAGTTGTATTTTTAAAGAACAGTAAGGAGTAATCTGAAAGAATGTAAAAAGCATGTAAGATATATGCAGACCATCACTCTTGTACATACATTTAAATTAAATATGAGTTACGTCTCCTTGCTTTCATAAACACCAATTCTGTGGTGTTACAAGCATCCTTACAGGTAGCTGTCCATGGAAGGTGGTCCCTCAATGATGTTAAGCCTAAGTGAGAATACCTCTTCATAATAATTAAATATATTTTTAAAAAAGGTAGGTGCAGTTTGAAGTTCTTTATAGTATCAACTGAAATTCAGTGCTTTTACTGAGACAATCTAGTATGAAAGTAAAAAGCTTTCTTCTATAACATATAAATTTGCTGAACTGTGCATCCATTGTGTCATATTTTTAAGGCAGATTATTGCAAGTAAAGTCTACCAGTTGAAAAAATTCTCTTTTAAAGAAAAACAGTGGATTACTTTAATCAATGGAGTAAATTTCTTTAGTAAGAGAAAAGTGACTCTAATATGTAAACTTCTATTATTTATTTATTTATTAGCTTGACTGCAAAGGGATTTTGCTTTGTTGGAAAGTATATTGAAAAAAATCAAAAGTGTGCCCAATGACATTATATTGTTTTGTTTAACTCTGGGACATTATTTAAATTCAGCAATTCTGTTTAGAGTTTGACTTGCTGTTTTTTCAGAAAAATGAATTCATTCACTGATGTATAATGCTTCTGTGGAAAACAGGAAACAATTTTAACATTTCAACTGGAAAAGAAAAGACAGGTGGCTTTTTATTTTTAATCTTCAAAAAGGACTTTCCTGAATGAGGATTTAATTTAAAAAAATCAGTCTTTGTGCTTTGTTCTCAAAGACCTCTATTGTAATTACGTTTATAAAAGTGATGTTTTGAGGTTATAGGAATGGAAGACTAAAGTCACAGAGACAGAAAACCTGTATTATGTAGAAAGTGTTCCCTGGCTGTGTAAAGCAGGTGTAATATTTTATACTGCTTTGCCTAGGATGATTGTCAGTCTTATGTGATTATGCTAATTACACAGAAAAATTGAGGCAGTGTGTTCACTTCTACCATTAAATAGGCAGTTGCACATGTATGAAGCTGACTAGGTTGTATAATCACAGCATCAGAGTAACCACGATTTAAATGTGGGATGTTTTTGCTATTTCCCCTTGATTCTGATGTTGGATTATATCAGTGCACTGTAGCTTGTTATTCTGTATTCCCAAAGGATTGTAAATCTATGAACCATATGGGTTTTTCTTCTTAATTGCTCATTTTGCTCATATTTGCAGCAGATCTTTTAAGTTAACCTCTAGAATTCAGACCCAAAGAAATACATCAATCTTTGGATTACAGTAGTAAATACTTGCAGTTTTGTCACAAGCTGGAGGCTGGAGTTTATTCATGACATTCCTGGCATAGAGTGTCAAAATAAGCTCTATGTGGAACTTGTGCCTTTGGTGGGCATGTGGAAAAGAGTAATCTCAGCAACTTCTGAATGCAAAAGATGATAATTTATCATTATTGAGGCTGTGTAAAAATCTTGGGAAGGAAGAAGAGTACTAATTTTATAGAAGTACAGAAGGTTTTTGTGTCTGTAGGAAAAGTTTTGTTTCTCGGTAAGCCTTTGGGAGATTTCTTTCACCACTTCATTCACTCAAATCATTAGGGGATTTAAACTTTTAAGTTAAATGTTAGCAAATTTTGAGGGTGTATGTGCTGGAAATGGAAGAATATTTCTTCTGCAGCATGTATTTTAATCCAATCTTACATACCTGTCTTCATGTTTGGGGAATCTATTCAGAGAGTTTACATACGACAGTCATCTTTTTATGTCTGCCTTCCTGTAGCTTTTTTATATAGGGCAAATCTGTCAGTTCTGCTAGACTGCATTCTCTGTCAAAGCTGTCTAGCAACAACTTAGGTGTTTGCAGCTTTATAATGTGCATGATGGAGATTTTACTGACTTTGTCTTAGAACTACGACACCTTTGTTCAGTTCCTAGATACATAAACTGGTGTAGTGTCATTATCACTAGTTGCCTCACAGAATTTCAGCTAAAGGAAGTTGGGGGTTTTGATAATTTAGATTTTTTTTCTCTTCTGTATGGGTTTTTTCTTTTTAAGAGATGAGAAGGCGTTTGTCAAGGCAAAACAGATTTGATTTGGAGAATTTAATTCATTGCCATTAACATAAACATCTAATAACTTAATCAGATATTGAAAAATAAAATTTGAACACTTAGGGAGAACACCATTCCTCCACCTTTCCCAGGTTCAGCTTCACTCCAGGTACCACTCCTTCCTAGTTTCTGTTCCTCTGGCTTATGGTTACAAGTGTCTCTTGGAGGGACAGTAGGAAGTACCGGAGATCAGGGTCAGGATGTAGCCTTTCTTTCTGTTGCTGCTTGGTTTCTCAAGTAGGCTACCAGCTGCCATGTTGCAAAAGAGCAAATGTACTTTTACTCTGTTTTACCTTTATAAGGTATCAGAGCACACATGCTTCCATAAGCTGAAATGGAAAATACAAGTTATGTCATCAACAAATACTGCTCTGTTCTGGACTGGTCCACATTGTCTTTGTATCTTGTTTTGATTTTACTTTTTAGATCATTATTAAAAGTGAAATTCTATGAAGTTTAACTTCAGAAAGGCATATTTTATATTTTTAGTCTACTTTTTAACTACCTCTGTGTGACTCTATTCTTGTGGTGTATATGTATATCTATCTTGCAAGTTTTGTTGAAGTGAAGGATATGTAATTTATGCTTTAATTTCCTTGTAGAACTTGTAGAACTTATTACCTTTTCAGAAAGCTGTGCAAAGTAAATCTTAGAAAATGATTTTATAAAATTGTACATATGCGCCTCATTTTGTAGAACAAGTAAGTAAAGCATTAAAGAATAGAATGCCTGTTGCAGGCAGAAGAAAAAGATTTGTGTGTTCTTGCTCACAGAGCTGTGCTTAATCACAGATTTCATTTTCAGTTATTTGGGCTAATTATCAGCAAGATGGGCCACACTTCAGTTGTTATGATACTGTAAAAAAGTTAATTTTGAAAAAGTTACACATATCATAGCAGAAAAAAATTGGCCATAGGGATGTTCCTCCCAAATTTAATATCTGTGATTAATAGTTCCATACTGCCTGTTACTCATCCAGACACTTTTATATTTTACAGATTATTGCTCAGTTGTAACACTTGTGGACCCATCAAATGTGAAGTTGACATGCACTCTTTTTAGCGGAAATGTAGATTCTCTACCAAAAATTTACAAAGTTGGAGATATTGTTCGATTTCATAGAATAAAGGTATGTACTAGGATATGGGGGGTTTATGTGCTTGCTCTTCTGCAGTGAGAAGACTATAGGAATAATTTATTTCTACATGTACAGAAATTATCTCTTGGAGACGTTGGATAAAGCAGCTGATTGTTAAAACAGGTTCTGGTATGCACCAAAACTGAAAGTAAACTATTTCTGCAACATTTTTTCAACAACAACAATATTTATTAAACTACTTGACAGAAAATCATGCAGTCCTTCCAGATGAATAGAGTTTAACTGACATAAATCAGCACAACTTATTCCTCTTCAAACTGATAGAATTGAGGGGTTTCTTTAGATCTTCTGTTCTGGAGCAGTTTAGGTCAGCTGAAGAGTCACTCCAGTAAAGTGTTATTCTGCCTTGCTCCCTATTCATTTGTATCAAAAGGCATGCAGGAAACTGTTTATAGCTTTGATACTGCTTCTGCTGGATGTTTTTCTTATGTCTGCTGCAACTGTATAGGGAAGAGGAACCACCCTACAGGGATGGAATAGAAATCTTGTAATGCTGGACCGTGCTTAAAGAGGTGCTTAATAGGACCAAAGATGCAATTTCACCATTAATTTGCAACATAATCATACATAATTTTATATATACTTTTTATGTAAAATTATTATAGCAGAAATTAATAAAGGTAATGAAAGAGGCCAGTGGGGGGACAAAAAAATTTGCATATCTGAACACTCTTGAGAGATCTGGGAAATTTAGGATTGTACAAAGGATGATAAAAGGGATAGATATCCTTAGTACTAAGCATGTACATTTTTATATGCTGTAGCAGGAGAACAAAGAAGAAAACCCCATGACAATAAATGTAAGAAGTGGTAAGATTTATCCAGTATTTGAGTTTCACACCACCGAGATTGTTAAGAAAGAAGTTGTTAAGATTCAGAAACAGTCTTCAATTATTTATCTATATTATAAGTATTTACAGTTGAGAGAGAAATTAGCTAACATATTCTGAGTTAATATAATGTTTCTTTAAGGTCATCTGTGTATATAATAGGAGTGGAATTAAATTGTATTCATGTTTTGAAGCTTGTGTTGCTGATCAGTACTTGAGATGTGTCATTAGTCTTGGAAGTTCATGAATTTAACTTCAGATGGGAAAGTCTTATGCTAAATTTTAATATTTTCTCTGAACCCATCAGGCTGATGAGTGTTATACAGATACACTCATTTCAGAAATTCAGTGGAGATAAAAACTTGTTTATTGCTTCTGAAAACAGAGTGCATTTTTATATATGTGAAAATGGAGAAAGTAGAAAGGAGCCCCTTAAAGGTTAAAATAAAGGAATTGAAAAGAATAAAAGAATTGAAAAGTTGTATGGCTGTGGTAGGTCAGTATTGGATTTCTAAGTACACATTAGGAAAACAAACAAGACCACTGAAAGGAAATTTATGTATGCACCCTCTTTTATGCAAACATAACTTCTACTATTTATTATTATCACAAACTTATTAAGGAAACCTACTGATACAACACAGGTAAGGGATCTCACCATTTTGATTTGGCATCATGTTTCTGAGGAGATCATTCTAGAATCCTTTCAGTTGGTACTTTATCATTCTTCAGGATGATGTTCCAGTATTTAAAGAGAGGGTCTATCAATTCACTTGTCATATACATTTTTTTTTCATCACAGTTGAGCTGTTCTAAGTGGTTTCCAGTCCTAACAGACCCCCAGCTGCTCACAATCTATGTCTCTTCAGATGCTTTAGCTGAGACCTTGTTTAATTACTTTCTAAGTGAATATGATCTAAAGTCACTAAATTGTCTTTTTCTGGATGGGAGACTAAGAAACAGGTACTTTGAAAGTTTTTGTATCTGATTTGAGCAGGTAGAAATCTGACACAAAAGCCTGGTGCCAACTTCTGGGAATGAACTAGGAGGAGGAGGACCTCTTCCTCTTTCAGCTACAACCAGCATAGTAGTTACGATTTCTAATTACATTTTCTACAATTCCTCCTTCACTCTTCCCTACTTGTGTCTTCAGGCCTTAACCATCTTCTTTTAGCTTGCTGAATGGAAAGCAAGCCAGGGTAGCAGAGGCTGTAGTCTGTCAAAGCTGTGCCTATCAATGAGGACAAATAGATTTACACAGCCCTTAGAGCATGTGCTCACATTCTGTCTGCCCCAGATATGTTTTCAAGGGACTTCCAGGAAGTTGGCATTGATAGCAAACACATTTTAAAAATTACTGCTCCCAGTTACACTACTGGCTACTAATGGACAGCTTCTCATAGCTACAGAGGTGTTGACAAAATCTGGCTGTCAGAGCTAATAAGAATTTAATGAAGAGGATTCTGTTGGAATTACTCTGGATAGAGAGTAATTTAATTTGCTTAATACTTGTTGAAGAAAAGGAAAATTTTAAGTGTCTTAGTTACAGAACTGGAAAATTGTCTAGTTTTAATTACATTTAAGTTAATATTTCTTGAAGTGCATCTTTATGCACATCATCTTATGATGATTTCTCATGAATTATAGAATTTAGTGATTTGCAGTACTGTACCTGGGCTTTCAGCCACAATCAGTGCTCTGCAGAGATTGTGGAAGGCAAGCCTCCCATCTCCCAATATAAAAGCCAAGCCTGTGATCTATTTGTCTAGTCCCCTTCTATCTTCATGGCAAAGGAGTTTTTTTTGGTGGAGTTTTCTTGGACCTTCTTTTTTATTGTTCACTTGAGTGCCTTAATGTCTTAGAAATAATGCCTAATGGTACACGGTTAAAGAGAGGGAAGAGGCAACTTGCTGGTACTGGCTAAGCCTGTGATATTTTATCCTCCCTTGACTTAGGAGTTTTGGCTGATATTCTGCCTTTCTTACAATGCTCAAACCCTTCCATGATGATAGGATTGTTAATTTCCTCATTGGCTTTTCTCTTGTATTCTTTATTACCTCTGAGTGATTCACAAACAAGAACTTATTTCCTCATTTCCAGAGAAGAGAATTGGTATTTGATTTCCATGTTAGTGTTTGAGAATTGGGAAAGTGAAGCACATTCTTATTTCAGCTTTCATCTTGTTCAGTGCCCTCTGTTGTTTAACGCAGTCACTGTCCAGGATGTGTTCTGGTGGCTCTTTTTCCTGAATACACAGCATTGCAGAGCTGTGTGATTCGTGTGCAACATCTGGGGAATGAAGACCAAGACAGTGACCTCTGATTATAAACTTCACTTGTATGATTTCCTTGGCATGATGCAAACTCTGTAGCAATTACAAAGCCTTAATTCCCTAGCTTTTTGTCATAGTAATCCTGATGCTGTTCTCCTGTCTTACTTTCATTAACCTTAACTTCTTCTGTGCATAGGCTCCAGTTGCTGTAACAAATGAAGTAAGAATTGTAAAGTTGTCAGCCTCTCTCTTAGACAGTGCTATTGCATCACCACTGCACTTCTCAAGTCGTGCACTGTGTAGGGAAATGTTCTGTGGAAAAATAAGGTCATGAAGGTAATGGAACATGGTATCATAATATAAATGCACCATGAGCTCAATTGAGTTTGCACAGACATCAGTAACTGTCATCTTAACCTTGGGATAATTATGGATTATAATCCTATTGTTTTTGCTTTCTGGTTAGATCGCAGAATCAGAGAATCATTAAGACTGGAAATTACCTCCAAGATCAACAAATTCAACCTTTGACCAAACACCACCATGCCCAATGCAGCATCCTAGATCTTTAGAGTAAAAAAATGGAGAAAAACTCCAGGAAAATCAAACTCCTTGCGTGCTATTATTTGCATATTCATCTGATTCAAACTCTTTAGATTTACAATCTAAAAGCATTGCCTCTTTGACAAGAAGGATTTAATAGCCACAATGTAGATGGTGATTCCTTTCATAGATCAGGAGATTGACAAATGTAAGATGTATGTTTTGCTACTGAGTTTCTAAGGTGTTTGTCCACAGAGAAGGGGGAATCTGAATGTCAAATATATGGAACATGATTTCATAACAACACAGAAGTATCACACTCTCTTTTTTGTTATTCTTACTAGTTCTGTTGTGTCTTTCTTCTTGTGTATCACTCTCCTAAACCTAGTAATATTTAACATAGCATTTGTTCCACTGTATTACGTACTTTGAAACAGTCTGCTGTTATTTGCAGGAGCAATCTTACTTTTGGACATAACTAGCAGTTTCCTTGTCTCTTTATATTCCCTCCTTTAGTTTAATCCAGTTTGTCCAGTGAAAGTTGATTTCTTTCCTACTTTCTACGTGATGCAATATGGAAGGTACTGAGAGAAAGACAGAGCAGAAGTATCTGCTCAGTTCTTACTCCTGGGAAGCTTTAGCCATAGCTGTTGGGTTGATAAGGATGAGGGAAGAAAGTCTGGAGCTTAGATCTGTAGCATACTGGATGAACATTAAACTTTGGCAGAATATAGCTCCCAGACTCTTAGTGTCTTCTGAGTAAATGTGGTCCAAATATATAAACTTGGCCAAAGTTAAATTTGAGACTTTCTGCTAAAAAAGATGTTGAAGAATGTGTTGTCTGTTGCACTGCTACTCAGCTTTCAAATTCTTTTTCTGAAGAGCGGAAGCAATTAAATTTTTTTTAGTAAGTAGTTAGGAGATTCTTTGAAACAGAAAAAAAAGACATTTTTTTTCTCAGAAATATAAGTATTACTATTGCTTTTGGCGCCCCTTCAAAAATTCTGTAAGGCATGCAACTCACTTTGAATGGAATTTAAATTAAAAACAAGTGTTTTTCCTATGCTAAATAATGTCAGGAGATACTGACTGTAAGCAGTGATAGAGTGTCTCTGTAATTTGAAGTCTTAGCAATTTGCACATATATTTTCTGAAATTTTCATATCAGTACTTCTGGTCAAGTTACTGGGTCAGGTTTTAAATATGTAGAAAATATTCAAAAATAGTAATTTTTTTGCTCTACTAGAATTTTCTTAAATAAACTATGCCATTTTCTCTGAGGAACATTTCTAAAACAGTATCACAGTGCCTGCTGGCTTTTTAAATTTTTAAACCAGAAATTTCAACTGGCTTAAGTATATAAACTTTTTGACTACAAATCTTTCCACAAAATACTTATATCTTCAGGTGAATTGAATACAATGTATTGCTTATTTTCTTCTTTAATTTGTATTTCCATTGCTACAGATGTTTCTGACAATCTTAGTTTGCAGGCAGCAATTCTCAGGACTGCTAGAGAATAAGCTATCATTTATGATCCTAATATCCAGGTGTGTTTATCATGTCTTCAAAAACATCATTTTACTTCCATGTGACTATCTTTCTTAATTTTCTTTTAGAAGGTGCCTGCAGATAGTTTTGGTAGTTCGGTTTTCTTCTTGTAATATTTAAACAGGTTCAAATTGGCTTAATTTATACTTCAAATGGCTTCTCTATTTCATTAGTATCTCTCTGTTCATACAGCTGGAGGTACAAGTAAACCAGGATTACATTATTAAAATACAAGAAAATATAATCAGCATCCTGTATTATCCAAATTTGTTTAGAATATTTACTTAAGATGAGAAAACATTTACAAAATATAAAGAAATATACCAGATGCATTCTGGTGGGTTTTTTCTGACAGCATACTTTTCTTCTTACAAATATCATCAGTGACAATCATAAAAAAATAAAATCTTCCTTCTTAGTATAAAAACATGTACATTAGCTCGGTATATGTTGTTTCCCAAGGCATTTTTGATATTCTGAGATGATCTGTGACTGCAGTGGTTTCATAATAGTCCTTTGCTTCTATAATTTAACAATCACTTTTGATGGAAAACTACCTTGGAGATGCTATTATTCCAGCTTTATACACTACTTACTATCACATGTTTCCATTTAGTGAGATAAATAACACCATCTTCAGTAAAAAAAAAATTTATGTCTTTTACTCCACTGTAAATCTATTTATAAATATTTCAAGATTAGCTTCTTTTCAATAACCATATTCAGGATAGAGTTGTACCTCACAGAAGTCACTGGAGTTTATTATCCATGCAGTTTGTTAAGGTGGCATTTCACCTCTTGTTCTTTAGTTTACAAAAACTATGCCAAAGACTCCTGCAATATGTATTGGAATTCACTTGTTTGCTTAGAACAAGCCAAATGCATTTTATCTGCTCCATTTTTGTCCCAGAGGTTATTTCTACTTAGCAACCATTATTTATTGAAATTATTTAAAATTCTCAGGGGATTTTTCAAGAGATAGCCATCTGCCCCACTTCTCTATTATCCCCCTGCTTCACTCTCCCCCACCAGTTTTTTTAAAAATATGTCCATATCCTCTCAAAATGACACAAAATCTACTGAAGGGGAATTGTTGTCATATGCAAAAGTCCCAGATTGACTCTTTAATAAGTTTAATTCAATTTCAAAATCGTTTGGAAAATGCAACATGTTTACAGTATCAATGCTTAACTTGATCTGAGATCTACTTAAGAGTGCTATAATGAAACAACATTTTGTTCATTTTACACTCCAGTGATCCCTTATCACTTTAGCAATGATTTGTTTTTAAAGGACAAGCACAGAGAATTTCTATTGACCATCGTCTGTTCTGTGAGTCCAACATAAATAATTTTCCAGCTGTGAAATACTTTGTTCTGTAACTCATTCTACATTTTCCTCTCCTGGTTCTTCTGTTGCTCACTAAATAATACTGTTGAATTCTGTTTACATTTGAGGGGACTCAGTGGCTTCTCCATCTGCCTGTGCCTAAGGATATCTGGTTTTGCTAAAGATCATTGGTAATTTGTTCATCATGATAGTTGAGATTTACCTTCTTACATATTTTTTTTTTTAAATTTAGAATTGCCTTTTCTTACATTAAGACTGATTTCAAATTCACTAAATGAGGGTACTGGGAGATGTCAGAAGTACAGTATGTCAGCCTCCTGAATGCTCAAAATATGACATAAAGGATTTGAGAAAAGAGGAAAATAACTCATAGTGAAATATTGGTGGAAGCCCAGAGAGACAAAGTAGTTTCTTTCAGGTTTTGTGAAAGGTTTAGAGCCTTTACAGAAGACTAGGACAGAAATTTTACTAAGAAAGAAATCAAGATATTTTAATGATGATTTAAAGGAACTACTGAAGAAATAAATGAATAGGTAAATTAGAAATTAAAACAGTTTGAGAAACATTTGACATGTCAGACAAGATATGAAAAATACTCTTGAAGTATATTTTGATATAGGACAAATAGGTAAAAGTGATGAAAGTGAGTTTTCCTCCCCTCTGGATGTTACCTGTTTAGAGAAGCTATGGAATATAATGCCAGTGATAGCATTATTTTAGAGTGTTTATTTTAGATAACATCTTACAGGGGAACATGTTTTTCCAGAACATGGATAATGGTGGACAAATTGATTATGAAACTATGTATTTTCCTTATTTGTCCTTTGGCTTTTCTTATATTTTCAATATTTAAATGTAAGCATTAAAAGATTAAAACTTTTCAGTGTTTCACTGATGAAGAACTGTGTCCTGAATTGATGTGCTCCATTGGTCAGGTCTGAAGAATGCTTAAGTAAATCAAAGGTTATCTTAGGGATGACTCTTAATGCATTTATGCATTTTGTCAAAGTAGCAGGGATTAAAGGAGTTCCTGTCACCAAGACTGAACTGCTTTGTTTATGAGTTTCCAAGGTCAGTGAATGTCTGGTTTGTGTGCTTTTAAATTTCACCATGTTTATAAAATCTTGGCCTAAATCGTTGGCACTGTTTTGCTCTTTAGGAGTTCTGACACACATTTCATGTTCTGTACTTTGAAATCAGTAGGATTTTCAACCATTGGAAAATTGAGCACTGGGAATCCCATGCTAGACACTCTCACAAATGCTATGTTCATGTGTGCTATTGGTCACTTGGTAACCCTACATTAATTAAAAAGGGATGGATCAAGACAGACTGTTTCGTATTTCTGGATAGTGAGTCATGCAGAGTTTTGATACAGATAAATCTATAGTTGCAGGGAGCAGTAAGACTAGACTAAACCCTTGAAGGAATGCTTCAGACCCTGAATACTATGTTTCATATGGCAGCAGATACACAGCTAAATCAGCAGGTTTCAGGAGACCTGCCACGAGCAGGGCAGTAGACATTGAATAATTGTGATAGCTGGATTCATAATTCAAGAAATGAAAGCTCATCACTGTTTGCTTTATGGAAAAAAAAAAATACCTCCTTGAACTGATCCTTTTTTTTCAGTTCCACGATATTGGGAAACAGGATTATTCTGAGGCAAGGGCCCAGCACAGGAATCCATAATAACTTTGCCATTACTTTGCTGTGTAACCACTAAAAATTAATTTCTTGTGCCTTAGTTTCCTCATTTATAAGAGCAATCCTGATATGTTCCCCACACAAATATTTTGACATGTGCAAATGAAATACTCTGCAAAGATGCTGTAGGTATAAATGTTGCAGGTAGGTATTAGTCTGCCTCTTCAAAAATTTCTTGTGTAAGATTATATTTCTGTTTATATATTGTTTTCTTATTAATATTAATCTTATCTTTTTGTTTTTATTTTGACTCTGTTCTCCCAATAGAACCAGCAACAGAAATGATCAATGGTCTGTTTTTCATGCACATTATAAAGCAGAAATATCTTTGTTTTTCCATGCAGTGCAAACTCTTTTTTTCTCACTCATATTTTATTACAGATCAGGGAATACAATGGACAGATGCAGGGAATTACCAGCGCGGGATTTGCATCCTTAACATTTGATGGAACTGTAGGAGCTCCAGTAGTTCCTCGAACTTCTAGCAAAGTGTACACTTTCATGGATGAAGAGCAGAAAACAATAGAAGAATTACGTATTTGGGCAGCCAGTAATATTTCCATCTCTGGACCAGCAGCAAAATTGTCTGGTGTTCAGCCAATGCTCTTCTTTGATCTCACTTGCCAGCTGGTAGGAAAAGCAAAAGTGGATGGATCTTCTTTTCTTCTAAAGGTAGAATTACTTCTTTAAAATAGATTATTTATCTTACTTATTTAAAATAGATTATCTATATTTTTAGATTTATAAACATATTATGATATATTTCTATTTATTAAGATATGCTGTTTCTCAATAAAACAGCTGTATTAGTTAAATTAATTATTAGATTATTATGTAGATAAATATTTTGAGTATAAGCAGACCTGTGATCCTTGGCCATTTTGTTTCTATGAAAACAAAATGGAAAGTATTCTCCAAAGTTAATCACCTGATTCGGTTTTTTAGAGAGATTTATTAAGATGACATTATATATAGATCATCATTTCACTAAGATTTGTAGATAAATATTGGAAGATTTCTTAAGCTTGAAAAATGTTGTTAGTTTTAAACTTTATCCTTTTTTTTGTTAGCAGCATCTACTGCTTGTTTTTCTAGATTTGCTGGTTATGATTGTTACAGTAAGTAGCACTGTCAAAAAAGAATGAACGGATTGTGTTATCATGATGGATTTCAGGTAGCTTCTTTTACTTACACAAAAGCACTTTGGGCATCAGTGCTCACTGAAAATACAAAATGCCAAGTGCCATGGAATAGGAGAGCAATTTCTAAGTGTGATCCTTAATATTAGCTAAATAAAAAGGAGATCTCCATAAAATTCCTAGTTTTAGCTCAGATGTATCAGTCTGGTGGTATTCTAAAACTCCTCTGTATTTATTTTTTAACTTGATTGTTAAAACATGAGTAATGATCAAGCTGTTATTTTCCAATTTTTCACTTCATAAAATTATATATTGGTTCTACTGTGTTAAACTGTATTGTTACAATATTTTTAGAAATTGCACTTGGCATTATTCCTTCACTGAAGCATCAAAGATTTTTCTCATACAGAACAATGCATTACTACACAGAAACAAACCTTAAGTGCATGCTGTAACACATTCTGCAACTGCTACAAACATTTCCTTGTAATTATTCTTTGTGAAATAGATGTCAAATGAGACCCAGTAAAATTTCAGGACTTTGTGGACTGTAATTAAGTTGTTCATTAATATGTGTATCTTCAGCATTGAAGGACCCTTTGCAAGGACAAGTGCTTTCTTAAATTATTATTTCTTTACACACTTTTCTGTGTTGTAAGACCTGAAGTCGATTTTGTCACTTTTGTAAAGTAAAGGTGATGACTTGCAGAAATCTTAGGATGGACTTAGGAAGGTAAATGTTTGAGGTCAAACAATGGTAGATCAATTTTTTAGCATAAATTATTAAATACTTAAATATATAATACAATACATTGGACAAGCTTAAAAATGCTACATTAATATTCTGTTGCATTTCTCAACAATGGCAAAATCCATTTCTGATATCAAATACTGGTTGTGATAGAAAAGAAACCTTTCTAAAAACTTGTAGACAGATCTCTGATTCTTTTCTTGATTTGCTAAATAAAAAAAATCAGATTAAACAATTCAATACCAGATCAAATTGAGTGATCATTAAATATTATTTTATTGTATTACTTTGGTTATGCATCTTATAATAATGATTTACATTTATTTTATTCCAAGTATATCAGTTAAATTAATGGTTTATTATACTACGAAAAATATTGATCTCATGTACCTAGTGGAGATTGCTTCAAAGATAACTAAAATGAATTTCAGCAATTTTGTGCATCACCTGTAGTATAACTTTTAAATTACACTTGATAAATTAATTTCTATTTGCACAGCTGCAGAATTGGACATGGCATAAAGATGGTATCACTGACCTCTTAGTGTTTACCATTTTCTGAGAACTTTATTATTCAGATATGTGGAGACTAAAGAATACACACTAGAAATTATTCTGTCATTTATGGCTTTCATAAGAGTTTTATTATTATTGTGTTCTTCCTTTCTGACTGTCAGTTAAATTGTGTACTTTAAGATGAGTTGTACAATGAGCATATTCTGCTGAAGATAGGAATAGAGATGTTTTGTCTCCTATTTCAGTGTTTTCCAACCATGGTGATCAAAGGATATCACTAACTTCTCTTTAGCTCCAGTCTGTTCATGACTGGTAATAAGAATTTGTTGTTTATTAGTCAGAATTAATTTAACCAGTGTCGAGTTTTAGTCCAGTATTCACTTTTGAAACCTGGACAGTTTGAAACCAGGATGTTTTCATGTTTTGTGTAAAGTAGAGCTGCCAAGCTCCTGAGGTAGAGAGCTTTATCTGGTTTTGTATTTGTGCAAGGAAAAACCCAAACCCAACTACTTTTCAGAGGCTTTTTTTTGTTTTGTGCAGAAACTTCATTAGCTTATAAATACCTCCAAAAGGTGTCCTGGTGCCAGCCCTTTTAGTTCCTCTGGCAAAGAACATTTTAGAACTAAGTCACCATCGTTTTTCTGAACAGAGAGCATGCAGGTTATTTTAATCCATTTGTCAGATCATCTCTCCAATGTAGAATTACCAAAGTGTCCCAAGTAAAGCCAGTTGAAAAATAATGGAAAATTTGACAAACTTAAAGTTTTTTACTTTGTCAGAATGACTAAATTTATAATATATATGCACTAAATCTGATTTCAAGCTGAGTTCTGGAAAAGATGTGATAATTCAAGCAATAGACAACCTCTCTTTCAAAGGTGGTTTTAAGTATTTCATGGTGCAGGATCAGAAGATAATAGGCTTTTTTTAATCCGTGGCAGCATATACCACCTCATTATCTGGGTTCTTCAGAATACACTCTTATTTGGCAACATTAATTTGATGTCATGGGTCATTTTTGCTGTGAACAGTTTTCCCTTTTATCTCTTGATTTTGGATATGTATTCTGTGAGTTATTCTTAGTGCATTTATACATGGCTTTGCTGATTCTTAGATCTTTTCCTGTGGGTCTGTTGATCCAAAGCAGTTAGGCTTAAGGGGTATAAATCCTTTAAAAATTAGGCTTTGGTGCCTTTTTTTCCTTGCCCTCTGCAGTGCCTAACTCATGGGACAAAGCAGCTTGGTATCACATACTGTCTGAAAATTGAAAAAAAGGTTCTTCTGTTAAACCTATAAGTATGAAATCCTATGAAAACCAGCATTTCAGAAGTACAGTCCAAATACTTCTAGATTTTTTATTTTACTATGCCAGTATTTCAAACCATTATTTTTGAGTCTTTGAGAAGAGAATATCTTCAGAAACTCAGGAAACCATAGTTTGTACAATGATGTTTGGGTTAAGTACTGAGATTTTGGTTTCAAGGTGTTAAGCCTGTCGGTAAACTTACCTTTTCACAACGCTTTGATAGCTGAAAAATAACTACTGATATTTCAGTGCTTGGAGTGTATCAAGGATTTAGCTTTTGGCAAACAAGTTTTAGAATCCTTCTTAATAAATATAGCTTAAGTACTGATGTTTTTCTTCTATGTTCTGTATAACTAGTAGTGTTTTGTGACATAGGAGATCATTGGTAATTAAGTCAATATATGCTGTGTACACAGTCTTCACATACTGTAGCTGGAGTGCTTAAAAAAAAATATTAAGTACAGACAGTTCTGCATATGATGAATTCTGATAGCTGTAACAGCTGACCCTAAAATTGTCTCAGCTGGTCAGAGCACCAAGGTTGTGGGCTCAATCCCCATGGGGACCCTTCACTTGAGTTAAACTTGATGATGTTCGTGGGTCCTTCCAGCTCAGAATGTTGTGTGATTCTGTGCTGGATAAACAGCTGAGGTTTTGATAGAGCTGTTCCTTTTCTTTTTTATTTAAATATTAATAAATTCCAGGTCACAGCACTTGATTATATTCTCTGTAGAGGTTATTTTATGTTCTGTAAGGAGTAAGAATTTAAAAAATCCCATAAGATCTAATTCAAGTATTTTAAGGACTTTTAGACTGAGACTAAACTAAGATCTCTTATTGTTAAGAATTTTTAATCAAAGAAAATAATAAGAAAAAGTTATTTAAAGTCTGAATCTAAAGTATTCTGAACACATTAAAATAGTTCATTTTCATTGCAGGTTTGGGATGGCACTAAATGTCCCTACCCCACATGGAAGGTGCCTGTGGAAACAAAAGACCTGGAAGGAGAGAAAGTTTTTCTTCATCAGCTGAGAAATTTAGCGGTGGACATTCTAGTCTATGATAATCATGTACAACTGGCAGAATCACTTAAGGTAATGTGCAGTTTGCTATTTCAAACTCTCTTTTTCTGCTTAGAAATCACTTCAGAGAATGCATCAACTCAGTTCTGCTGTAATTAGTTTCATGTGCCTCTTTATCTTTCACTGTATTTCCTATACCTTTTATTTGAATGCAGAACTCCTTCAACATGTGCTAAACAGGCTCATTATCCAAAAATTGCCATGAAAAAAATCTTCCAATTAAGCAGTTCTTTCCAGACACTGTAATATAATAGATAATACAATGGAGATAATGCACTCAGAAAATGTATTCTATGCTTTAGAATTATTTTTATATGATACAGTACAGTGTTAAACCTGTAGTCCTGTTAAAAACCCTTAATTCTAAAGTCAATAGAAGATTTTCTGTTCTATAAATTTCTGCAGTTTGCAGTGCAATCCTCATTTAGTAGGTCGGTAATGTTGATTATGCTTAGATAGAGAAAACAACAACACAATTAAACATTAGACCTTCAGCAATACTGCCATCTTGCTTCTGAATATAGGAACTTGGCAAAGAATACATCTTTCATTTAAAGCCTTGCCCTCTATACTCAAGATCATTTTGAAGAAAACATTTACCAGAAAATAAAGATAAGTGATAACCACTTTTTATGCTATCAGCAGACATGAAATTAATTTGATAAATTAACACTCATTCATAAGTAAATTACAGATAGCAAAATAAGTGTAAGAATTTGTGTAAGAATTAATAACTCACAGAAGTATTTCATTACTTACAAGCTCTCTTCCAGAATTTTTCTCTTGCAAACTGTTGTAAAAAAACCTGTTGTTTTAGTGAAATGGTATGTTTTCAATGTGAAGGAAAAAAGTATTTTAATATTAATAAAACATATTTTCTTGAGTAACTGATAATACTCCCTTTATTATTCTCCCCCACTTAAATTCAGGAATTGAATGAATCACATATTGACTATGAGATACAAGGGATGTCTTCATCATCTCTCTCAATTTTTTACTTCCTATCCACTTCTCTTTCACATTTCTTAAGCATTTTTACCTTTGCTGGATAGGAAAAGGATAGTGCTTCTACACTATGTAATAGAAGCTTTAGTAATTTCAAAGGAAATTGTTAAGAAACCTCCTTTGACCTTTTGTGGGTGTTTTTCTCCTTCTAGCTATGTCCAAAGTTGCAGTAGTTTCAGTCATGCAAGCTGTAGAAGTTTCAAATTAGATAATTTTTGCACACCACTTTTTAGTTACTTGTCTTAGTGGAGAGAAAGGGCTGATATGCTGACAGTTAAATTTCAGAAATATTTATTAGTTACAAATCGCAACAGGTAGTTCACAGAATAATTTTATTATATATATACACATATATATCACAAGATTTGGGGGGAGCTCCCCTTAAAATAGAGGATTTTATTAAAGGATTTTAAATACTAGTGGAAATCATGTCATATCATAAAAAAAGTATAATGGAAATATGTATGATATTTTATTGAGTTCAGGGTCTTGTTATGCAAAGGTTTTTTAAAAATTCATTTATGTAGCAGTATAGAACTGGCAAGTGTTTAGTGTATCCACATGCACCTTCCCAAGTGTGATTAGATATTTTGCCAGCTTGTGGTTTCAGAAACAGTAACACGTGCACTATATTTCAATCTTCTCTTCTACACTTAACACTAGCTTAGAATGGCTTTTTTTAATGTAAATTGTTACAGAATTGTTAGCTTACACTCTCGCCTGTTGTTGTGTACCATTTGCAATGACAGTTGCAGCTTGGAAATTGTTTTATGTAGGAGCAATCTGTTTTACACAACCTTGATAACAAGAAGGGCAGATTTAAAATAAAAAAAAACAACCTGAAATACATGTTCTTATTTTAAAATTGTATCTGTAGGCACATGTTCAGACTGGGAAGCTCTGAGTAAGTACTACACACCAGAGAAAGTGGGTAACATATTACAGAGAAATTTTGGCAAATCTCAGAGCACAGTGCTGGGGTATTACTGCATGAGTATGTAAAAACTTGTTGTTGAGATCGTCTGTTCAGAGAACACTGAAGATATAAGCACTTTATCTCATTTTCTAAGACAAATAATACTTAAAATTTTCAATGGAGAGAACTTTATTCGAAGGTATGTTGAAGGTATATTGCAGTTGATACTGTAAGTACACTTTTTTCCCCTATATTTACTGGCCTCCCTTTCCTGGGTAAGATTGTGGCTTTTCAGCATTTGGTGCCTTAACAGAATGCAAAAAGAATTTTCAGAAATCTCATCTCTGAAGCAGATGATTACCTGAGGCATAAGAACATGGCAAGACCTACAGCAAAGCAAAGAAAATGGTGTTCATTGCTTTTGCTTGAATTTCCCTCTTCCTCTGGCTGTGTACCTGGAGTACATGAGGCTGTCTCATTACTGTGGGAACTTCAGCCTACAACTGTCTGGAATACAGTTGCTCCACATTCTTCAGCCTTTCTTATGCCAGTTTTCCAGAACATCTCAGGGTTCACTGACTCTGCAGTTCAGGAATAGGTCTGTGACATGAGTTTCTCCATCTGGGGCATTTTGCTTAGGTGGTAAGCATCAGGGGGAGTGAGTGTCAGTGGTCAGTCAGTGCACAGCAGGGGTCCAGCTGCCCACAGCTGGTCAGAGATTTCCTTATTTCTGTCTTTCACTGAATATGTGATGCTGTGCATTCCTCTTCTGGCTTGATACCATCGATTCTGCGTTGCCATGCATTTTATGGATCATGCAATTAAAACAACTAACCTTGACCATACATACAAGTCCTAGTCCCTAGTTTCACAGTATTTGTTTTGTGTTACATATCTTCAGATGCAGAATTTGTATATTTTCAGCTGTTTCTCCCACCCTATCATGTCATGTCTTTCCTGGTAGTAGTTTGGACTAAGAAGTTTGCTTTCCTTGTGCCAGAGTCACATTTTCAACATACAACTCAAATGAGTTACTACATGGCTGCAATATCTAGCTTCATATTTTTCAGACCTAGGTAACCTTCTTTCAACATGTCAGTTGTGTTCCCCCCACTTCGTCTTTTTACTCAGTGAAAGGGGAAAAACCCACAAGACACCACTCTTGAGTCTTTCAAACTCCTAAATGGATTTTAGTTGGTATTTCTTACTGCCCAAGATGGTGTCCAAATGCCATGTATATGATTTGTCTCATGTGCAGAAAGTTGTGCACTATTTACTCAGTAAAATTAGATTGTTGATGAAATAAAAATGATGACAAAGAAATCTCATTTAATATAATCAACCATAAAAATGAGTACAGGTGAATTTAGGTGATTCCTGTAAATAAAGACAGCTTCTTATGTGCCTTTTTGGAGAAACATGAATATTTACCTGCCGTGATACATGCTGTGATGAATTCACTGAATTCCAGTGTGATTGTGAACACAACCGTATGTGTTTTGAAATAATCATGAGAATTTCCTATGCTACAAAGTTGTGCTAGTTAACTAGTTGCAGGGAACTGTATATTTGACTTCTGCATTTCAATTCTCTCTAGCCTTAATATGTATTCTTTAAATAGTAATATTTGAATTAGGCCAAAAATAGGGTATTAGTATATTTTATATTGCTGCAAGGAATGTTTTTATTCACTTCAATTTCACTTTTAAATGAACTTCATCTAAACAAGGTTGGGCATAAACAGAACTGCTGTAAAGTCAAGCAAGGAGCTGGGTTTGTACTAAATTTTAGTGATGGCTCTGTAAATCATGGAGTTTATTTTAATGTAGATTACAATTTCTTCTGAGTTGAGTATATAAAGTGCTCGGTCTGCAGGTGTTCTGTAAGCAACAGGAACATTTTTATCCATAACATCCACATTTGCTCTCTGCTGTTAACAGTAAGCAAGGCTGCCTCCCAAAGGAATCCACGGAAACAGCATTCTGTCCACCCAGGCATTTTTGGGCTGACATTACAGACCTTTTCAGTATTTGCCAATGCTGGTTATTGTGCATCTCTTTTTTATAGTTTGGAGTGGTATTAAAATATATAAAATAATAACATTTTCAAAAAGGATCTAATATTGGAAGATGTTTATATTGGAAAATTATTTTATAGTGATGATAAATCATGCAAAGTGAATGTTGCACTAAAATGTGTAGTTTAGTTCACTTTTGCGTAAATATCAGCATATGAGTTTAGAAGGCAAACCCAGCTTTTTATGTTCTTGTCTTCTGAGCTCTCCTCTCCCATATTTAATTTCTTGTTTTCATACATAGAGAAAATACTTATTTTTTATATGCTATTTTTGAAAAGAAAGAAATTTGTCAATTAAAATCAACTTTTTCCTGCTTATATGCAAATTATTCTTGGCAGTAGGGAAGTAGTTTGTCACTGTTTTATTTACATAAGGTTATTCCATAAGCAGAACCTAGGTAAGAACTTTTTTTAAAACTTTTAAAGCATTTAAAACTTCCAAAAGCATTTGTCGTAGTCATTAGATGAGTCTTATGATATGAGTTTGTATTTTTGGATATTTATAATTAAGTGAAATCAGCATCTGGAAAGAAAAAAAAAAAAAAAGTCTTTGGATAAGCCTCTTAAGTGCCATCTAAATGCACAAGCTGTCCTGGTGGTGCTTTGAATGAACAAAATGAGCAGTCTCCTAACAGTGCAGATCGATTAAAAGTCTGGTAAGAGCTCCATGCCAGAAGCAAAATAGGTGTGGGCTGAAGTGCACTTTTATGTCCCTGCTGCCTCAGCTGGAAAATATGCTGCCTTTTTCATGTGTGATTATTGTTTAAAAGAGCAGTTTGATACCAGCATTATATAGTCATAGTTTGTTCCTTGATGTAGAGGAGGATTCGAGCACAGGTTGCTACTCCATCTGCTTTTATGCATATATACATGTGTTTGAAAGTGTTGTACTATGACATGACCAATCCAATCTAATAGGAATACTTTTTCAGTTTCCACTGGTTAAAGTTGGATCTGAAGCTGAAATATGACTTAGTAAACTGACTGCTGTAATATTAATTTTAATTGAAGTAAATTTAAAATAATTTGTCATTTGTATCAGACTATTTAAAAGATGTTTAGAATGAATATAAAACCAGATTGCTGAGTGTGTGTAGCTTGCCAGCTATTATCTGGATCTCAGGTTATATATTTTTAAAAAATATTTGGGTAACTAATTGAGTCTCCAGATTATCTGCCTTTAGAACATTGGATTTGGTTTTGGTTAGTTGGTTGGGTGTGTGTGTTTCCTTTGGGAGATAATGAGAGTGGTATTTTGAAATAAAAGCAAAGTTATAAAGATGTGTTCAGTGTTCACCACTCTGTAACTTTTTATTTAGTAGATGCTTGTATAAGGTAGCCTAAGTCCATTTGTGTAGCTTGACAAAACTCTTTCACAAAACACAAAACCATTCTAAGCCAAACATGAAGCATATTCTCCATGTACCTGAGGAGATCTAACAGAGCTAGGAAAAGTGCCAAAATCTTTCAGTTTAACACATTGTCTTTTGTCCTGGTTGCTAAAAAAATATTACTTGTAACATAAGAGTAAGATATGAGGGAAAAATCTGAGTAAGCAGGTATGTTTGTATGTACATGTAAACCTCAAACCATGCATGATGATGAGCAGGAGGTCAATTGCTAAATGCAGTCATAAATGGACAAATCACAAGGTGTCAGTCTCCATGTTGGGAATATAGAAGGCAAATTGTGCACTCGGGAGAGCAGTGTATTGACTCGTTTGATCTGTCCTCTGAAGTCTGCCTGAGAATTAGATGTACTAAGAAGGCTTATTCTGGTTCTGAATCACCCTTTGCTGCCAGTAATGTTTCCTGATAAAGCAAAACAAACAGGTCACACCAAGAATTTTTGCAGTTTCCATACCTGAAAATCCTTAAAACCCAGCTGGAAACAACCCTAAGAAGTCTGCTTCATTGATTCTGCTTTGGGCACAGGAGTTGAAAGAGGTCCCTGCCAGCTTCAGCTGTTCTGTGATTCAGTTAAAACAGGGAAGAAGCTTCATGAACACTCGAATTTTCCAGGTAAGTAACTAACTTTGTGTTATCAAAGTGTTTTGGTTCTTTTTCTTTTCAGATTGGAAGTTTTCTGAGAATTTACAGTATTCATACAAAACAAGCAAGTGCTGACAATGAAGATGCCTCACACATAGAATTTCATCTTCATGGTGGCACCTGTTATGGTCGAGGAATACGAGTCTTGCCAGAAAGTAACCCAGATGTTAAGGAACTAAAAGTGTAAGTACTATGTGTAGATCTTTGGGTTTTTTCTAGATGATTCTTGAAAACTCTAGGCTAGTGTAACATTGTAAGAATTGTAAATGTATCTATGATATCAGAAACTGTATCTAAGAATATGTATCTCAGAAATGTATCTAAGAATCAGAAACTCAAGAACAGAATATGTCTTCAGAACCACTAAGATCAGGAGTATTTGGAGGGATAGATAAGTAAAGGTAATTTTTTCAAATTCAAAATGCAGTAGGGAATCAGGATTTCTATTTTAATTAGCTTAATTTTAGTTATACACATTTTAAACATGCATGTGTGCTACTTGAAAGTGGTGAGATTTAAAGATGTTCAAAATGAAGCAGATAATTTACATTCTTTACTAAACTGTCTTATGAGGAATCAGAATCATTTAGATTGAAAATGACATTTAGGATCATTAAGTCCAAATGTAAACTTTATCCAAGTCCCCCAGTAAAGCACCACATCTACATGACTTTAAAACACCTCTAGGGATGATGACTCTGCCACTTGCCTTTTCCAATGCATGACAACCCTTTCCATGAAGAAATTTTTCTCAATATCTAATGTAAACCTCCCCAGGCACAACTTGACCCATTTCCTCTCCTTCTGTCACGTGTTGCCTGGGAGATGGGGCTGATCCCCCCTCAATACAACGTCCTGTCACGTTGTTGTAGAGATAAGTGATAAGGTTCCCCCTGAGCTTCCTCTCCTCCAAACTAAACCATCCCAGCTCCCTCAGCTGCTCCTCACAGGACTTGTGCTCCAGCCCCTTCATGAGGTTCTTTTCTGCTGGGCCTCTTTCCAGCCACTCTGCCTCAGCCTGTAGCACTGCCTGGGGTTGTTGTGACCCATGTGCACTTCATCTCCTTGAACCTCATACTCTGGGCCTTGGCCATCAGTCCAGCCTGTCCAGAGTCCTCTGCAGAACCTTCCTGCTCTCCAAAAGATCAACACTCCTGTTCAACTTGGGGTCATCTGCCAACTTACTGAGGGTGCCCTCAGTCACCTTGTCCTGATCATTGGTAGAGATATTAAACAGAACTGACCCCAGTATTGAGCCCTGGGGAACACCACTTGTGAGTGGCCACCAGCTGGAGGTAACTCCATTCACCACCATTCTCTGGGCTTAGTGATCCAGCCAGTTTTTTACCCAGCAAATCCCAGCAAATATGCACCCATCCAAGCCATGGCAGCCAGTTTCTTCAGGAGAATGCTGTGGCACTGAAAACAGTGCCAAAGGCTTTACTAAGGTCCAGGTAAATGATACCCACAGCTGTTTCCTCATCCACTAAGCAGGTCAGTTTGTCATAAAAGGAGATAAAGTTGGTGAAGCAGGATGTGTCTCATAAATCCATGCTGGCTGTGTCTGATCCCCTGGGTATCCTTCATGTGCTGCATGATGGCACACAAGGTGATCTGCTCCATGACCTCCAGAACTGAGCTCAGGCTGGCAGGCCTGTAGTTCCCTGGATCACCCCTCTGACCCTTCTTGTAGATGACCATCTACAGTAATTCTCAGTCTGCTGAGACCTCCTCACTTATCCAGGACTGCTGATAAATGATGGAAAGTGGTTTTTGAGCACTTCTGTCAGCTCCCTCAGTATCCATGGGTGGATCCCACCCAGCCCCATAAACTTACGTATTTCTAAGTGGCATAGCAGGTTAGTGACCATTTCATCTTAGATTATGGAGACTTCATTCTGCTCCCCATCCCTGTCTCCCAGCTGAGGAGTCTGGGTACTTAGAGAATAATTGGCCTTACTATTAAGACTGAGGTAAAGAAGGTGTGAAGTATGTTGGTCTTATCCTTTGTCACCATGTTTCCTCCCACATCCATCAAAGGATGGAGATTCTCCTTAGCCCTCCTTTTGTCAATGATATATTTGGAGAACTATTTTTGTTGTCTCATACAGCAGTAGCCATATTAAGGTCTAGTAAGATTTTGGCACTTCTGATTTTCTGCCTGCATAAAATCCCTGTAGTCCTCCTGAGTGGTCTGCCCCTTCTTCCAAAGGTTATAAACTTTTTTTATTCCTTAAGAAAGGCTAAGTAACCAAAGTCCATATTGCATTATCAGGAATTCTGTTTCCAGTAGTACATATTTCTTTTGGCACTATTTTGTGTTTAATGTTCCAGAAGTGATTTGGAAAGTGTCTCATCTGCATTATTAATATAATCTCGTGAAACTTCTGGCTCAGTTGAGTTTTATGTCTCTGCCTGGAACATTTATGTCTGAACATTATACCTGTGTATTGATAATAAATAGGTTTCATATAAGTGTCTGTGTAATCCCATATAGATGTGTGTGTGTGTGTGTATGATGATACATAAAAGATTTCTCTATGTTATAAAATATTGAGCCATTTATCTTTAGATTCTTAGAATCTGTGGATCTGGCAGACAGTCAGAATATGGAAAGCATGTGTTCAATGGACATAGATGGCACTTTTGGCAGTGTTACAGGTAAGAGCCACTGAAGCTGATTTGCTCTTTCTTCTAATAGATATATATGGTCAAGATAAGATCACAGTTACTGCTTCTCTATGTGTGTAATGTTACTTTCACATTCAAAGCCTTAGAGAATTCTTTCAGTTTATTAGACTGGAAATTTACATTACTCTTTCTGTCCCCCAGCACAAGCATTTCATATTACATGGAAAGATACTTTTGTAGGAGTTAGTGAATAAATTCTTAAACACAGATGGTGTTCTTAATCGTACTATATTAGGTCACAAAGCAAAGTTATGTAACTGCCTCCCTCTAAAAGGTGATTCTGCAGGGACAGGCACTGAAAACTCTACTAAACAGCTGCCTGTTGAGGAGCCCTTCTTAAGCCATTGGTTGGAATGTTGTGTCAGTGGCAGAGCTGTAAGGTGCACTTCCATAGAACAGTCATATCTTATAGACAGTTTTACAGACCCCATATTATTTTCTGAATGGTATTTTTAGCCATTTATCCAGGATAGGAATAACTAAAAGGTAATTAAACTCTAAAGCTGGTTGGACATAGTCTGTATCTTTGCTTCTACCTTTTAAAAATCTGTGTTACTCAGCCGTTATTAATCTAAAACCATAGGGCTTTTCTAGAAGGATGTAAAAGTCAAGAGTAAATAAATACTTTATGTCCAGTCCATAATTGAAAACGTAGGAAAAAATTTGCACTTATTTACTGTACTCTATATGTATAGTAGAGGGGGGACCAGGCAGTCTATATGGGTCTTGGAATAATGTATTTATGTTCTTGTCCAGAAGGATTGATTGCAGGGGATGAATACAATTTATGTCAGCAGCTGTCTACTTCTGAAAAGTGTTCACTTTGATAAGCATTCCTATTTAATGTATATGCTAACCTCCCCTTTAATATGTTAACTCTTAAAATGCAATGTTTGTCTCCTGCTTACTGTTTTTGTTGGGTTTGGTATTGTTGTTGTATTGTCTTTATACCTTATTGGGATTTTCATTTTCATTTGTTCAGCTTTTGGTTTTATGTGTGTCTCTACCTGTCTATCTACCTACCTGTTTCTGTGTGTCCACATGATAAAAAAGAAAAGAAGGAAGGAAAATAATTAGGAATTCTTCTTGATTTTAGATCTTGAATTGCACTTACAGAGATGTCAGCAGTTATCTGTTACAGGTAGGTAACATTTTGACATTAAAGTGAATTTTAATTTTGCTAAAGAACAAAAGTATTTTTGAAACATCATCTTAAAGGTTATTATAGGAAGATCTATTCTATGAGTATAAATTCCAAGAGTATAAATGCATGTATGTTGTATTGGGTTTAGTTATTGTTTAAAGGAATAGAGCATATTTGTATATTCTACTTTCATTTGATTTTTCTACATGTTGTGTTTCTGTACCCTGAAGTACACTATGCTCCTGCAGCCTGATGTGATTTATCTTACAGACTGTGATAACAAGTTATATTGATAGAACTGAGGTTGCAGCTGGGAAGGAATGAAAAGTTGGAAATTAAGGAAATTAAGGAAAAATGCATACCTGCAATTGCCATTTCCTGTATTACAAATATTATGGTGATTAATAGTAATCATGGTGCTTTTTCATCTCTCTGTGTATTGTTTTGCAGTATTAACAGACCATCAGGATTTGAGTAACACAGAACTGAAAACCATAGCAAACAGCACAGCTCCTCAACAGTACCGCATTAGAGCAAAGCTGAGAACTTACAAACCCCAAAAGCTCCATCAGTCTGTTAAACTTCATTGTTCCAAATGCAACTCTTTGTAAGTGTTGGACACAGTATAAGTAACTAGGAATTGCTGTGTATGTTTTGGGATGCCTAGATTTTCAGTGTGTTTTAAACTTTTCTTGTGTAAGATGAGCTGAATGTAAATGTAGATCATTTTAGGCAAAGATTTGAAACTTGCTGAAATAAGTAGGAAATTTTTTAATTCATCAGATGAGTTCCATTTATAGAATCTTTGGAGTGCTTTCAAAACAATAATTTTTCTTTATTTGCAAATGAAGCAGTGCTTCAGTTTTTTCCATACCATAGTTGTATTGTAGTACCTTAAGTGTTTCTTTATTGCAGTTTTAAAATAGGATATGCAAAGATGTATAATAGTCTCCAAATGAATTAATAAAACATCTTTGACCAAAGCACATCTTCCAGACAAGGCATCTTTTCTAGATCCAAAAATACAAGGAAATCACACAACTTCAGGGCATTCCCTTGGGTCCTGTCACTGATCACCACAGAGAAGAGATCAGTGTCTGCTCCTCCAGGCTGAACAGACTAAGTAACCTCAGCTGCTCCTCATACGGCTTCCCCTCAAGGCCCTGCACCATCTTTGTTGCCCTGCTTTGGACACTCAGAGATCTTTTACCAGCTAATTGATTCTGTAACATTGGTGTAATTTGGATGGCCTGCATTATTGCTTCTCTGTGTATGATAAGTGGAAATGCACAAATGGTGCACTCCAGCAGGACAGGATAGAAACTGTGTGCTGCAGAGTTGCAGATTTTCCCTTGACAGTACTTACGTGAAGCTATTCTGGTCCTGTCCTTTTTTTTCTTTTTTCTCCCTCAGTTTATGCAAAATCAAACAGGCCAAAACATAAAACTTGAAATCATGTAAGTTTATGCAGTCTTTTTACTCTAATGAAGTGGTATGCAGTTTGTAGCTATTTTAAGGCCCAACTGAAATCACATAAATCTGACAGATTTGGTTTTCCATGGATTTTCATTTGTGTGGAATGTAGCCACTAGGCTGCCTCTGCTCCTAGATAAGCTAGTATATTACTTACCATATTTATTAACATGGAAAGTCATAATATACTAAACAACTCAATGTTTAAACTGATAAAACAATGAGGATATTTTTCCTATATATACTTTAACTCTCATGACCATATTCTAATATTTTTTTGGAGTACTGTCATCCTTGTTTGTAGATTGCCTAAGGATAAGCTGTTAGAATTTTCTTATTCATTTTGGAAATGGTTTTAGGCAAGAAGTTCCAGATGGAAATGACTTTGATGTCATTTTACACGGCTCTGCCAGAACTGCCCCAAACCCAGAATTACACAATACATCCTGGTATGAATCTGTAATGTGGACTACACAAGACCAGAAGCAGAGGGAAATAGCCATCCATTTTGTGAAGCATGATGAAATGCTTCAACAGCCTGAAGACACCTTGCTTATGATAGAAGGTAAGGTAAATTGCAAATATACCAATTCTTATGGCACAGTGTCCAGTCTGTGTATGTACAAAGAAAAGATGTGTTGAAATTGTATTCAGTGTAAGTAGTGATGATCATAAAGGCATCTTCAAAGAAAAGAAAGACTCAACTGGAACTATAAGTTACTGTTGTGCAAACTGGAGATGGTAGTCTGTGAAGGTCTTGTAAGATGCTTCTGTCTGTTTTAAAACTGTGCCAATATTGTTTACTGTTGATTATGCTAAAATTAACATCTGAATTTTTTTTTTCCTAGCTATGCTTACTGGTTTTTCAGTTCTGATTTAAAAACTTGCTGAGTCTTCTAAACAAGCTTTTTTCTTAGTATTGATGTGGAAAAGTTTTGAAAGGCTTCTAGTATTGCAAGCCTCCAATTAACTTTGTCAGCCTCTGGATGTCAGTGTTGTTTCAGATTAATAGAGCTTCTCTCAGTATGAATTTTTTTCGTTTGGTGTGGTTTTTATCAGATTTCCTCAGGGAAGAGAAATAGCCACTGACCTTTAAACAAAGCAATTTAGGAAGAATACTATTGAGGAATTTTTATATAATAAAAATAATAAATTGCATATAGCACCATTCAGAGTTCAAAACAAAGTCTTCCATTGTGCTCAAGTAGTGATGTGAATAAGCAAATGTAAGTCAGGTGGTGCTTTGTGTGAGGGTCAATGATAAAACCCTTTCTGTCTTCTGCTTTCTTTTATAATGGATTAGTTCTTATAGCTGCTTTATTTCTGATGTGTTCTCAACTGACTTCAATCTAACCTTTTCTTTCTGAGGAAGAAAATACTCTATTTCTTCTCCATTTTCCTAGAACAGCTGGGCAATATTACTCGGTAAATCTATTTTCAGATATTAAAGTCAGCAGCTAAGTATGTCTGTGTATGGATATGTGTGTATAAAAGGTCAGATTGGTTGCTTTGATTTTTTTCTGAGAAAATGGCTAGTAAAATCATAGGAGTAAATTTATGAAAGTAATGTTAACTAAATTCAACTTCTTGCTTACTGTGTTAGCTATGAAGAACATAGTAAGGCATCTGCTTTGATAAATGTCAATCTTTGTTTCTTAATTGAGTCTGTTGTTGAGCAAAAGTGAGAAGGTATTGGGCTGTTTTTTGAGTTTTTTGTTATAATTGAGTGCCCTGAAATCAGCTGAGAAATGTAAGTTGTTCAATTTGTTTCTGACTACTGTTTAAGAAACCATGTTTTCTTGGTTTTTAATAGGTGGAACACTAAAAGAAATCTGGAAGCTTACAAAAAGATTTAAGTGTGTTATTCCTGTGAGATCCACAGAAGATGATCTTGAATTATTAGATCTTTCAGCTCCTTTTCTTCTACAAGGGAATGTAAAATATTATGGGTAGGTTAAAAGTATTTGTTGATATTTCAGTAGTTGCAGTAATAGATAGCATTTTCTTCAGTAATTCAGACTGGAGTGCTGAAGGGATAACTTACCCAAAGATTTTTTGATGTAAAATACATAGCATGATCCACAGCGCTGACATCAGGGATGAAATGCATATCATTTGATACCTGGTATCAAAGGACTGACTGCAGTTTGGCTCTTGATCTGTAAATCTTAAGCCCTTAATTACACAGCTCTCCAGTTTCAATCTTTTCTGTGCTGTGTAGGTAGGGCAGTGTGCTATTGGAAATGGAAAAGTACCTAAATACCTCTTTTAGTCCAGATCTTCCATTTTTCTGGTCTCACTTAGACTAAAGTTAAAACAGATGTTTTTTTTAAAACTGTATGCTGAGGGGTTTTTTATATATATATATAT
>VZRX01013385.1:153668-173864 GCA_013398075.1 Notiomystis cincta | reverse complement strand
GGGGCAGAGGGACAGAATCCTCCTCTCCCCTGCTGCCCACGTAGGGGGCTCAGCCCAGGGCAGGGAGGGTTTCAAGGTTGGGACAGGTCCACCCACCAGCACTCCAAAGGCCTTCTCTCCAGGGCTGAGCAGATACAGGGGGAAGGATGGGAGATGGGAGCAGCAGGCAGGCTCACGCCCCTGTAGCAACATCTCTGCCCTGAGCAGAACACGCTGGTGACACAGAGAATCTAGAGAAACTAGGGCGTTTTCCTTCTCATTTTGCTCATTCTGGGTGTTCTGTCCAAACCAGCACAGGCTCCCATGGGCAGGAAGCCCATGTGGTGATGGGCATCTGTCACACTTGCACTGGATAGTGCAGCAAGAAGGGCTGGGCACTGACAAAGCATCGAACCCAAGTTAGAGCTGCAGTACAACCCCCAAAATCTTTGGCAGAGTGGCTGTGTCAGGCAGTTCCTGCTGCAGTTCCTGCCACAGCAGGGCTGCTTGTGGACAGCTCAGCTCATTCCAGCATTCTGGCAGATGCATTTACTGACCACAGAGGCCTCCTTTCCTCCAAGTACAAGTTGTACTTGTGGTCTAAATAGCTCAGGTGGGACCTCGTGATGGCCTGGGAGCCCTTGGGACATCCTGGGGCAGTCTCACACAGGAAATAGAGCAGGAATTATTCCACAGAGCACACATCCAGAGCTGGAGGTAAACTGCCCCAGGCTGTACAGCAGCATGGCCACTGCTAAACAGTTTTACAGCCAGAAAGATCTCTTTATTTAAAAAGATACAATCTTCTGAGTACTTTGTGTCCCACATTCATGTTTTGCAGTTCTCTCTTGATTCAGTTTCAGGCTGGTTGCCTCAGTTTGTCGATGATTTGCCACATTCCATCAGACACGTTCATTTCCTCCTGCAGAAAGCAACTTCCAAGTGCTGTTCAGCCTCCCAGTTCCATGCTGTAAACCAAATAAAGCCCTTTGGGAATGTCCCAGGAGAATCCTCAAACCAGGGCAAACCACATATGCATCAGCCAAGGGAAGCTTGTCACAGGAAGGATATAGTGATGCTTGGGCTCAAAGTTTCCCTGTTTTGTCACTCAGGATACTTCTTACCAGACCTCAGATATCTGCAAGGATCTGATCTTGTTTTGTGTTTCAGCAAAAGTGCCAAGCGGAGAGGGAAATTGAGAGATGGGTCCAGAAATATGACACAGACATGGCAGAAAAACAGGTACTGGCTTTAAGCGCTCTGGCACGAGGTGATTTGCTCAGGTAGATTCCTGTCAAAAGGGACAGGGGCTCTTACCTAGGAAGCCATGGAAGTGAGAGGCAGTTCTGCATCCAGGTGAACTACAGGAAAGGGCTCTTTGTCCTGCCTGTGTGTCCAGGAGTCCTCTGCTTTGGCTTTAGGAAAGGTTACATCCACTGCTAAATCCCACAGTGAATGGGAGTAAATGGGTCACCATGTTCTGTCAGGGACGTCCACCTGAAACAGGTTTTCCAGTTTTGCTCCAATCCTCAGTCCTCATGGCCCTACCTGGTGTCCAAATCCTGCTCCTGCTCCTGCTTCGGGGATGTGCTGGGTGCTAAGGAGCCCAACAGCCTGCACCCAGCTGAGCCATAACAGGCTGAGGGTCACATCAGCACCCCCAAAACTTGCCTGGGGGAAGGCCCTTGTAGCTTTCCTGTTCTTGCAGTGTTTATGAGGTTGAATAAAAGCTGCTGGATTCCTAACAAAGCAAAATGCAGGGAGGGGCCTGAAAGCTGCTCCTAATTTTAAGGAATGATCCTCCTGTCAGATGTTTAATAATGGGATTATTTTGGTTTCCTGTCCTCGGAGAGGCAGGAGCTGCACATTTGGAGCAGAATCTGTCAAGGCAGACCTAGCCCCACACTGGGGTTCTCCAAATCTTCCATTGTGGGAGCATTTTTTGGGGGAGCATCAAGAGACCCAGTATCTCATGGAATTCCCTGGGTGCTTGGCACATGCCTTCCTTTTGAATCCCTGTGGAAAGGCTCCAAGCAACTGAGGTGCCATGGCTGTGGGATGGGTTTCAGGACCCTCACCTGGGGATGTGGGGAGGAGCTGCTGACCGCTTGTCCCTGATCCCTGCTGTCCTGCCAGGCCACATACGAGGAGATCCAGGCTATCTACAATGAGGAGAAGGCCCAGCTGTCCCTGCTGATGGAGAAACACGCCCTGCTGCTCCAGGAGTACACCGAGATTGAGGAGGAGCGCCGGATGCTTCAGGAGAAGGAGGAGGAAGCTGCCCGGGAGGCTGCCAGGAGGAACGATGCTGCCACCTACATCCAGGCCTTCTGGAAAGGCTACTTGGTGCGGTCCATCTACAAATCAAAACTGAAGAAGGGCAAGGGCAGGGGCAGGGCCAAGAAATAAAGCCCCAAATCCCTTTTCTCTCCCTGGCAAAGCTGCTGTGTCTGGGCTCTTCCAGATAAATGCATTGAATTGTTGAGGTTGGAAAAGACTTTTAAGATCAAGTCAAGCCAGTACCACCATACTCAGCATTAACCCATGCCCTCAAGTGCCACATCCACGTTTTATGAACGCTTCCAAGGATGGTGACTCTACCACTTCTCTGGCAGTCTGTCCTAGGGCTTTAGGACCCTTTCCATGAAAAGAAGTTTTGTTAATATTTAATATAAACCTCGCTCCTGTGGCACAACTTAAAGCCATTCCCCTCATCCTGTCAAGACCTGCTTGTGCAGATGTGACAACCCACTCCTGACTTTATGGCTCTTCCTTGCAGCCTCCCTTCTCAGGAGACAGCAGTGGCACTGGTGAGGCCCCTCTCTCCTCAGACATGGCCAAGGAAGGCGTGTTCCCTTCTGGGCAGCCACAAGAGATGCTGGGATCCATGAGACTTTACCCATGTGGATAGTTTGGGGTGCAGTTACATCAAGAAGGACAGTCCTTGCCAGATAGGCTTCAGTTCCCAAGCAATATCAGCCTCCAGGGAGACCTCAGAACCCCTTCCAGTGCCTAAAGGGGCTCCCAGGAGGGCTGGAGAGGGACCTGGGACAAGGGCCTGCAAAGACAAGACAAGGGGGAATGGCTTCCCCCTGCCAGGGGGCAGGGTTAGATGGGATATTGGGAAGAAATAGTTCCCTCTGCTAGGGTGGTAAGGCCCTGGCACAGGGTGCCCAGAGGAGCTGTGGCTGCCCCTGGATCCCTGGAAGTGTCCAAGGCCAGGCTGGATGGGACTTGGAGCAATCTGGGCTAGTGGTCAGGTCAACCTGCCCATGGCAGGGGGTGGAACAACATGGGTTTGAAGGTTCCTTCCCACCCAACCCATTCCATGGCTCTCTGAAAAGCGGCCTCTGGAGTCCAAAGCATTCTCTGGCTGCTGCAGCCCCAGGCTGCCTCAGTGTCCCTAGTGCTCCTGGCTGAATAACTTTCCAGGGAGGAATCACTCACCCAGCTCCAGAGGGGCAGGAGCTCAGCCCAGAGCAGCGCATGGAGTGTCTTTCATCCTCAGAGCTGCCTGGATCCTGATGCTTGGAGCCCAGTGCTCTCTCTGGAGAATTCCGAGGGCTGAGGGAGCCCTTTGAAACCCTGGCAGGGCTGGGAGAGTGTGTGAAGGTGATGGGTGAAGATAATGGGATCAGGGGGATCAGAGCGGATCAGGCAGATGAGTAGGAGGTGATCTATGATGGAGGGGTGGGAACTAAGGGGAGATGACAAAGGGGGAAGAAGGAAAGGAGAGGGAAGGGGAAAGGGAATGAGGAAGGGAAAAAACCGGCTGGGAAGAGAAAGGGGAATGGGGAAAGGGAAGAAACCTTAGCAGATACGGGGGGCTGGGCAGCACCTGCCACAGGCCTCCACAGTGCCCTGTGGACAGGTACCTCCTCGGGTACAAAATCCAGGCGTGTGTGCAGGTGGAGAGAGCAGGTGAGGGATGGGGTATTTCCTCCCGGCAGGGCAGGCAGCAGCCAGGAGGCTGTTTTACGGGAAGATTTCTATGNGGTGGCTCTTCAAGTGGACCAACTACCTGAAGGGCTACCAGCGCCGCTGGTTCGTGCTCAGCAATGGGCTGCTCAGCTACTACAGGTACCGGGGCAGGGCAGGGGCCGCCGGGAGGGGGGGACGGACCGCGGGGGCTGCACTGCTGCACAGCGAAAATCGCCTCGTATTGCTTAGTTTGGTTGTTTTTCTCCCCCCCCCTTTTAAAGCCGGACTCCGGTTTTGATCCTGCAGAGCTGCGGCGGGGTCCGGTGCGGGGCAGCGGGGCGCCGGGATGGAACAACCTGGATCTCCCATCCATCTGTTTCTCCATCCCTCCTCTCCTGCTGCAGCAACTCCGGTTGCAACTGCCCAAATCACAACCTTCCAGGCAAACAACCCAAACCCTCCTCCCTTAGCTGTGTAACCTACTCCTGCTGCTGCCGTTTCCCTGCCAGAGCCTGGGAATCCTTCCCCCGGCAGTGCCAGTGGCTGCGAGCGCTGCGGTGGCGGTGGAATGATGGCCTGGGATGTTGTGCTGGGAATACTGGGCTTGGGAAGTCAGCCCAGGCTGGGGGCTGCGTTCCTGCGGGACGGAAGGAAGCTCCAGCAGTGATTCCGAGCCGTGCCTGGCTCGCTGTGCTGTCTGACGCGATGGGTTTGTGCAGACGGGCTGTGGGCTCAGCGAGCAGCGTGTCAGACACCCCGAGGCTGAATCCAAAGCGGTGTCATCTTTGTAGGTTCTCTTGTGCTGCTTGTCTCACTTGAGCGGTGAAAATACAAACGTGGATGTTGGTGTTTTTATCCTCCTGTCTATGACAGGAGGGTGGAACAAGAGGAGCTTTAAGGTCCCTTCCCACTCTGACCATTCAGGGATTCTGTGATTTGTATCATGTTTATTCTTGTCACTTGGAACACAAGTGCTCTATCACGCTCGGTGTTGTGGAACAGATGTTGGCTGTACTTCAGGACATGGAAACAATCCTGGATATTAGAGATGGTTGAGCTTTATAATATAATAAGTTTTTAAAGTGCCAAACCCCCTGACAGAGGAATTCTCTGTAAAGGTTATGCCAAAGCTGTTTTTCCTCCCGACATAAAGTTCATCAGCTGATTTCCTCTCACCTCCAGCTGCTGACACGTAGCCTGAGGCAGATCCCAGAGCTCCAGCTCCCGGTGAGGTGTGAATTATAAAGTCTTCCAGCTCTAAGAGAGACTTGGAACCTGGGTCCTGGGGTCAGACCACAGCAGGTAACAGTGCAGAAGGTAAATGATCTGTTTATCTGCTTGGAGTTGTTGAAAACACTCAAAGAAGTTAAGCCAAACAACCTCCCCCCCCCAAAAAAAATGTAATTACTCCTCAGTAATTCAGCTAATTTACTGTGATCCTTTCTGGAATGCTTTAACTCTGCTCAAAAAGGCTGTTGGAGTTTAACACCCCGCTTGTAACCATGTCAGAGTATGATTTTTATGTCTCGATGCCAAGTCTGTTATGAGCATACAAGTGGTTTTCTTCAAAAATTATTTCAGATGGGAACAACCAGGCTTATTTTAAGACCATTTGATCTGTTTTAGGCTGAAACAACAAACAGAAACACCCAAGGAAATTATTCTGAGCAGCATGTGAAGGAGTTGAAACTTTGTGGAGCTTTCAGGCAGGGCAGACCTGCAGCAGTTGCTTGGGAAAAGGGATGCTAGAGGGTTTTGTGCTTCTTTTCATTGCTGGGCTTGATGACAACTGAGTTAATTTGGTTGTGAGTCAGGAGTACAAAAATACAGTGCAGAACACGTGGTGAAATCTTAAGTGGAGAAAAGCCTCCATGATACTCTTCAAAACCAGCACTCTGAAATAGTGGCTGTGTCAGCTTGAATTGCTCATCTGGGAGTGCTCCTGGGAGACAGTCTGGGGTAAAAACTGGCATTTCTGTTTGGATATGAATTCTAGCTCTGTGGCAGAAGCCAGGCAGGTGTTGAGCTGCTGCCTGTTCACTGATAAAGAGCATATATCTATATTTGTCCATCTCTATATATTCTATAGAGGTCTCTGGCATTCTGAGAGTCACGGGTCTTGCTTTCTCCTGGCTCTTCGTGCTCATCCCAGCTCAGCAGTCCCACAGTGGAAGTCTCCTTTCCTGTCCTTGCAGGTGAACTGCTGCGCTCTCCTTGTATTGTCACCTTTGTAGCTGGACAGCCCACCTGATTTAGCTGTGGCTGCTCAGGAGTAGCTTTATAGAAACTTCATTTTGCTTGTCTGCTAAATCATCTAAACTGGGAAAGCTGCCCTGTGGTGCCCAAGCCGCCTCCTCGCGTGGATTGATTTCATTCCAGGTTGAAGCTTTTTGTTCCATTTGGATTTCCTGCTGCTCTTTAGCTTTAAACCCCAGCCTGTCACGTTGCCTGGGAGGATTTTGGTTTGCAGAGTTGAGCTGCTGAAATCCCGGGTGTCCCCTTGGTGTCCCCGGTCGTGCCGGTGCGTGGGTGGGTGCTGTGCCATCCGCTGGGAGCCGTTCGGAGGGGTTTGCTCCAGCAGCCAAGTGCGATGCCTGTTTGCTGCCCAGCTGGTTTCACAGGGACAGTTTGCTGAATTAAAGCTTCTAATTAGAGCATTTTTCCCAAATGGAGCATTTAAAGCCTCCTGTAGCTTTGCTACATCGATGAAGACATCAAGTCTTGCTGCCAGGGAAACTTCATGTGCCTTTGCTTTGTATTCCCTGCTCTGAACCTGTGAAAAATAACAACTGCTGAGGAATTCCTGAGGAGTTCCTGTGCAATGCCCTCCTCTGGAGTGAGGTGTGTGGGTTTAGAAAGTTCTTAAATCCACAGCGATATAGTTGGACTATTTTACTTGCCCTTGATTGTTCCTCCTAGGTTGTTTTTGACCAAGTTTTTTGGCTGATTCAGTGATGCTGGCGTGGGAAGGCAGTTTGGGGATGCAGGACTAGTCTGCTTGACTTGCTAATGATCCAAACTGTCTCTCTGAACTCCTCTGGCAGGCTGCCACTCAGATTTATCATTATCTATAATTAGCGGCTCTGTACGGGAAAATCTAATCACCTTGAACAGATAAGTGTTTTCAAGGAGATTAGAGAGCATCTTCAGGTGAGTATTAATTCATCGAAGATCTGCGCTGGCTCATGTGACTATGGATGCTCTGAGAGTGTTGTGTTTCCCCAGCAGCTCCTTGACCTTTCCAAGAGCTCTGGGATGTGTTGGCTCCTCTGTGGGATGGGCTGGAGCTGGGTACGGGTGGGTTGGGTGTCTGGAGAGCCTTCAGCAGTGCTTTGTGTGGGCACAGGGTGTAATAATGAAAGCAGTGACAAATGGAGAGGGAAAACCATGTCGTGCTGTGTGTGGTGTGGTCATTGTTGGGAAGGGAAAGGCTTCTCCATCAAGCAGTGTTAATTCCCCTCTTAGAGCAGTGATGGGTGCCTGGGGCAATTTAGCTGTCTTGTCTGGGTCATCCTGCAGCTCATTTCCCTGGAAAAGCCATGTTTCCCAGAGCAGCATTCTTCACCAGCTCTGTTTATCCAGCAGTTAACTCTTGGTTGGCATCATAGGGGCTGGAGCACAACCCAGAGGGGTTTTTCCTGTTTCTTGTCCTGAGACTCCACTGAAAGCTGAGATGGGGAGTTCAGGAAGGAGCTTGAAAACCACTGCTGATGGGAGAGATGTGAAGGGATTGAGGGAGACCAGGAGAGACCTCTGGGAACCTCCGATCCAAGTGTTCCCCCAGCACTGCCAAGGCCACCACTGACCATGTCCCCAAGTGCCACATCCACAGAGCTGTTAAATCCCTCCAGGAATGGGAACTCCAGCACTGCCCTGGGCAGCTGTGCCAGGGCTGGACAGCCCTTGCCATTAAGAAATGTTCCCAGTATCCACCCTGACCCTCCCCTGGCCCAGCCTGAGGCTGTTCCCTCTCCTCCTGTCCCTGTTCCCTGGCAGCAGAGCCCGACCCCCCCGGCTGCCCCCTCCTGTCAGGGACTTGTGCAGAGCCACAAGGTCCCTGTTGAGCCTCTCCAGCTCCCTCAGCTGCTCCTCATCACACTTGTTCTCCAGCCCCTAAAATCTCCAAGATGTGAGCTTGCAGAGCCTCTCCAGGCCCTTCTTCTGGTGTTGGACCATCCTTGGAGGGGAAAGCTTTTCCTTATATTTAGCTTGTACATAATAGAATGAGGCAACGCGCTCCCCTGGAATGATTTTTGTGACACCTCGCCTCTCTGCAGACAAGTCCTGGAATGTTTCTCTCTCTTTGGGTGGTGGAGCACACAGGTTTCCAGGGCAGCCCTGCAGCTCCTGGTGACTTTGAGCTACTTGTTTTTAAACAGTGATGAATAATTGGTCTTCCCAGTCAGCTTGTTTTCCCATGGCACTCTCTGGATCCATATGGTGCTTTGCTGTTGCTCCTTGTTATTTGCTCATTCTGGAGGCAGCTCCTTGCTGTGCTTTGTCCCTAGGGACACGGTGCTGGCACAGCTCTGTGGGGACACTGCATGTCCACATGACACTCAAGAGGTGCCGTGGAGTGTGGGGAGCAGTGCTCGTTGGGCTGCTGGTTGCAGGCTGGATTGCTCTGCTCCCAGTTTAGTGCTGTGGAGGAGGTCAGGCTCACTTGTCTCCAAACAGCAACTGCTGCTGACTCTGCAGGAGGGTGTGAGACAGGATCTTATCCTTAAGGATGTTTCCATCGTGGCTTGGTTATTAACGCTGGGCGAGGAGTTTTACATCTCTTGCCTGCTTCTGTTTGCTGGTTGCAAACTGCAACAAGAGCCATGAACCATCTTTCTGCTTTATTTCTGTCCGTATCATCTTCATTTGGCTAGCTCTGATTGATGTCATCCCTCACCCCATCCCTGCAAGTGTTCCAGGCCAAGTTGGACAGGGCTTGGAGCAGCCTGGTCTCATGGAAGGTGTCCCTGACCATGGCAGGGGAGGTGGATCCTTTAATTTCTGTTCCCACCCAAACCGTGATTCTATACCAGACAAATACTTAATTTGATGGAATTGTAGAAGAAATAACTGATTTGTCTTGTGCAGAACTAAACTTTAAGGGGGCAGAGCACTCTTGATTCATGTATTCATGTGGAAGCGCAGCAGCCTGTGCTGCTGTCTCGAGGTTGGTCATGTAGGGGTCCCTCAGGTAGCTTGGCTCACGCAGCAGTTTTCGCTCCTGGAGCAGTTTACAGGGATGGAGTGTGTTTAGGGCTCAGCTGCCTGGGTCCTTACCTGAGTGAGGTGCCTGTCACCCCTTTCTGGTATCCCCTGGTACATCTTCCATTGCTGGGGTGCACACTGGTATAGTTCTGCTTTGCTGTGGCAGGAGGTCACTGTCCAGCCATGCATCTCTTCCCCACGGTGCTGAAGCTTCCTCAGCTCTGCTGGAGTGGGACAGCAGGGGCTGTGCTGACCTTTAGGTACAGAGGTTGGTGTGGACTGGCTCCTGCTTCAGGACATCTGTGGCTGTGCTCACCCCTGAGAAACGCTCACCAGCCCTCAATCTCTCTGCTGTCATGTTTTTCCAGGAGCGGGATGGCTGTCCTTTGCCTCCAGAGGTGACTGGCATCACCTGCCTCTTCCTGCAGCTCTCCTGCCTGCCTTTTTCAAGGGAACTATGTATTTAGCTTTGACTTGGCTTGCTACAATTACAGGTTTAAGTTGGTGCTTGTATGGCCTGTCAGCCTCTGTACCCACAGTGAGTCACTGAGGAAGGAGCTGATCCTTCTTGTCAGGAGTATTGTGAGAAACCTGCTGTGCTTTTCCATGCAATATCCCTTGTATCCTGCCTCATTTTCCCCTGAAAAGGAGTTTCCAGTCAGTGCAGCGTGCTCTGAACTCACCTCTGAATGACGATGACAGTCATTATCTGTAGATTGTTATGCTGCAGCAGGTCAGACTACTGAGCTTCTCTGTATTTTGTGCTTGTATATCAGTTGTTGTAGCTGGGTAATTTTAGGTGCCTGAAGTGTTATCAGTGATATCAGAGCCCTCTGCTCCCTGTAGGTCTGTTCAGTTGATGGCCAACAGCTCAGGTTGCCACTCTGAAATATGAGTTGTCCCAGCCTCCTGTCAGGAGGGCAGGTAGCATCCTGGAGATTTATCCCTAAATAAGATAGTGCTTCCAAGCCTGAGCTAAGTGGAGGTGTTAAATATCCCTTCAGGTCCTCATTATACTGTTCAATTATTGTAGCAGCTCCTACAGCACCGTGGCAGGGATCTTTCTACACTTTGCATCAGCCTTTGTTTGGTTTCGATCAAAAAGCTTGTTTAATAATTAATGACATAATATTCCCGTGTCTGTTGGCTGCGGGCTGGGCAGGCAGAGCTGAAGCTGGAGGAAAACAGAGCTTGGATGTGTGTGTGGTGCTGGGGCAGTGGCTGCTGACTCACAGCCATGTGTGCAGGGCCAGTGCTGAGCCTTGGGCTGTGAAGGGATCAACACCGGAATTAAACATGCAGATAAGCGTGGGACTGCGTGTCAGTGGAGCTCTGTGATGAAGGCAGAACAAATGGGAACAAATCTCCTCTTTGGTCCTCTTCCAGGCACTTGGGATTCACTTCCCTCTCTGCAAGCCAGAGCTCCTGGCAGGGCTGTTTTGTACCTGGCCTGTGCTGTCATCCAGGTGATGCTGCTCCTCACTGTGAGCATCGCTGTGGGCTTGGAGCTGCTCACAGGTCACATCATGATGCGGGCGCTGGTGGAGCTGTTGCTGTGTCAGCACTGTTGACTGTGGCCAAACCCCTTGTCACCTCTGTTTTCCCTGCCCTTCCTTTCACACCAAGCTGTGTTAGTATCCCCTTTCCTGTTTTTTTAATTTTTTTTTTATTTTTATCTAACTCTTCAGGCTATTTCTGCTTTGAATCACGACCGGATAGATGTACGTCCCTGCAGTGACTCAAGGGGAGGTGCTCCACTCCCTAAAAATAGTCTTAATTCTCCAAATCTTTCTGGATGAGAGCACTGTCTGGGCACGCGTATCTGTTTAAAGCAGCTTCTGCAATGCATGTGGGGGTAAATATGGTGAAGTGGGAGTCACTGCCTTTCTCTTTTCCTTCTTTAATACAAAGCAGTGATTCTTAATCTGTTATTAATAGCAGGTTTCTTCTAGGAACTTTTTAAGAAACAGAGAAGGAAAGTGTTGTCCTTGGGGCCTGCTGGTTATGTATTGTTGTTGTAAGATCTTCAGGCTGGTTGGTTGGTGCAGACACCTAAACAACTGTGGCTGGGTGGGCTCTCAGGGAACAGTGAACTCTCCTTCCCATGGCACAGCCATGGATGTGACAGCAGGGCTGGGTACCTGGATGGGAGCAAAGCTCCTTTGGAGAGTTACTTGGCCTCCTGGTGCTGGTGATGTGTTCAAGTCCATGGCTTTGTTTCCTCGGGGATGCTCTCAGAGACATGGTGCTGTGTGTGCTGTGTTCCAGCCACGCTGTGTTGCTGTTCCCAGCTGACTTGGTGCTTTGTGCCTGTCACTCACTCCAGCACAGAATTAGAGTATTTGTCACAGCAGCAAATTTCCATGGCAACTAATTCCCCAGCTCTGGAAATCTTCATGATTTTTGAAGTTTCTCTTTTCCTGTGAAATGCACAGGGGTGGTTCCACAAACTTTTTTTTTCAGGTCTTCTGCAACTGTCAGGAGTGGTGGCTCTTCTTGGAAGCGTGTGAAAAATACACCGGTCCCAGTTCGGAAGATGGGGTGAGTTTGGGTGGATTTGGCTGGAGCATGGACATGGGTGACTGGGATATGCTCATGGCAGTGGGACACAGACATGCCCCTCCTCTCCAGGACTATGCAGGAGCGGAGACCACAAGATTAAAGAAGAGGATTTTTGTCTTTGAGATGGGGAGATGCTGTGCAGCAGGTGGGGGTGGCACTTGTGCCCACAGCTTGTGAGGAGTCAGTGAAATTGTGTCAGGGAAAGTTTAGGTTGGAGATCAGGGAAAGGTTCTTCCCCCAGAGGGTGCTGGCACTGCCCAGGCTCCCTGGGGAATGAGCACGGCCCTGAGGCTGCCAGAGCTCCAGGAGCATTTAGACAGCGCTCCCAGATGCCCAGGGTGGGATTGTTGGGATGTCTGTGCAGGGTCCGGAGCTGGGCTGAATAATCCTTGTGGATCCCTTCCTACTCAGGAGATTCTGTGATTCTGTGTTAAGTTTCAGCCTTTGGTCTGAAGCCCTTTTTGGAGGACTCTGTCTGGAAGCGCTCAGGTGGTGCCTAGTGTCAGGGCTATGCTCTCCAACAGCCCCATCCTTTGTTCTTGGAAGACTGAAACCTTCCTTCTTTGCTGTTTCCAAGCTTGCACGTTCCTGTGAATGATGGTGGATGCTGTTTATCCGCTGTTTATTATTCCCAAGTTGCCACTGTGGTGTTTCCCAGCAGGGCTTGTGGAGCAGAAGGCACTGCAGGTTTATAGTGTGTGGTCAGGTGGAACTACTCCATGGTTTTATTTTATCCCAGCAGAGTTTTCTGTTCCTTGTCAGCTGGGTTTCTGTGGTCTCTGCTGGGGAGAGGCTGCTCTGCGCTCCCTGGCTTTGCGTCTTGGCTGGGATGGAATTTTTATAAGTAGGAGGAAGAGAGTGCTCAAACTAAAAATGATGGTACAAATGTGTCAATCATCTTAATACTGCATAATTTACATTTGGCACACATGGTGCACTATCAGCTCCCCCTTGGAATTGTACACAACATGCAGGACCCCTTTTGGAAGCTGGGGTGGTGGTGATACTCGGGTTAGCTGTATCCTCTCAGGCATTGATTAGGAGTACATATAATTTGATTTTTTTTTGGTAGCTGTGATAAGATCACAGTTCATTAGTCACAGTATTTGCTGTGTAATGTGGTTATTAACGGGTGAGTGCCCTCGCAGCTGGGCTGTGGGGGATGCCAAGTGGAGCAGAGAGGTCACAGGTCTGGATTTCAGAGGGACTATGACAGGCTGGAGCAACAGGGTGATGGGAACCCTGTGATGTTCAGCAGAGGCAAACACCAGCCCTGCCCTGGGGTTGCTGCTTGAAGCAGCTTTGCAGAAGGGCCCCTGGGGACAAGAAGGTGACCAGGAGTGACCAGAAGTCACTGGTGGCTTTGGCTTCATTATCAGAAGTGTTGAGGGAAGGAACTGTCCCTTCTGCTCAGCAGAGGATTACCCTGGGATGCCCTCTCTGGGCTGTCCATCTGGTGTGGGACCCCCCGGATGAGGCTGGAGCAGAGGAGACAGAGAGGCCCACAACTCCAGGGAGAGTGTGAGGGGGCAGAGCCCAGCTCTGCTGGTGGCCAGGTGAGGCACTGGCCTGGGAGAGCACTTGGGAAATCCTGCATGGACACATGAAAGCATGTTGACTTGGGAGTGAGGACTGAATACTGGGATAGGGGTCTGGAGAGGTGCAGGGAATTCATGACTGTTCCAGCTGTGGACAGGCAGGGTCCTGAGCAACCTGATCTGGATGCAGATGCTCAGAGCAGGAGACTGGACCTGAGACTCATTTCACGGATCATTCTTTGTTTATTTTGGTTTCATGGACCATTCTTTGTTTATTTGGTTACTTTTAGTAAGTTTGCCTTCAGCTCTCTGGATGCTGATGGGGGATGAGGAAAAGCCATGTCTATGGCTTGTCCTGTCAGTGCCAGGGGAGCCCTGGTGATTCCTGTGTCTGAAGCCTTCAGGCTGTTTCACAGACTATCTTCCACTTCTGTGGCACTCTGAGTTGAGGAAAGAACTGCCTGACACTGGGACAGCCTGAGGATTGGCAAGCCAAATTTATGGGATTAAGCTGTGCTTTACTCCTCTATCAGGCTTTTATCTGTTAAAGCTTATTATAAGTACAGTGTTTTGCTGGGACACTTGGGGAGGCAAAGAACCAGTGGTGTTTCTGATTCTTTTAAGAGTGGGATTGGCTTAGGAGCTGATGGACAGGAATTTTACTATTTTTTGCCTGAGCAGTCTCTGGGATGTCCCAGCTGGAAATGTTTTCCCGGGAACCTGCATTTTTTTGTGGGTAAATATTGAGTATGTGCATCTGCCTCCCCCTCTCTGTCCCCCCTTCCTTTTCACCACAAGGAAAGCAGTAAAGACTTCTGCTTCAAACTGGAAAAAACTGTGGATGCAAACTCCTTGGAAATTTGGTGTTAACTTGAAAGTTGACTTGTAGAGGTCTAGAAATTTGTGTTTTGTTGCTCCATAACAAGCCTATTTTTCCCTCCTTAGAGCTGCAGACATCCAGCCTGGAATTGTCACTTGTAAGTACCTTCAGAAGCTGCAGCTCTGTGTCCCAGCACAGATAAGGTTTGTAATTACTGGATCGAGTTCTGCTGCACAGCTACAGCCCTAAGGTGCCTTTGCAGTGCAGGAGTGAAACCTCTGGCTGCCCATAGCTGATGTTCCCCATTTTTGGAATGTTGCAGGGTAATTTAAGCACAAAGCACACAGTGTGGGAACAAGATTGATCCCATCAGGATTTGTACGATTGATTTCTAAGTGCACAATACCTGAACAGGCTTAATGGTTGTGAGAGTGACATTCTGGAGGCAGTGGAGACTGAGAGCTTTAGGGAGGAATCCCAGTGGATGCTGCAGGGAGGCAGTGACACGTTTGTAGGAAGCAGTGTGGTTGTGGTGAGGAGCTTCCCTCTGTCACGAGGCTGCTGTGCTGGGCCTGGCGTGTCACAGGGTCAGGCTGAGGGGGGCAACATAATCTTTAATAACAGAATCATGGACTGGCCTGGGTGGGAAGGGACCTTAAAACCCATCCCGTCCCACTCCCTGCCATGGGCAGGGACACCTTCCATTATCCCAGGCTGATCCAAGCCCCGGCCAGCCAGTCCCTGGACTCTTCCAGGGATCCAGGGACAGCCACAGCTTCTCTGGGCACCCTGTGCCAGGGCCTCTCCACCCTCCCAGGTGGAGATATTCCTTCCCAATATCCCATCTATCCCTGCCCTCTGGCAGTGGGAACCCATTCCCCCTTGTCCTGTCCCTTGATCCCTTGTCCCTCTCCAGCTCTCCTGAGCCCCTTTAGGCGCTGAAAGGGGCTCTGAGGTCTCCCTGGAGCCTTCTCTTCTCCAGGTTGAACAGTCCTAATTCTTTTGGCTTTAATGAGGTGAGGTTTTAATGTTGGCAATTTGGTTCCAAGGTGTTTCCATGAAGATTTAGAATTTCTGTATTTTTAGAGGGAAGAATTTGTAAAGTAGCTGAAACACCAGTATTAAGTCAGGTATTGCCCTAAAGTGAAGCATCCTCAGGGGTGCAGAAGGAATTAGAGTTTTGTTTGACATTCAAGACACCATCCTTCAGATATTTCTGCTGGTTTCCATTTGCCTTGTAAAGGAAATAAGTAGTGAGACCTTTGTCCTGTGGGGCAGGTACATAAACTCCACTCTTAGCATTAGGTGTAGTTTTAATTTCCAAATTCAAAATATACCATTGTCATTCTACTGGATAATAGACCATTATACCATTAGGTGTAGTCTTAATTGATAAATTGCTTTATTTATGGAGCTGCTGGTTTGATGTAAACCCAGCAGAGGTGCTTAAAATCCCTGTGTGGGATCAGTGCAGCCCTGTGATGGCAGTTTGTGGGGGCACATCCTTCTGCTGCACCTTTATCCCTTAACACAACCTCATGAGAAGTGTTTGTGCCATGCCAGGTCTCTATAAAAAGAATCTGCTCCCATGTGCAAGTGTTGGAGTCAGAACAGCTTAGCTTGTGAGCCTGGATGTGATGTGATCCCGCTCCCTCACTTGGGAAAAGGGCATTGTGCTGCTTTTCACTGCTCTGTGCTCCTTAATATCATGGAGTTATGGAATATCCTGAGTTGGAAGGGACCCACAAGGATTATTGAAGTCCAGATCCTGGAATATGTTCCTATAGGAGAATGCCCTACAATGGCCTGGCATCTGTCCCCTTTTACAGTATTTTTTAAAATCTCTGATAACATAAAAATACATACAAAATTGAAGGTTTAAACCTGCTTTTCTTCCTGCAGAAGATTAAAGAAATAAAAAGGGGTAGAGATAAAAAGAAAAATGGGTTTTCAAGCAGTTTGGTGGATCCCGGGAAGAAAGGAGGAGGATGGTCACAGCTTTATTTGTCCTCTGCATGAAGTCCTGCTCTGGAAACCAGCTGAGCACTGGGCTCTGTTCCTCTGCAGCTCAGCTGGGCTCTTCCTTCTCTCTTGGGATGCTTCTTGTGTCTTCCCTGCCATGCTTTGTGCTCCTTTGGTGGAATCCTTCCAGCTGCTGAACCTGCCAGAGTGAGACCCTCAGGGCTGAGGGTCCTGCTGGAGAGAGGGGTCATGAGTCACTTCTTGGAGTTCAAGGAGCACATGGATGCAGAGTGGCTTCTAGGCCAAACTCGGCCTTTTGGCTGTTTAAATATTTGTATAAATAGGTGCTTTTCACCACATGAGAGTTTAAAATTGGAGAGCAACATTCATCTCCCTGCTGTTGGCTGGAGAAGTTAAAAAGCTTTGGAAAAGCTCTGGAGAGCTGGATTCCTTGTGGTGCTGGCTGCACTTCTGGTGTTTGTTTGTTGTCTCACACCTCCCTGGGAGCCTGGATCACTGCAGGGATCCTGCTGGAACACGTGGCAAGTGTCTCTCTGCTTCTCCCGTTTCCCCTGTTTTCCTGCACTGGCAAAGCACCCAGCCTGTCTGTGGTACCTCTCTGCTTCCTTCCTCGGGTGGGGTTTGTCCTGATGAGCAGCCAGAACCCTCCATTCTGTCCCAGCAGTCTGGGTTTGCCGTTGTTGGAGAGGCAGGGGAGGAGGTGTTCTGTGGAAGGGAGCGTTGGATGTGGCTCCTGCGGAAATGAAAGCTGCCGAGGGCTAAAAATAAACCATTCCCAGCACTGTCCCTGTGATGGGAACTGGGAACTGCTGGATGCAAGCTCTCAGGGACAGAGGGTTTTAATGTTCTCTATGAAGCACCAGGGCCTGGGCTGTAATGGGATTTTGGGACCTCTTGGCACAATCCTGCTCCTTCCCAGGAGCCTAAGCAGCTAAGGGGGTTGTGGAATTGTCTGGCCAAGCAATGTGTAAAACTGGGGTTTTTCTCATGAAAAACAACAGCTAAAAAGGGGCTCCAAGAGAGCTGGAGAGGGAGTGTGGACAAGGGATCAAGGGACAGGACAAAGGGGAATGGCTTAAAGCTAAGAGAGAGTAGATTTAGATGGGATGTTGGGAAGAAATTGTTCCCTGGGAGGGTGGGGAAGCCCTGGCACAGAGTGCCCAGAGAAGCTGTGGCTGTCCCTGGATCCCTGGAAGTGTCCAAGGCCAGGTTGGACAGGTCTTTGAGCAGCCTGGGACAGTGGAAGGTGCCACATGACAATGGCAGGGGGTGACACCGGGTGGACTTTAAGGTCCCTTCCCACCTGTTCCATGGTTCTGTGGATTGCCTGTTTGCCTTTGTGTGTACAGCAGGCTGCTTTGGAAGCCCCTTGGCTTCCCAGAGTGGCTGCGGGAATGGGAAGGAATGACTTTGGATAAAGTGCTGATGCTGCTTTTGTGGATGTGAACCTTTCCTGTGTGCAGCAGAGAGGGGAATGGCAGCTAGGTGTTCTGGGAGGTGTGAAGGTGTCCTGTGCAGGGAGATGATGGCCAGGCTTGGCTGCAGCCAGGGCAGCACAAAGGGCAGGACTCAGACTGTGCTGAAACAACTGAAATCTTTCTGCATTGAAACCTCTGAGCTTTTATTGCACCACACAAATTGTCTTGCAACACAATGCACTGAAATAACACTGAGAGTCTGGTCTGAGCAGTTGTGAAATTGGCTGAAAGCTGCAACTCATCTTTGTCTTCGTGAGAGCCGTCCCTTGTGAAGGTCAATGACTTCGCCTTCCCTCTTGGCTGTTCCTGATAACCCACAGTCAATATCCATAGGGTTTTTGCAGAAAATGTGCAGCCCTGAACACTGATCCCAGAGCATGTCTTGGATTACAGATTTACGGAATGGTTTGGATTGGAAGGGAATTGAAATAGCATCTTGTCCAACCCTGCCATGGGCAGGGACACCTTCCACTATCCCAGGTTGCTCCAAGCCTCATCCAGCCTGGCCTTAGACACTTCCAGGGGTGGGAAGTGGGGCAGCCACAGCTTCTCTGGGCACCCTGTGCCAGGGCCTCCCCACCCTCCTAGGGAGCAATGCCTTCCCAATATCCCATCTCTCCCTGCCCTCTGGCAGTGGGAAGCCATTCCCCCTTGTGCTGGCACAGAGACTCGGTGCAGAAGGATGTTGGGTCTCGCGGTGAAGCAGCCGAGATGTGCCAGACCTGTCCCCAAGTTGTTGGCCAGGGTCACTTGGGCACTTGCAGGATTTGATCCAAAAGCACCCTCGGTCCCAGCCATGACCCAGTAAGTGGTTAAGTCTTGATTTCTGCTTTAAATAAAGCTCTTGGCCTCTCCAGCAGCTGGAATGCCAGCTGCCAACATGTTTGATTTTATGGCTAGTGTTGTAAGGGATGGGAAAGGTCTTGCCCTGTGCCACACTGCCCCTTGCACTCACACTGCCGACACGGTTTGCTGTGCTGCTTGCATTTCCCTCTGTTTCCTCAGTTTTTGTGGAAAACCTGCTCTTCCCAGGATTGCTGACCTCCACACTCCTCAGGAGTGTGTCTTCTGAGGATCATCTGATCATTTCCTGGGTAGTGGAGGTCATTGAGGCACCTTGTGTCCTACGCTCAAGTTCATGCTCCCTCCTTCTGCTCTCAAGTAGCGATTTCCTGCCCACTGGAATCTGTTTTGGAAGCAGACAGCTGCCTCCACTGACCATTGCCCTGGGAGTGACTGCTCCCAGAAGTAGGATATGCTGATTATAGAGCTGAACATGGATTTGTCACGGAATAAAATTCTGGGTGGCCACAGGAGGCTGCAGAAGTTGCTGCTGTTGGCTGACGTTGGGTGTTGGCCTTGAGCAGAGGCAGCTGTGTGTCCTGTTCAGGGAAAAGATGGAACTGAAGGAACCTCTCTCCACGTCTGCACTGGATAAACACCTGAAACCTGCCTGCACATAAACCTGTAGGAAAGCAGTTGTTGAACTGAGGATTTCATAGTCAAGGGCTGCAAAGCAACAGTTCAGCTTTTAAATATGCCATTTTTATTTCTCTTCTTGTGACTTAAAATAGGGGAAAAATATATTTATGCAGCCATGTGGGCTTTGCATCCGGATATCTCTCCTTAAAGAATATTTAATCCAGGAAGAGATTCTGCATCTAGATATCTGTCCCTAAGAAATATCTCATCCACACAGAGATCCTGGACTATAATTGAGCATTGTTTGAAAGCTGGCAAGAAGTCAGGAGTGCGATGACTTTAGAGTGATGTTTGAGGTCACAGGCTGTAATTCATGTGCTGTCTCTGAGGGAAATTTATTGGGTACTGAAAACATTAGCATTGACAGTAACTTGCAGAAAAGAGAGATGCTTGCAGCATGGAAGAAATCTTGGAAATGAGCTCTTCTACCCACCCTCAATCTTGGAAAGATGGGATAAGTCTTGTGCTTGAAGCAAATACATCCCTAAAGTCTGTAGTCTGGAAAACCAGGATTTTTTAACCAATCTGAATATTGTAAATGAGATAGGAATTGATGGGATAGGAATAAAAATTGGGTTTTAATGTTGACTGTGTGTGTCCTGTGTGCAATTATGTCCTTGGCTGTGGTGGTGAGAAAAGATAAACACGAGTTGACTGTGGCTGATCTTTATGCTGATCATTTAACACAATTCCCAAGGGCTGAAGCACCAGTAAAAACTTGAAAGCAGAGGCTGTAATGAGAAAAATGACTGCTTCAGGCTCTCATCTGCTGTGGTGCATTTATTTCTTGTGCAGTAAAGAGCATTTGTCAAATGAACCTTGTTTGTGGTCACTCCTTGTTTGTTCTTGCTTAAAAATGAGCTACCGAGCTTGTAAGTCAGGCCTGGCCCAGGCCCTGGGTTGTCCTGATGGCTGTGGAGGTGATGGGATCTGCGCCTGACCTTCCATGACTGATACGATATCACTGATGTCATAAACTCTGCAGGAGCTGAAAGTCTTGGTGGGTTTTTGCCTCACAGTCTTGGTGGGATTTTCCACCTCTGGATTGTTGGCATTTTAGTTTGGAAAGTAAACAACCAGCTGGGGTGACTGGAGGGCTTCCTCTGGCGTTTTTGGAAGCTCCGTGTGCAGAGCCCAGCTCCCCGCAGCCATTCCCAGCTCCATGGCCAGGACCCAGCTCCCCGCAGCCATTCCCAGCTCCATGGCGCGCGCCCCTCCCCCCCCAGCC
>VZRX01013385.1:143036-153563 GCA_013398075.1 Notiomystis cincta | reverse complement strand
CCCAGCTCCCCGCAGCCATTCCCAGCTCCATGGCCAGGACCCAGCTCCCCACAGCCATTCCCAGTTCCCCAGAGCCATTCCCAGCTCCCCGCAGCCATTCCCAGCTCCCCGCAGCCATTCCCAGCTCCATGGCCAGGACCCAGCTCCCCACAGCCCTGCTCAGCAGTGGCTGTGCCGAAGCTGCTGAGCTGGTGGTTTGGTGTCTGGGCTGTGAGGGACACCAGTGTCCCTGTGCTGGGTCAGCTGCGGGCCAGCCGCCACCAGGGACACGCTCTTGGAGCGTTTCCTTGCGGTCACGTACTGAGATGCTTTCCCCAGGCAGAGTTCCTTTAATTCTGCCCTTGCAGGAAGAGAAGGAGCAAAAGCCCTTTTTGCGGAGCTGCAGCAGCGTTGGGCGGTAGCGAGGCCGGGGTCATTCGGTGTCACGCCAGCTCAGGGAGCCGCCTGTGCCCTGCAGAGCCAGGGAATGGTGGCAGCAGCTGAAGCCCCAAACCAGTGCCTCCAGGAGCTTCTTGGATGCCCATGTTTGCAGGGCTGATATCCTTATCAGCCAGGGCCACACCGGCCTCTCCGGAGGTGCAGAGGAGATAGCATGACATGGTGGGAGGAGTGGGAGTGCTTGCTAGTAATTTTTTTAACATTAATTTCATCTTTTTTTTTTTTTTTCCTCTCCTAAAAACTCCAGCACAAAGTCTCTTTGCCAACAGTATCTGCTGATATCTGCACTATGGCTTAGTTTATCTCCTGGCTACTGCTGAGGTGTCCTGGCAGAAAACCTGCACCATGCACACGAGAGAGGCAGAAATGTGGGTTAAAAGCCAGTCCTGGAGGTGTGCAGCACAATGGGCTGATTTTAGAGTAACTTTGTATTTGGGGTGGAAGTCTTGTCAGTTGGGAGCACTGCAGAAACAATATTGAGGAACGAGGGGAACTGTGCCTTTTGCTGTGATTCTGATTTTGGCAGGGAAAGCATTTCGAGATCTGTGTGCATTTGTGCAGGTTTTACACAGGTTTTCAGGAAATGAGCCCCTGTACTTGGCACCCAGGATATGGTGTATTTTGGGAGGAGCTTGCCCTGTGCTCCTCAGCCACCCAGCAGCTCTACCTCAGTTTCATTTAGGAAAAGAGATGAGGGGTAGCCTGGGTGCTGTTTTCAGAGCCCTTTCAGCTTGGCAGTGTTGGTTTTCCTTCTCTGAGCCCTGTTATATAAAGTTTTACACCCGTGCACTTCCCCATCAGGGAGTGTTCTGATGGAGCTCTCACACTGGAGATGCTTCCGATCAGGAAGTGCTGGCGTTGGCGGAATGTGCTCCTGGGATGTTGCATGGAACCTTCCTGGCAGGCAGTGCCAGGTCCTGCACTGTGGCTCTGAGGGAATTTGTCTAACAAATTGCCTGCCCTGAGCTCTGGAGGTTTTTGCCCTCTCTGAAGCACAGAGAGACAAGGGCTGTTTGTAAATGATCTGGAGCAGAAGGCATCTTCCAGGTTTTTCCTTGTCCCTTTGCTGGAGTGGGTGTTGCAGCCAAATTAAAGTGGAAAAGCACTGGAGAAAGGAGTGTGAATTCCAGATTGCTGTGCTTATTGCTTGCTTACAGAAGAGCTGTAGGACCAAATCTTCCTTAAATCCATGCTTGGGTGCTGTTGCTGAGGCTCTTTGGTGTTGGGTCTCAGCGTGGGCAGGGGTTTGTCCCAGAAACCGGCTTGGGAAGCTGCTGGATAGGTTGTGAGGGAATATTCCTGTGGTCTGTGGAGGTGGTGAGTACCCGAGCTGCAGACATCCTTCAGGCTGGTGAAGATTGCAGCCAGGATTGCATCCCTCTGGCTGGTGAGAACTGCAGGCTTTCCCTTAAACCTGATCATTCCCAATCCATGCCCATTTTGACTTGCAGGCAGTTGCAGATTAGTTGGCCTTTAAATAGAACTAAATCGTGTGTTTTTACAGCAATCTCAGCCCAGCACTTGCCATGTGCTTGTTTGGGGTTGGTTTGTGCTTCCTTGGATTTGGGGAAGGCGAAAAGAGGAAGGAAAGGGAAAATCTGAGCTGTTTGTCACATGGAACTTGTGGTTTGTGAGAGCCCTGCTGAACCAGCTGTGATGTGCTGAACTTACTGGGAAAATACCTCTGGAGCCATGTGATTGCTACCCCTTGGGTATTTGAGTTCTGGGATTGGGTTGTCATAAAACCCCTTTTTCCTTGAACCCAGGGAGAGCTATAACCCCAAGAAGGTTGTTTTCAAAGTTCCATGCCCTGGCTTCCGGCATGTGAGTTCAAATTCAAGTGCTTTTTGGGATTTCTCACGCCTAAAAGGGAAGCAGAGATTTCAGTGGCTTTATACCCCCCAAAAACTGAACAAAGGACGTGGGAAATCTCAGTTTATTGGGAAATGTGCCTTGGAGCACTTGTGCAGGTGGGCTTGTTGTGTCTAATATTTCAAGGATTGAGTGTGGGGTGGGGCTGACAGGGAACTCAAGCACCAGATGTCAGCATGGATGCTCTGGAAGCCGGAGCTGAGCCATGAGGGAGCTGTTGTGTGGCGTGGGTGACACCGGGAGGGGGTGGTGGCACAACAGCCTTTTGTTGGCATTGAGAAATGGGGAGTGCAGCCCTGTGGGAATACTGTGAGGGATGGGAGAGCTCAGCCTAACCCCGATAGCCGTGGTAGACTCTGGATTCTACATGGAAATCCTTGTGCCTTGTGCTGCATCCTGTGGGAAGAGCAAGCTGTGCTGCTCAGGCACAGCAGGGACTTGTGGCTGTGGCATCTCTTGTGCTGCCTCCCGCTCTTGGGAAGGAAATAAAATACTGTCCCCAGCTATTGAATGGACCAATTCTGCCTGGTTTGTTCCCTGTCCTTGATTTCTCTCCTTCCCTCTGCCTGCAGCAGTCCTTGCACCTGACTCCAAAGGCATTTCCCAGTTAGACCATGGGTATAAATATTCCTCTGTGGCTGCAGAGCCTTTAATGTTATGATATTTTCCAGTATGATGAAGAAATGAAATTTATAAACTGGTTTCTACTTAATCCATAAAAGAAACAGTAGAAAAAACAGGTCTTAATCTCTGAGTCTGGAGAGGTCAGTGGTGTAAGAAGCAGTGAGGGTATCACAGAATCATGGAATAGTTTGGGGTGGAAGGGACCTTAAAGCTCATCTTGTTACACCCCCTGCCATGGCCAGGGACACCTTCCACTAGCCCAGGATGCTTGAAGCCCCATCCAGCCTGGCCTTGGACACTTCAGGGGATCTGGGGACAGCCACAGCTTCTCTGGGCACCCTGTGCAAGGGCCTCCTTCCCTTCACAGCCAAGAATTGCTTCCCAATATCCCATCTAACCCTGCCCCTGTCCCCCTTGTCACTCCAGGCCCTTGTCCAAAGCCCCTCGCTGTCTGTTTTATGAAGCTGTTGGGTTTGTGCCATGTGTTTGCTCCTGGCTGTTGGATTCGTTCTGAGTGTGATCTACAGCAGTGCAGGAGTCTGGATTTCTAATTCTGTTGAGATCTGACAGCCCAAAAATGTTTCTGAGCTCCAAATACAGTGTGGTGGTGGATTTCACTGGGGAAGTCTCTCTATGTGTCCATCTGCCAGCTCCAGGGGTGAGCCTGGGATTGGTGTGCAGTGACAGTGTTGCTGTGAGGTCTCTGTACGTTTCAACCAGAGACCTAAAACCCACCCCAAACCACAAACAAGTTCACTCAAACAGTTTGTGCCTTTTCCTTTTCAAACTCTTCAGATGTTTCTTACTTTCTCCTTGAATCCTGCCTTAAGGGAGGAGGAGCTGGGAGCATCCCTGTGGGCTCTGCCCTTGTGCTGTCTTGAGCATCCAGCTGAAGTGTGAGACCCACAGGAACCTGTCTGGTTGTGCAGGGGAGGCTGTGGCTGGATCTACACTCAACCCCCAAACTTGGACAGCAAAACTTCCTTGGAAAACAACACGAATAATTATGTAAGGGAAGGGAAAAACCCCAAGATCGTGCAGCAACAGCAGGAGATTTTTCTGTAAATGCTCTTTAAATTAGGAAATATTTGCTTAGTAAGCAATGCCCAGGGAGCTGAGTGGTTCCCTGCAAACGATCTGATGTGCCTCTTGCCTGTTCCAAAGCTCCCAGCAGGTTCCTGTTGGAGCACTTGGTGCTGCTTTCCCAAGGGAAGGCTGAGTCAGAGGCTGCTCATGAGCTGTTCTGGCTCCTTCTGAGCTGTGCTGGCTCCTGGAAACTTGGGTGAAGTCCCTGGAGTGTGTGGTCTGAGGCTGGGGGGTTCAGATTCTGCCTCTGAACACCCCAGTGCCCATATTTCACTGGTTGTGGTGTAACAACAGAGCGTGAAAGCCCAGGGTGAAGGAGACACTGGGACAGGGAGACAGGAGTTTGTGACTCTTTAAGTGCTGCTCACCCTATGCTCTGAGCCTGTCCTGGGGAGGGGGCTGAGTGTGAGCCCTGCAGTGACCTACATTTACACCAGGAAACAGTGATAAGATGGGAATTCAACATTTGAGATCCTATGGGCAGGCTGGGAGAGCTGGGGATGCTCACCTGGAGAAGAGAAGGTTCCAGAGAGACCTGAGAGCCCCTTCCAGTGCCTAAAGGGGCTCCAGGAGAGCTGGAGAGGGACTGGGGACAGGGGGGAACTGCTTCCCACTTCCTGAGGGCAGGGTTAGACAGGATATTGGGAAGAAGCTGTGAGGGTGAAGAGGCCCTGGCACAGGGTGCCCAGAGAAGCTGTGGCTGCCCCTGGATCCCTGGTAGTGCCAAGGCCAGGTTGGATGGGGCTTGGAGCAAGCTGGGCTAGTGGAAGGTGTCCCTGCCCATGGCAGAGGGTGGCCCTGGATGAGATTTAAGGTCCCTTCCCGCCCAAACCATTCCATGACTCTATGAGGTAGAATCAAGTGTGCTGATTTCCGAGGCTGATAGCAGAGCAATGGTTTTGAGATAATGAGGGAAATCTGTAGGATGAGAGCATGAATGTGTTTCAGGATATAACTTAAAGTGTGTTTGGATTTCCCTGTGGAGGTGCCTTAGAACACAGATGATACTGGAAGCTGGCCTTGCCAGCTTTTAAGGGGAGCCTCAGCTCAGTGTATGGGGAGCCCCTGCTGGGTTTCAGGTGGATAATCCAGTTTGGAGACCTGTCCCTCACCACCCTGACTGTTGCTGACACCTGGATGCTCCCAGCCAGGACAGAATGTCACAAAGTCTGTCCAGGTGTCACACCTGCCCTGCTCAGCTGAACTGGGGCAGCTGTTGAGCTGCCAGAATTGCAGGAATGCTCTGGTCCCAGGGTTGGGCTGCTGGGAGCTCCCTGACCTCCTGTGGATGCTCAGGCTGGAATTCTGCTGTGTCTGGGACACAGGGACAGTCTCGATTCCTTCTGGGTTCCTCTTCCTGATTCTATTGGAGCTGCCAGACAAGAAGTTGGGTTTTAGGAGGGACAGGGCTACCCAGGATGATGCAGAGCCTTCCTGGTGGACAGGAAATTCTGGGAGAAGTTCCATGGGCATCCCTTGTGCTTGTTAAGTATTGGGAGCAGAATGTGAACTGAGATTCTTCATTCCTTACTTTGTCCTGTTAACTTCCAGCAAAGCCACACAGTTAGAATTAAAAATTCTGTGTAAGCAGCATCTTCCCAGCGTCCAGAGCTCAGTCTTTGGCTGTTGGGATATCACCAAAACCACAGCTGTGGAGCTGGCAGACAAAAACCGTTTTATGATCTGCTTTTTCACCTTCTTCTCTTTGCTCTGTAGATAAACCTGTCCTGTGAGCCCTTACAGGGAGATTTGTTGTTTATATCCCGGGAGATTTGATACAGTTGTTAAAAACTGGGAGCATCTTTCCTTTGCACAGCACTGGCATGCTGAGCAGCCTCCTGGAGCTCAAATGTCCCTTCAGAACTGGGAAGCTGGTCTTTAATTTATAATTTGCTGCTCTTTTATGGCACTGCAGTGTGTAGCTGCTCTGTCAGGCTGCAGAATCCAAGTCACTGAAATTCAGACTCCAGGAGTTTTAGACTTTTCCCTTTTAAGGAACTGATGCTGTAAATTGTCTTGTCAAGCTCTCTGTGTTTAGATTTGTGGTGTTCAGGAGCTGAAGCAGCTTTTTCAGTAAAAAAAAAAAGGGAGAAATGCTATAAATAATATTTTAAAAAGAAAATCTTTCAAGATTTTTACAAAACCTGTCATTGTGAGTGGCTGGGATACAAGAGCTGTGCTGGGCTTGATGGGTAGGGTGGGTGATGGAGATGCCAGAATTTTCACCAGCCTGAAATTTCTATGATTGTGTTGAAATAGAAAAAGGAAAATATATATTCAGAGCAGCAACATCTGCTGACTTGGACAGAATCCATGTGGGAATTGGGACCTGTGCATCCAGAGGAGGTTGGACAGCTGAAATAGAGTCTTGCTAGCATCGTAGTTAAGGACATCCATGGTTTTAGAGTAAGGAATCTCCTCTCTGATGATCTTAGCACATCCTTAACAGCACTGGTCTTGCCACAAGCCTGATTTTGGGGATAAGCCATGACATCTGTCCATGATTCCTGGCCTGCTCTGTGTGGAGCCAGGTGTCTGGGCTGGGCAGTGTTGCCTTGGACCGATCACTCACTTCCATGGAGCGTGTCCTGGTGCTTTGGGATCTTGCTGCTGGGAAAAGGGCTACACTGATGTTGATATGATGATGTTTGCTGTCCTCTGGCTGGGTAGGTAGGTGCTTTAGTCCTCCCTGTGGTATTTTGGGATATTTTTTCTCGCTGGTGTGTCCTGGCCAGGACTCTCTCCAAGGCTGTCGTTCCCCCCCCAGCCTCCCATGCACAGCTCTAATTCTGGCTCTCTGAGGGCGAATCCCGGCAGTTTTTGCTCCCTCATAGAGCTAAAAAATCCCAGAGGCTCAGCTGCCTCCACCTCTGTAGCTCTGTGTCCATATTAAACCTCCCTTGGCCAGGTGCTCTCCAAATGCAGCGCTCTGATTGCTGTGGGAAGGGAGAACCGCGAGCTCTGCCGGGACCATGTTATGCAAGAGCTGAGTGCGAGCAGTGAATAAGCAGATCCAGCTGACCACGAGGGCTCTGAAGGGCACCTCTGCTTCTTTCCCTGTGTGTGGACACAGGAGATTGCTGTTGGCTCCAGGCTGGGTCAGGTGCCTGCCTCGTGTGTGGGTGCTGATTGATAGGAATTGATTTCCCATGCAGATTGGCACTGGAAGGGAGCTCAGAGAGCAACATCCCAGTTTCCTTGGGTGGGAGAGTGAGGCTGCTTGAACGTCTGCAGTTGATTTAGTGCAGTCACCTTGGAGATCTCTGCTGTGTGGAGAAGAGAAAATGATTTTAGCAGCTCTCTCAAGGTGGGAAGGGATTCCTCCTGGGAATACAGTACATGCTGCAGCATGAACGGATGACTTGGGAATGAAAATTGGGGCTTGATTCCTTTGGGGCCAAGTCACCCCCTGCACAAAGTGTAACCACACTGTGCACTGGGTCTGAACTTATCCTGTGGTGCTGTGAGACACAAACTGTAAGTCTTTAGGAGGCACCAGGAGGATTTTTTGTCCTCATGTGAAGCTTGGATGTGGCCCTGGGATAAATCTGTCCCACAAAGCAGTGTCAGGGCTGAACAGGTAAGAGATGTCCTGGAGATGTTTGGGGGATTTGGGAATTTGAGTTCATGGTCAGACAGAGTGGCTTCCTTCTGTGTAACAGGCAGCCTCAGGAATCAGGTTGGCAGTGGGAATCCCTGGATTGCTCCCTTTCTTCCCTGGGAGGGACCATATCTCCATCCCATAACGAACTTGATCACCAACATTTTCTGAGAGCAGCTCTAAGATATGCCTGTAAAACCTTCCTTAAGAGACCAGCAGACTCCTGTGCTGTGATGTTCCTATGGAATTTCAGAGTCGCTGAGATTGGGAAAGCCCTCTGAGATCATTGAAGTCAACCATTAACCTGCTGCTGGCAAGGCCACCACTAATCCGTGTCCCCAGGTGCCACATCAACACATTTTTTTGAACCCTTCCAGGATGGGAACTCCATCACTGCCCTGGGAAATCTGTTCCAATGCTTGACCACCCTTTCCAGGAAGGAATTTTCCCAATATCCAACCTGACCCTCCCCTGTCCCAGCCTGAGGCTGTTCCCTCTCCTCCTGTCCCTGTTCCCTGGCAGCAGAGCCCGACCCCCCCCGGCTGCCCCCTCCTGTCAGGGACTTGTGCAGAGCCACAAGGTCCCCCCTGAGCCTCCTTTGCTCCAGGCTGAGCCCCTTTCCCAGCTCCCTCAGCTGCTCCTGGGGCTCCAGCCCCTTCCCAGCTCCGTTCCCTGCCCTGGACACGCTCCAGCCCCTCCAGGTCTCTCCTGTCAGGAGGGTCCCAGAGCTGCCCCCAGGGCTGGAGGTGCCCCAGCAGTGCCAGCACAGGGGATGGGCACTGCCCTGCTCCTGCTGCCACCCCAGGGCTGGGACATGGAAGATCTAAGCACACTTAGACAAAAAGCAATGATGGAAGGGAGAGGGTATAAAGAGCCACGAAATGCTGGATTCTGGAGGTGGGACAGCTGGGAGAAGGGAGAAAAACAGCAGTGGAAATGAGAAAGCCAGTGTTGAGTAGTCGGTAACTTTGGTTTTAGAGCAGCCAGAAGCAGTGGACACAGTGGGATGTGAATGTGTAAGGAATGATGGGATGTCGGTCCTCCAAGGGAACAAGGTCCATCTAAATACCTCAGCCTGTGCTTGTTTCTCTGTTTGAGGACCTTGTCCAGCTTTAGTGTCTTGGACGTGAGCGCTGCCAGCTCGGGATGTCTCTGTGGGTCTGTGCTGTGCAGGAGGGTGCCTTGGAGCATTTTGGGGTCAAGTACAGGGGCACTGACGCTTCCTCGTCCCTCTGTTCCTGTGCAGGACGCAGGCGGAGATGGCCCACACGTGCCGGGGCACCATCAACCTGTCCACGGCCCACATCGACACGGAGGACTCGTGCAACATCGTGCTGTCCAACGGGGGCAGGACCTACCACCTGAAGGCCAACTCGGAGGTGGAGAGGCAGCGCTGGGTCACGGCCCTGGAGCTGGCCAAGGCCAAGGCCATCCGCATGCGGAACAACCAGTCAGGTACGGTGTACCCCATGTGCAGCCAGAGCCTTCCCGTTCCTCCTGGCCCCAGCTCCTGTGTGCTTGTTAAATGGTGCAGAACCCACCCAGATACGGTTTCATGCATAGCTGGAAGTTGCTGATGGTCTCCCAGGGACACAAAGGGTTGGACACAGCCGTGCTGCACCTATCTCAGCTGCCTGGGCAGCTCTGAGCGGGTCTTTAAAGCCATGGGAATGGCTGTAAATTGTGGAGAGCCAGTAACAATGAGCTAAGGATGCTGCTTCTGGAAGGCAGGATGACGTGTCTTTCTCCTGGAGACTTTGTGCTGGGAATGTTGTAAATGCTGTGGTCAGAGGCTTGGGCATCACATGGGTGGTGTTCCATAGCTTGAGGAGGTTTGGTGGATGAATGACACAGATATTTAATTGAGCTATTTCTGTGTGAGTCTCTCCTTCTGCCCCTTTGTTGTATTTATTGGAGTGTGTTTGGAACAGCTACACTTGGTAAAGGTGTCAGAGCCCTGTGCCTGATCCACAGCTCCTCCCCAGAGTGACGTTGCTCCTGCTCTGTAATGGGTCAGTTAGGCTTGACAAACAGAATATTTTAGAAATAATTCAATGATTCTACGATTCTGTATTGCAGTGTTTATAACTCTGCTGGGTTTAACATTGGGTTTTCTCCCACAAGCAAGCACAGCTTCAAGCTGCAGTAAACAAACCTCAGAAATGGAAAAGAGAAGGGTCCAGGGAGACCTTAAAGCACCTTCCAGTGCCTAAGGAGCTCTAAGAGAGCTGGAGAGAGACTTGGGACAAGGGCCTGGAGGGACAGGACACAAGGAATGGCTTCCCACTGCCAGAGGGCAGGGATAGATGGGATATAGGGAAGGAATTCCTGGCTGTGAGGGTGAGGAGGTCCTGGCACAGAGTACCCAGAGAAGCTGCGGCTGTCCCTGGATCCCTGGAAGTGTCCAAGGCCAGGTTGGCGGGGCTTGGAGCAGCCTGGGCTAGTGGAAGGTGTCCCTGCCCATGCAGAGGAGTTGAACTAGATGATATTTAAAGTCTCGTCCAACCCAAACCACTCTGTGGTTCTAAGTGCTGTGAACTGTCTGTCCTTAAAATTCCAGCTCTGGAATATGGAAATACTGAGAGAGCCCAGCTGACCCATGAGAAGGGGGAAGTTTCTGGGCACACTTGTTTAGCCGGGCTGGGCTGGACACTGCTGGTCCTGGCCACTGTGACCTGGCTGTGGGGTCTGTCGAGTCCTTCAGGAGGGTGGGTGTGTGGGAAAGGATCTCCTGGAGAGGTGATGTGTGGGAAAGGATCTCCTGGAGAGGTGATGTGTGGGAAAGGATCTCCTGGAGAGGAGGGTGTGGGGAAGGATCTCCTGGATGTGTAGGAAAGGATCTCCTGGAGAGGTGATGTGTGGGAAAGGATTTCCTGGAGAGGCGGATGTGGGGGGAAGGATCTCCT
>VZRX01013385.1:113796-142749 GCA_013398075.1 Notiomystis cincta | reverse complement strand
GTGTGGGAAAGGATCTCCTGGAGAGGAAGGTGTGGGAAAGGATCTCCTGGAGAGTAAGGTGTGGGAAAGGATCTCCTGGAGAGGTGATGTGTGGGAAAGGATCTCCTGGAGAGGTGATGTGTGGCTTTACCTTCCCCCTGGGGCCGTGGGGCTGTGGCAGGTCTGGGTCTGTGCGGAGTGGCTGCAGGGGGCTGTCAGCCCCGCTGCCTCCCGAGTCAGGCACAGCTATTTTGGTTTGTGTCTGCCCATAAAAATAGCAAATGCAGAGTCTGGCTGTCCTGAGGCTGCGGCCGTGCCGGGTTCCCGGCCCTGGCTCCGGCGGGCTCCGGGCTGAGGGCAGTGCTGTGGGTGTGGCTGTGCTGCCCCGCAGCTCTGCTGACTCAGCTCTGGTCCAGGCCGCAGAGCTGATGGGAGAGCAAATCCACACCAGGCTCCTGTGTGTCCAAGCTTTTTTTTTTTTTCTCTAGTCTGATCAGAGAGGGTAAGGCACTCTGTAAATGGGTGCTGAATAATCCTTGTGCTGTGGAGGAGGAGCTGAGCACATCAGTGAATTACTTTATACCTTGATATTCACCTGGCTGATGGCTTGTCCCAATTAGAGATCTTTTAGTTATGGTAAAGAGCGACTGTGTGTAAGGTTTGACTGGCTTGAATCAAAATAGAATTCCTGGTGTTGTGCCCCCTATGAGCACTGAGGTGGATGTTTACAAATAAAGGGAAGAGGTTCTGGATTTGCTGTAAGTCCCCAGTCTTTCAGGTCTGCTCATGTGCAGAGTTGAGTTGCCTCCTCTTATCCTGAAGGATCCCAAAAACCTGTGTGTTCCCCAGGCTGGTCTGCAGAGCCCAGGTGAGCTCCAGTAGGTGCAAACGGTGGTGAGCAGCTGAAAGGATTTGTGCCCTGAAGAAGGAGCATCCATGGCTCTGGGAGGCCAGAAGGTGGGGAAAAGGTGGCAGAGGGCAGGTGAGGTGGGCAGAGAAGCAGGTTTGTGTCTGATGCTGTCTCTCCATCTGGGAAAGGACACAAAGAGCATTCTTATGGCCATCTCTGCTCATGGGCGCTGCCTGCTGCCCTGCCTGCTGCAGTGGCCAGCACCTCCCCACTGTCACTGGGAAGAGTTTCTTCCCAATATCCCATCTAACTCTGCCCTCTGGCAGAGGGAAGCCTTTCTCCCTTGTCCTGACACTGCAGGCCCTTGTCTCAAGTCCCTCTCCAGCTCTCCTGGAGCCCCTTTAGGCACTGGAAGGGGCTCTGAGCTCTCCCTGGAGCCTTCTCCTCTCCAGGTGACCCCCCCAGCTCTCCCAGCCTGGCTCCAGAGCAGAGGGGCTCCAGCCCTTGGAGCATCTCCTTGGCCTCCTCTGGACTCTCTCCAGCAGCTCCAGGTCCTTCCTGTGCTGGGCCCCAGAGCTGGATGCAGCTTTGCAGGTGGGGTCTCACCTGAGTGGGGCAGAGGAGCAGAATCCCCCCTCCTCTGCTGCCCACGATGGGGGCTCAGCCCAGGGCAGGGAGGGTTTCAGGGTTGGGGCAGGTCCAGCCCTTGCCCACTAGCACCCCAAAGTCCTTGTCCCCAGGGCTGCTCTCGTGGAGTTCTTCTCCTAGTCTGTGCTCATGGCTGGGATTGCCCTCACCTGGATGCAGGACCTGAGACTTGGCCTTGTTGAACCTTGTGAGGTTCTCCTGGGCCTTCTCCAGCTTTCCACCCCCCTGGATGTCCCCATCCTTCTGTTGTGTGAACTGCACCACTCAACCTCGAATCACCCACAAACCTGCTGGAGCCTGAGCTGGGATTCTCCATTCACTGTTTCTGCAGGAAATCCGTGATCTCAGTGCTGTCAGGGTGTTTGAGATGTGATGGGAAATTTGGTGGGTAAAAGGATTGGCAAATCGAGATAATGCACACGTCTTCAGTGCTGCGTCACCATTTTGGGGTGGATGAAAGGGGTCTTTCCCCCAGGAGTTCCCCTGAATTAAACAGCTGTGGAAGTGTTTTTAGCTTGGCTGCTGGCTGGAGCTGTGCACCCACAGAGGCCATTTCACAGGACTGCTTTTCTTTTTTTTTTTTAACAGCAAAATCTGTCCCCAGACCAAATTTGGGATGGGAGATTTTGCTGTTCTGTGCATGGAGGAGCTCTGGTTTCCCCTCTGCCTGCTGTGGAGGCAGGAGTATTTTGGTAACGAGCTGTGACCTGGGACTCTGGTACTGAGAGATGTGACCTGAGCTCCCTGTCCTCATCCTGCTTCCCAGGGAGAAACCTGCCCGGGGATTCCGAGCGTATTAGCGACAGAAAGTGAGAGCAGAGCTGAGCTGCTGGCTTAGCTCTCTCCTCAATTACCACGTGTGCTTAATTCCTCTAAAACACAAGTAGAGTGTGACAGGAGAGTCCCAGACCAGGCTCTGCTCAGCCAAACCTGGCATTCCTATTTCTAGGTGGGATTACAAAGTGTTTGTAACGCTGTAGTAAACTTGATTTGTTGTCATCCAGCTTCATCACCTGCTTTTGTCAGTACTGGGTGTGGCCCTATGCTGTTACCTGGCCTGAAAATCAGATTTCTATATTCACCCTCTGTGTTTGGTGACTGTGGTTGATGGATTTTCTTTAAACAAATATAAAAATAGATATAAAACTATCCTTTCTTTTTAGAGCAGTGTCATGACATCCAGGAATTGTATGAGTGATGAATAGATGAGGATTGTTTTCTTGGCTCTGTGATAAGGGGGTCTTTGGAAAAGTGTGCAAGAGAAGGGTGGAAATCTGTCCCTGGTATTTTAAACACTGGGAGAACTCCCCAGAATGGGCTTGGGCTGCTTGGAAAGGGAATTGGTGACTCCTTTTGGCTCCCTGTTTGGGGATTCCCGGGAGGAGAGAGGGTGAAAGCTGTGTTGTGATTCCCGTGCTCGCCGGATCCAGAGCAGATTGCAGGCTGACAGAAAGTGATTCTGGTGTTCATGGTGCTGAAATGCAGAAGTTCACAGGAGAGGTCAGTGCTGGTATCTGTGCCAAGAACAACTCACCTGCCAACCACTCTCAGTCTGGTTCCTTTGGCTGAGGCTGGAGTCAGTGCAGCAGAAAACCTGGGAATTGATAATCAGAGTGGAAAGGAGGGAATGCAGGTTTACTCTGTGTGCTGCTGTGATCTTTTCCCTGGGGATGCCCTGTCTCTCCCCACAATGACTCACAGGGTTTTCAGCAAAACTTGAAAAGAAAACCAAAACAACCAAACAGACAGAAGATTAACCAGAGAAATAAAATCTCCTCCAACAAGGGAAGGAGGATGATAGAAAGTAAATTTTTCATCTGGGAGGACAGCTGAAGGTGGCACATGGGTGATGGTCAGTGGTGCAGGAAATGTGCTGGAGCCCCAGGAGCAGCTGAGGGAGCTGGGAAAGGGGCTCAGCCTGGAGCAAAGGAGGCTCAGGGGGGACCTTGTGGCTCTGCAGAAGTCCCTGACAGGAGGGGGCAGCCGGAGGGGTCGGGCTCTGCTGCCAGGGAACAGGGACAGGAGGAGAGGGAACGGCCTCAGGCTGGGCCAGGTGAGGCTCAGGTTGGATATTGGGAAAATTCCTTCCTGGAAAGGGTGGTCAAGCATTGGAACAGATTTCCCAGGGCAGTGCTGGAGTCCCATCCCTGGAGGGATTTAACAGCTCTGTGGATGTGGCACTTGGGGACATGGGGCAGTGGTGCCCTTGGCAGTGCTGTATTGATGCTTAGACTTGATCTTAAAGGTCTTTTTCAACCTAAACAATTCTGTGACTGTCTGAGTCTAGGAAAAATTGGGAAAAAGTGCTTATAACAAGAAAAAGGAGGGAATTATCAGGTCATAGGTTTAAATGGAGCAGGAATAATTAATATTTTATACAGCATCCAATTAAATGGTGGCACTTGCTGCCGGGAGCCAGAAAATCCAGGGAGACTCAACAGATTTGGGCACAGTTTCATCCCTTGGGGTACAAGCTGTAAGTGGCTGTGTGTGGAATGTGACTTGGGGGCTCCTTACGCATCACAGCTCCGAAAGTGAAGGATCAGTGCCCACAGGAACCACTGCCTGTGCCCTGTCCCAGTATCCTGTTTCCAAAATGCCAGTTGTAGTTTGCTTTCTGGGGAAGAGATGGAATTTCCTGGGTTTTTGGGCTGACTTTGTGCGACCATCCTAGGGAGGATTCATTTTGAAACCAACACCCTGTGGTGTGGGTCAGTGATCTGGGATCATGGGGGTTGACTGCTTGGGTTACCTGGTAATTCTTCCCGTCTTAATCCATTGTTTTTTTCCATGGAAAACAGGGAGTGATTGCTTTTGGGAGCTTTCTGTGGACTGCAGGAGGGTGGGAGCTCTGAGCAGCGGGGAGGAGGAGGAGGGTTGGTTGTGCTGGTGCCCTCTGCTCTGGTCCTGGGGTGAGTTGCAGCAGAGTGGAAAGGGAAAAATCCAGCTCTAGAGAGGGACACTGGAGCTGTAGGGATCCCACTGCAGGATTGGGCTACAGGTGGCTGGGTGGAAGCCAAGGGGCACCTCAAGCCAGCAAGGAGTTTCCCCTTCAGTATCCCAGATCCAGCCCTTATAGCAGCACTAAAATGTAGCCATAATTAATTATTCCTCAGCTTTCCCTTTAATCATTCCACTGATTATGTAACTTTTGTTGCTCTACTCATTTTGGTTGTTTTTCGTCCTTTTTCCAAGGCAGGGATTTGTTTGCAAAAGCCATTTCGACTTGGGCCTGTGACACTGCAAAGCATCTGGCACCTTCCCTGTCCCACTCCATGAATTATCCCCTTGTTGCTCCCCCCTGGCCTTGCAGAAGCTCCTGGCCAGGTGGCCTTGGCTTGTGGCTCTGCTGGGGTTGTGGCAGGACAGGACAATCCCTGTCATTGTTGTCCCAGCTCATTGCTGGCTGTAACAGTCCTGCTGTTCCCAGCTCTTCTGACAGCAGCACTCCCTTTCCCCCTCCTCCCTGTGAGTTTCCCCATCACTGTGAGCTGTTTTCCCTGTGCTGGAGGGCTCGTGCCTGGAGGCACCGGCTGCCGGTGCTGTCACCTTGCTCTTCTAATTGTCTTTTTATCCTTGGAGTCTTGATTTTCCCAGGGTAGCCAGCTGTTGTTAACTATGCCAGGAGCTGCTGCCGTGGGAAATAGGATTGACAGTGCTGCTGATGGAGTTGTTTGCTTGGATTTCCTATTCCTAATGATTCCTGTCTCCTCTCAGTACCTTCTGCTCTCACTTGTGTTCCCTCCTGCAGTTGGCAGGATGCTTTGGCTGCCCAGTTTCCTGATGGATTGGGATGGGTTGGTCCATCTCAGCCACCCCCAGCGAGCTGCAGCCAACACTTCAGCTCCTCCTGCCACATCCAAAGGGATGCTGGAGGACAAGAAGGGTTTGCAGAGGGATCTGGACAGCTGGATCCATGGGAACCTGTGACAGGGAGAGGGACTTTGGACAAGGACCTGGAGTGACAGGTTAGATGGGATACTGGGAAGGAATTATTCCCTCTAAGTGTGCTGAGGCCTCAGCACAGGGTGCCCAGAGAAGCTGTGGCTGCCCCTGGATCCCTGGAAGTGTCCAAGGCCAGGTTGGATGGTCTAATGAAAGGTGTCCCTGCCCATGGCAGGGGGTTGCACTGGATGAGCTTTAAGGTCCCTTCCACCCCAAACCAGTGTAGGATTCTCTTATCTGCACAGCTTCCAAGTGCTCCCTTCTCCTGGCTGCTGCCTGGTGGTGCAAACATGAGGAGGATGGGAGGAATCTTTGGATTTTTCTATTTCACAAGCCAGGAACCACTTTCCTCCCCTCCCTCCCCCGCCTTGTTATTTTTCTAATCTGTTTTTAATTTCCTTGCTGCTGTTTTCCACTCCACTTGTACGTGGGGATGGAGTAACCCCAGAAAGATGTTTCCCTCCTGCTGTGGTGCTGCTCTTCCCGTGATTCCCAGGTACCACACCACGTTCCCTGTTGTTGTTTTGCAGATGTAATCCATGATAATCATTCCCAGGGAAGGAACCCAGAAAACAGTACTTACATAACAGCACGAATTAAACAATCCAGCAGGAGCTCAGAGCAGCCAGCAGTATTTAGGCCACTCCTGCTGCTCCTGCCTTGTCCTCCGGAGTGAGCAAAGGAGCCGTGGCTGCTCCTCATCACTGGGTGGTGTCCGTGGTCCCCTGGAAGCTGTCCCTGCCCATGGCAGGGGTTGGGACTAGATGAGCTTTAAGATCTTTTCCAGCCTAAACTATTCCATGATTCTATGACAGGACACAGGGAATGGCTTCCCATTGCTGGAGGGCAGGGATAGATGGGATATTGGGAAGGAATTGTTCCCTAGGAGGGTGGGGAGGCCCTGGCACAGGGTGCCCAGAGAAGCTGTGGCTGTCCCTGGATCCCTGGAAGTGTCCAAGGCCAGGGATAGTGGAAGGTGTCCCTGCCATGGCAGGGGAACTGGATGAGCTTTAAGGTCCCTTACCACCCAAACCATTTTGTGATTGAGAAGTGAGATGGGAGTTGATGTCCCAGCTCCTGCTGCTCTCCACTGCTGCTCTTACCCCTGCCCAAGAGCACAGGCACACCCACCCTGCCTCCCCTGCCCTGTGCCACTGCCCAGGGAATTCTGGTGCTCCTTTCTCTGGGCAGTCACCCTGTCCTTTCACGCTCTTGGCAGCCTCTTGGAATGTCTTAGGGCTCCTGAAATCCCTCAGCAGGGTTGGCATTCAGCCGTGTGTGGCGAGCCAGGCCCTGTGGCAGTTTCTCCATGGAGCTTTCTGGGCTCCTGTGTTTTCAGCATTCCAGGTGAGGCTGCAGCAATAACCCCCTGGAAATAAATACAGGAACGTGACAGAGCAGAGGAGTGGTGGGAGCAAGGCTCTGGGAAGGGCTGGTGCAGCAGGAGCGGAGCAGGGGTGGGCAGGAGGCTCCGTGCCCACGCCAGAGCTCAGGAAAACACTCCTGCTGGAGGAGGGGGGTGGGATGTGCAGCACGAGGATTCTGGGGGAGGTTTAGATTGGATATTGGGGAAAATTCCTTCATGAGAAGCGTGGTCAGGCTTTGGAACGGGCTGCCCACATGGTGGAGTCCCCACTCCTGGGAGGATTTAACAGCCCCACAGTGTGGAGATGGCACTTGGGGGCGTGGGTGGCCTTGCAGTGCTGAGGAGCAGTTGGACTCTATGATCTCGGAGGGCTTTTCCAACCTGAGTGATTCCATGGTTCTCTGAATTCTGCTGGCACACCAGACCCCTTCTTCCCTCACCAGGGTGACCTGGGACAGCTGTGGTGAAGGAAGAGGTTCTTTTTTGGATTGAGCTGATGCAGAAGGAGTTTGGTGCAGGAACATGGGGAGGAGAAATCCTTCTGGGTCCTTGCTCAGTCCTGCCCAGTGCCTGTGGGAGCTGGGAGGGTGGGCAAAACCCGGGGGTTAAAGTATCCTATTGTAGCTATAGGGCTCAGTTCTCTCTGTGGCAAGGTGGAGAGCAGATTCTTCTCCAGCAAAAATGGGAGGGAGAAGGATAAATTCCTGTGGTGAGGATTGTGCTGCTCCTGGAGCTGATAAATAGCAGGGCAAAACTGGTTATAAATTGATAAATTGATAAATACTGGGGCAGAATGATCTCTGCTGTGCCTTGTTTGTAGGTACCACAAATCCATTCTTGTTTCCAGAAATGCTGTGGGTTGTGTTACTGGTTTGTATTTCTCCCATGCCCCTCCCCTATGTTTCTTTAAATCTGTTTTTTCCTCTCATTTCATTACTTATGGCACTTCCCCTTGTGCCCTGGTCAAACACTGTGTGTGACCTGAGTAAGGGGATTTCCATCATTCCATGTTTTCCAGTTGTTTATAAATCAGTGTTTCCTTTCTCGAATTCTCAGTGCCTTTTTTTTTTTTGTTGCTTCCGCACGATCTCCTCCCTTGCACACATCTTTTTGACAAAAGAATTTCCCAAGGTCACTTGGCAAGGCTGTAAAGCCCAAACCAGTGACCCCTGGGCAGCTGTGCCCACATTTCACCCTAACTCAGGGCTAATTATTTCCCTTGAGGAATTGCAAGTGGCACTTTGTGACTTGCAACCAAAGGTGTTGGAACAGCCTTTGCAAGGTCATGGAATCATGGAATGGTTTGGGTTTAAGGGACCTTAAAGCTCATCTCATGGGCAGGGACACCTTTATCCCAAGCAGGCAGAGCTTTCCAATTCCCAGTGCCCAGCTGGTGCCCAGCAAGGAGGGACCATCCCTACTTCAGTTTAAAATTTCCAAAATGACAAACCCAGTTAATATTAGCAAGTGCAGCAGGGAAGGAACAACAAGGATCATCCTTCCCACTTCTGCACCCACACAGGAAGGGGGATTTTTAAGATCCTGGGGAATACACAGTGCTTGCCTGCCAAGGAGCCAGGAGAGACTCGCCTTTGGTGACAAGGCTGTGGTGTTTGAGCAAGAAAACACTTTTATATACTACAAAGTTGTTATTTTTCACAACAGGCAGAAAAATGTGGTTTCCCTAAGTACCAGGTTTAACACACCAGATTTAACTTGGGAAGACTTTAAAAATATTTGTGCTAAAAATAATATCAAAACTTTCAAGCACTTCTAGTGCTGTCTAAAATGGGAGCATGCATCATTTTTATATGCTGGAAAATCATATTCCCAAACTAAGATTCACAGGTTTCTGGAAAAACAACACATAAAAAGGAACAAATAAAGCAAAACTTTATCCATTGGGAGAACTGAAGGATGGGAGCCTACAAGAAAAATGGAGAGTGAATTTGGATAACAGCCTAGAGGGACAGGACAAGGGGGAATGGCTTTTCATTGCCAGAGGGCAGGGATGGATGGGATATTGGGAAGGAATCCTTCTCTGGGAGAGTGGGACAGGTTGCCCAGAGGAGCTGTGGCTGCCCCTGGATCCCTGGAAGTGTCCAAGGCCAGGTTGGACGGGGCTTGGAGCAGCCTGGGACAGTGGAAGGTGTCCCTGGCCCTGGGATGAACAATTGCAGCCCAGAGGATGGTGAGGGGGTGTGGTGTCCTCATGGAGATGTGGCTGCAGGAAGGAGACAAAGCCCTGCAGCCGGTCTGTGCTCACCCCAGCTCTTGTGCCCTGAACTCTCTCAGTGCTGGGAACACTCTTGTTTCTGATTTTTAAGGCAACTTTCACCTGTAAGTAGTTTTTAATGCCATGTTTAGCAACACAGTAGGGATTTTCTTACAATTGGGAGCACCAAGGAGGAGATTCCCAGCTCAGGGAATCAGTTCAGTATCTCACTGTTATTGTCAGCCATTTAAAATTCCCACGGGCTTTTTTCTTTACCTGGCGCAGAAAAAGGCTGTTGAAAATAAATCAAGTATGAATTCTGGAAACAATAACAGTCCTTGCTAATTAGAAATGAGTCACTGGGTGAAAGCTGATCCTTCAGTGAGTCTCAAGGCATCTCTGGAGGGTTGGGAGGTGGCAGAGCTGTTGGACACTGAGGAGTGAGGGACTGGCAAGACCTTGTGGTGTTTCTGTCTGATGAAGCCCCTGCTCCTGGCCACAGAAGGGAAAATGGGATTTGGGTTGCTGGTGGGGTTCAACAGCTCTGTGCAACACTGGCAGGGCACAGGGAATACCACAGGGTTTTCCCTGCACCTAAAGGAATTTGGCTTGGATGCTCATTTGTTACTCAGGGATCAGGGAATTGCTGGGACTCACAGCTTGAGAAACAGAGTACCTGCAGAGCCATGTGTGGCTTCCATCCCCATGGGATTTCTGGCATCCCTCTGGGCAGGGTACATGGGATATCTGAGCATGCTGCAGTCACAGAATCACAGAATTGTTTAGGTTGGGAAAGCCCTGAAAGATCACCCAAATCCCTCCATTCCCCAGCACTGCCAAGGCCATCATTGCCCCATGTCCCCAAGTGCCACATCCACAGAGCTGTTAAATACCTCCAGGGATGGGAACTCCAGCACTGCCCTGGGCGGTCTGTTNTGCCAGCACAGGGGACGGGCACTGCCCTGCTCCTGCTGCCACCCCAGGGCTGGCACAGCCCAGGTGCCCTTGGCCTTCCTGCCCACCTGGGCTCGTGTCCAGCCACTGTCACCAGCACCCCCAGGGCCTTTCCCAGCGGGCACTTTCCAGCCGTGTTGGTTCGCTCCCCGCTCCATCCCAGGCGATGCAGCAGGAGCAGGTTGCCCTCTCCTGGCACGCTGCTTCCATGGATTCCTGGCTGCCTGTGGAGCTCCCTTTGCTGCGAGCTTTCCCAGCTCTTGTGTAAGCCCTGTCCCTGCGGAGAGCCCGGCCTTGATGGCGCTGAGATTATTTGCTGGCCTTTAATGGATGTCTTGGAAAGAGACATTTCCCAGCCGGACCCTTCTCGGACACACCGGTGGGGCAGAAGAGTTGGATCTTCTGTGGGGAAGGGCTGCTCCTCCTCTCCCAGCATTCCAGCCTCTTTCCCAGCCCCAGGCAGCGCCCTCAGGCTGCTCACAGCATGTGGGGACCCCAAAATTCCCCCTGCACCCACACGCTGGGCTGGAAGTGGCTCATCCAGCTGGGCTGTGCTGGCACCTTGTGGTGCCTGTGCTCCTGCAGCTCCTCGGCTCCTTCCAGTGCTGGAATCTGATGCCAGCAGAGGATCCTTTGGGGCATTTCCACCAATCCACCTGGGAATTTTATTATTCTTATGGAGTTTTAGGAGTCTTTAAGCTAAAATGGTCTCTCTAGGGAGTAAAGATCAACGTGCAGAGGATATAATGCCACTTTTATTGTGCTCAGCTTTTTGTTTTATTTGAGGAAGATCTCTGTTGTGTAATAACTTGGAGCTTCCTCCATTGGCTCCATTGGTGAGGGCTGGGCTGGGATTCGTGGAATGCTGCTGCAGGGTCTTGGCCCTGCTGGGCTGAGGACATTTGGTGCCCTGGGTGGGCTCAGCAGCCTCTCCTGCAGGAGCCCTGTCCTGGGATAAGTGTGAGCAGGGATCCAGCTCCAGCTTTCCCCAGAAGGCCAAGCTGGAGGCGAGACACAAACCTAGCATGGTTTGGCAAAGCCACTTCTCCAAGGATGGATTCAGCTCCAGAGCCTGCCTTTTTCCATGGAAAATGACTTCTGGTGGTACTGTAATAACATCATGTTGGCAGGGATGCTGCTCTTGGAGATGGATAACCAGGGAGTTTTGACCTCAGTTATTAGATTTGTAGCTTCAACTAAAAATTCAGCTCTAAGGAGTGTTTCCAATTTAAAATGAATCTCCTCAGGGAGCAGCTCTCCCTCTGGCAGTAACTCATTCACGAGGAACTGAAATACTCATTTACAGTTAAAGCTGGGCAAGGGAAGGGAAAACAAGAAGGATTGAAAGCATGACAGGATGATAAACACCCAATTTGGGATTTTCCCCGAAATGTGCTGGTAGGAGCTTAAACTGCTCCTAGAGCCTCACTGAGGGATGTGGTGGGTGTTAGATTTAGGAGCACAGGGGTGACAGTGGCACACTGGGCCATCTCTCAGCTCCTGACAGGATGGAGGGAGGAGGGGCTGTGCAGAGCCCTGGGATGCAGACAGCAGCAGCAAGAAGGATCCGATGGTGTAAAGTGTTGACTCAGACTTGGGAGAGGATGGAGGGGTAGAAAAGCTGTTAATCCTTTTTACACAGGGTCCTGGGTGCCATGGAGGTTTTCCAGCCATGGAGATTGGCGTATGAAAAGGAAATTCAAGAAACGTTTCTTTGTGGAAAAGGTTGTTAAACACTGGAAGGGGCTGCCCAGGGAGGTGGTGGAGTCCCCATCCCTGGAGTGTCCAAGGAACACCTGGATCTGGCACTCAGTGCTCTGAGCTGGTGACAAGGTGGGGAGGGGTCACAGGCTGGACTTGATGGCCTTGGAAGGATTTTCCAGCCTCAGTGATTCTGAGATTCTGTGGTTCTGAGGAGATTGGTGCTCCCAGTGCTGCCGAGTTCAGAGCTGTGACCTGCAGCCAGCCCGTGAGCACAGCCAGCAGCACTGTTCCCTCTTCCCAGAAATGGTGCAGGGTGTGCTTGTTCCTGGCAGGATTCCCTGCTGGAGAAGTACAGCTCATTCCCTTGGAGGGCGAGGTGGAGCCGGCAGTGCTGCCATCCTGGGCACTCAGGTACCTGGATGCTGCATGGGAAGCATTGGGAGAGGGCTCCTGCCCAGATGTAATTCCTGCAGACTGCAGGGAATGATGAACTCTGTGCAGAGCAGCTGGATCTCTCTCTGTCTGTGACTGGCTCTGGAGTTCCCCCTCAACCACCTCTCTTCTCCTTCTGTAGCTCTGTCACTTTGAGGCAGCTCACGTGGCCTCTCCCTTCCCTGTCTGCCCCGGGGAGCCTGACCCAGAGGAGCATTCTCCTGCTCCCTTTCTCTCCTTGGCATCTTGTCAGTAAGCAGTGCAGAGAAAATGTGCTGGAGGGTGAATGTCTGCCTTTAAACAAGGAAAGGAATAAAAACATCTCAAATTCCCTCCAGGTTCTGCCTCTGCTTTCCAGCCCCTGGCTGCAGGATGGAGCTCCTGGATGAACCAACTTCGTCCAGCAGTCTGGGGGCAGAACTGTTGGAGTGTGATGGAAAACTCATGTGTGAGCTCTTTCAACTGCCTGTTTACACTAAGCAAGGATATTTTGGTTATTCCACTGATTTCCATCTCAAGGATGAATTGTGTAACTGAAGAATCCAAGATTTCCATAGCACACAACCCCACCGTGGGATTCAAGGTGGGGCAGGTTGGGATTTATCACACTCCAGCAGAATCTTTGAGAGGAATAAAGTAAATAGAGCCAGGAACAAACTGTTTAAAAAAGCGCCAGTTGTTGGGCAGAGCTGCTGAAGAGCCTTCAGGGAGCTGTTCCTCTGGAGAAAACCTTTGTGACTGACCTTGGACCAGATTGGATTCTGGGCATCCCTGGCTTGAGATTTGCAGCCTCGAGATGGGGCTTAAAACTGCTCAGCAGCTGCAGTGGTGTTTCCTGGTGGTATCCAGGGTCTGGAGTTCTTCTCAGTCGGGAAGGAAAATCCTCCCAGTATAACTGGCTGGTTTTTTTCTTTACTTTTTACTATGTAAATAATGCTTTCTTTGATTCACATAGAGCAGGAGAGAAGATCCAGTGTTATCTCCTTGCCCAGAGAAGGTTTAAAGTGCTGAATGTGTTTCCTTTTGTAAATCCTAAGAGTTTTCTGACAGTGTAGGCAGGGGGAGATTTGCCTTTCCTGGGAGGGGGAGAGGACCAGGAAGGGTTGGAGAAGAGGCCCTGGTGCAGGTTGCCCAGGGAGTTTATGGATTCCCCATCCCTGGAAGTGTCCAAGGTCAGGCTGGATGGGGCTTGGAGCACCCTGGGAGAAGAGTGGAAGGTGTCCCATGTCAGGAACTGGCACTGGATGAGCTTTAAGGTCACTTCCCACCCAAACCATTCTGTGATGTTTAAGACACGTTCACTTCACACCTGGTGGCGATTGAGAGACAGGACTCTGCTTGGTGCAGGCAAAAGCTAAAAGTAGCAACAGCTAGAGTATGTCATGTTTCTTCTAACAACAATGGCGTAACTGTGGTCCCACATGACTTCCTCTGATCACAGGCCATTATAGCCCAGTCTGCTGATCCATGGTCTCATGCCCACCAGGGTGAGGATGTCCACGTCCCTTATTAATTGTGCCATACTTTGTGCTTGGCCTGCCAGCTGCCCCTCCACACACACCTGTGCAGGTGAATTTATGTAGGGTGGTTTTGGGCATCACAGTTCAAATATGCAGCAGGAATCTGGGCACTTGAGGGGCACCCACCCTTCTAGGAAAGACTTGAAAGAATCACATTTTGTTAAAGACCCCAAAAGCAGCAGAGGGTGAAGATGTGTTTGAGTGTTCTCCAGTACACTGAAGGTTTTGGCAGAGGGAAGTGGCCACTTCTCCTTTGTGTCTGCAGGGGGCAGAGACAATCCCTGCAGTTGGAGCAGGGAGATAATTTCAGAGTTGGGAATAACTGCCTGCAAAACACACGAATCCCAAAGCAGGAACATCTGGAATCAGCACAGCTGTTTTATTTTGGAATATTTGGGCATTTCTAGAAAGAGTATTTCAAGGCAGTATTAGATTATATACAGTTAATGATTATATTCAATATCTTATATTTGGTCCATTTTAAGATATTTCAATGCAGGCACAAGTCCCCAGAATTATTTTTAGGTGGTTTTATCATCATAAAATTTGAAGCAAAATTTGAAATTGGGCAAGGAACATCTGTGTCACCCTTGATGCGCGGCTCTGCCCTGATGGGCTCCAGAAGAGCCCCCAAAAGGGGCTGGTTTTGGGCTTTTCCATTGGAAACTTGTAAAAGGTGAAATTTCCCAAGTTTCTCTTTTTTCTGAGCCCGTTTTCCACGTGCTGGGGCAGCGCAGCTGCTGTGAATGAGGTGCAGGAGAGGGAGGAGGAGGAAGAGAAGGAGGAGGAGGCACTCCCAGCCCTGAGCACGGGGAATGAGAGCTGCGGAGCGGGGAAGGGAAGAAATGAGGATATGGAGCCTGCGGAGAGCAGCCCGGGGCAAGGCTGGCCTGGGGTCGGAGCTGTCCGGGGCTGATCCCTCCCCTCCCGTCCCTGCTTCCCCTCCGGAGCGCTGGATGAGGAAGAGATGCTGTGGGAAACGCAGTATGTAATTCCCTAAACCCAGCCTGGGGGAGGCAGCAAGGGGGGCTGAGCTTTCTGGGGGCAGAATATGGGGCCAGGCTCCTTCTGGGTGTGCAGTGGGTTTGGAATTGTTTGGGAGAGCCCCTGGAGTTGGTCAGACACTTGAGTTGATTATAAATGGGTAAAGTGATGAGTGTCCTGTGTCTGAGGGGTCTCCAGAAGGTCCTTGTGTAGGGCAGCCCTTCCTCCCACCCCACCCCGTACCAGGCTGGATGGGGCTTGGAACAACCCCATGGGGCTGGAACGAGGTGGGATTTAAGGTCCCATCCCACCCAACCCATTCCACGTTTCTGCTCAGTGCAGGGAACCTCTGAACCAGGGAGAAGTTATTGTAACTGCATTTCTGATGGATGAACTGGAGTTTGAGTAATCCTGACAGAACTTTGTAGCAATCACCTGATGTTTTTATCTGCTTTGGGGGGCGGATGTGGCAGAGCTGTAAAGGTATTAGGAAATCAGGGATTCTGGATGCTTTCAAGATTAACTGGATAATGATAAAGGAGATGTCAGGCTGAAGAGTGCAGCAACTGCAGCTGGAAGTGTTGTTTGGGAACGCTCAGGAATGGGAAAACAGAATTCTTGAGTTCTCCAGTATGTTTTGGAATTTTATCAGACTTGGAAAAGGAGTCAGACTAAACACACGCTGCAGCCATCCTCTGACCTAGCTGCCTCATTTTCTTCCAGGCAAAATGTTTGGAAGGTAGAAGCTGCATTTTTAAATGGCTTTTTCAATTTGATAGAGTCTCTGGCAGGTGACTGGTCTGGTATTGCTGGGAGATCCATGGTGTGGGAGCATGTCTGTGGGATGCCGTGGGGAATATGTGTGCCATGGGGAGATGGGTGGTCTCCTCCTGGTTCCCCTCATTCACTGTGTTTATCCCAGCCTTTCCCTGGCCCCTCATCCAGCCCTGAGTGTTCCATACTCTCACTCCTGCTCCCACCTGAGTCACCTCCTGAGTTTCAGTCGCTCAGCAAAAAGTAACATCACAATTCCAGCATTTCCCATGGAAAGCAAGCAAGGAGAAAGCTCATCCTGACCCAGAGCAACAGGACAGGGAGCCTTTCCCAGGCACCTGCCATTCCTGGGACCCAGGTAACTCTTGTTTGGAGCAGAAGGAGCTAAATCCAGGGATAAACCTGCAATCTGTTGATAAATAGGGAACTTCAGGACTTACTTCCAAATGTTCAGATGAGTGACTGGGGCTGTGACTTAAATATTGCCAGGAGGAGGCTGGGGGCAGCTGGCAGAAAAGATGCAGAGCTGTGTCAGTTTGGGAATATGATCCTTATGGAGAGGATCTTAGTTTTGCTTTCCATGATCCTGCCTTGAGTTCCTGCAGCAGGAGTGGAGCTGAATTGTGTCTCCTCCATCCCTGCCAGTCATAGGCACGCACACGGGTCGGAGATGAGGATATGATGCAGAATATTAACGTGTGTGTCTGTGGAGGTATAACCCTGTAGAGGTACTGGCTCTGCTCTCAGTTTCCAAACCCAGATCCTGCCTCCAGCTGGTCCTTGGACCTGATATGAGAGCTGGAAATGCTTGTTTGGAGCTAAATCCCATCAAGACCTCCCCCTCCTCTCCAATTAAGAATCCAATCTCTTGGGGTGGTCATTTTCCCCTTAAAAACTGCTGGTTCTTACCCAAGCCATCAATAAATATGCCAATAATTTAATAAAATCTTTGTGTGTATGTGCACTGCCAGCATTAGTTTCCCTGCCTTGAATACACAGAGTAAAGATAAAATGCAGTCTTCCCGAATTTCTATTTTTCCACCCGGAATTCTTGCACAGTCCCTGCCTTTGTATTTAAATGTGTGCACAGAGAGTGGTTCCAGCTTAAAAACTGGAATATAAACCTTTTCTTCTTGCTGTAAAATCCTTGTAATCCAGCTGGAGTGGGAAAAAAAGATCAAATGCAAACTCTTAATCCATGTGGGTCCTGGAGATTCCCAATTCCTGCTCCATGCTCTGGATCCCGCAGCACACACGCAGCAGCTCCTGGCTGCAGCTGCTGGGCTCTGAATTGGGATATATGCTGCGTTTTCCCTCTGGAATTACTCATTCCCTCGAGACTGGGAAAATTAAGGCTGGGAAAATCCAATGGTTTTGGAATAGAGGAGCAAGAAAATGGATCTCTGGAGGGCCAGGGCTGGAGGAGCCTCTGGGGGTTTGTTATGGAGCTGTTGGGATGTGAAATGTGGCCGAGTGAGTAAAATGGATAATGGACTTTCTGATAAAAAAGAAGGAATTCTGGTCTTTATTTTAAGCCAATGTCCTAAAAATACTCCAGCAGCATTTAAAGGGACAAGCTTCCAAATCTCCCTGTTCCTCCCCAAAAAACCAGCATCCCTTCGGGTTTGGGGCTGGATATCCAGCAGCACAGCTCCGGAGCTGGCTGCAGCCAAACCTCCTCGAGATGGGGCTGCTGGTGGCGTTCTCTATCCCATTGTTTTTGGCAGGGTGAGGCAGTTTCCCGGCAGGGATGGAGTTAAGGGCTGCTCCGTGGTGCATGCTGGTACGAGGCTGGTTTGATGATGGAGCCGTAGTGCCCTGCTACCGGCATGTGCCGGGAATGGATGATGGGAAATGTGGCACTGGAATAAGGACATTCCCCTTGGCCGTTACCTCTTCATTCCCGTGGGTTTTCTGCCATCCTAAAGCTCCCAGCCATGTAGGAGGCAGCCTCGGCGAGAGCGATCCCGCGGTGGGGATGAAGGGTAGGGGCTGCTGGGAGACAGGATCCCTCCGCTCCTTCTGCAACGCCGGCTGTCTGAATAAATTCCACAAGGGTTAGTGGCCTTCCTGGTGTTCTGGAGGGATCCCTGGGGCTTCCCTGAGGTGCTGGGGAATGATAGAGGGGCTGCTCTACTGGGGTGTCTGCCCGGGGTGGGGAGGGGGTGTTTGACCCTGCTGGAGCACTGGGAGACAGAGGAATATTAGGAATGCACGTGTGGAATCTGCCCTGCAGGCATCACGTGCTACAGCCCTGCTGGGTTTGCTTGAAGATGGACAAAGTGTGGGGCTCCTCCTGCCTTATCAGGTGTTTTAAAAAATCCAGATTGACTCAGATCGACTCAGTTTTAACCCAAAAAAAAGTTAAATTTGCTGATAATTTGTTCTGTTTGGGCACCTTTAATTGCACAGGGTATTGGTCTGTTTGTCATGGGTAAATCAGTCCCTGTGTTTGTGTCAGGATGCATTTTTTTAGTTCTAAGCCAAATTCCTTTGGAGCCGAGATGGAATGAAAGCGTTGCTGTGTCGCTCCTGTGCTGCTCCCTGCCCATGCTGTGGTGAGAGGCAGAGATGTTCTCCAGGAATACTGAGCTGTGATTTAAGGTGTGCACTAAAAGGTCCCAGCTGTTACTGCTCCAGTGTTATTCCAGGTGTTTCCCAGTAGAGTTCAGTGCTGAGTGTGCAGGAGCACTGTCCTTTATGGGCCAAAGGATGCTCTGTCCAAATCCGCACTGGTTTGGGGCAGAAATCCCTATTTTGGTGTTTTTTTTTTCCTGAGTAGGATGAAGCAGGATGGGCTGTGGGTGAGTCCTGCCTTTCAGTTCAACTTTTCTGTTGCTTCATGGCAGCACAACAAATCATGGAAGTGTTCCAGGCCAGGCTGGATGGGGCTTGGAGCAAGCTGGGGTGGTGGAAGGTGTCCCTATCCACGGCTGAGGGTGGAATGGGATGAGCTTTAAGGTCATTCCCAACCCAAATCATTCCATGATTCCATGGTTGAGTGATTCATCAGTGGAGGGGCCGAGCAAAATCCGATGTCTCATAGCAAAGGCTGGTGGTGAAAAATGAGGATTTGCAGGATGTTCTTTGCTTTCCTTGCAGACCAGAGACAGCTTCCCTGGCAGCTCATCACACCCCATGTTTTGTTTCTGTCCCTGGGCGCTCCAGGGGTTGTGCCTGCAAGGAGCTGCAAACCCTGGGAGAGTCACAGCTGGGCCTTGGGATGGTCAAATCCAAATGTTGCTTCATTGATGTAGTTTGGGAAAATGGCAGGACAAGTGGGAATGGCTTCCCACTGCCAGAGGGCAGGGATAGATGGGATATTGGGAAGGAATTGTTCCCTGGGAGGGTGGGGAGGCCCTGGCAGTGATTCTCAGAGCAGCTGTGGTTGCCCCTGGATCCCTGGAAGTGTCCAAGGGCAGAGCAACCTGGTCTAGTGGAAGGTGCCCCTGCCCATGGCAGGAATGGGCTCTAAGTCTTCTTCCCACCCAACCTATTCCATGATTCCATGTTCCTGTGTCACCCTGCTCCCTCCTGTGGTCCCATCCTGCTCTCAAGCATCACTTCACAATAAATTATTTTATCTAAATGCAATTTCCTTCCCCCAGAAAAGGGTGAGGAAAGGAGGACTGCAAATAGGTCAAATCAAAAATCAAGCAATTGAGGATTTACAGCTGGCTTCAGATGACCAAAAAAAAAAAAAATCTCTTTTATCAAATCCAGATTGTCCCCTTCCCTTTGGTTTCCTTCTTGAGCTGTTTTTCCAGCTGGGTGATGTAAGGACATGCGTGTTCCAGGAGTTCTGCACAGAGCTTTACATAACGAGCCTTCAGTGGAGAATGAAATGCCCCAAACCAGAATTATTCTCATCAAAAACTGAAACCAGCCTTGTGTAAAAATTTGGGGGAAGGTGAGTGGTGAGCACTGGAGAAATGGGAAGTGGGCTTAGGAAGTGCAGGGAAGATCCTGAGATGTTTCCAAGGGTGTCTGAGGTGAGACTGGGCTATTTCCATGGCTGAGCTGGTCTTTTTCTGCCCCCAAAGCATCTTTCCCCCATTTTATGGTGGTATTTTGGGAAAGTTTGCAGTGACATGGAAAAATTTTCCCTGTCTGGTGAAGGAACATCCATTTCACACATATGGAACAAATTTGTCAAACCCAGAGGCTTTGGCCCTGGGACATGACAGGCAAATATTTTTCATGCTTTAACAACAAACTGAACCCCAAAGCCGGGAAAATGTTGGCTTTTAAAACCAATTTACTGTAAAAACTGATGTGCAAAGTGTGCCCCTCTGGTAAGCACTTTGCCCATTGGAAATGCAATAATTTGGACAAAAAATACATCCCAAGGAGGCTTTGCTTTTCATTTGGAAATCCTCGTGCTGTGATTTTTTTTTTTCCTACCAGAATTTTGTCCTTAAATCCACTTATCTCCTCAAAAGGAGCTGTCTGAGGTGTGTTTAAAATGCTGATGACTTTTAATGAGCAGCCCAGGGAAAAGCTGGACCTGGCTCTGCTCAGCAGGAGATTCCTTGGGAACAGAAGAGCTCAGCCTGGAAGCTTTGGGTGGCTTTAGGAGTTCCTTTTGTGCTTGTAAGATAAAAGCAATTATTGAATCTTTGGGTTGAATGATTCAGTGTTCCAGAATGATTGGGTTTGAAGGGTCCTTAAAGCTCCTCCAGTGCCACCTCTGCTGTGGGCAGGGACACCTTCCACTCTATGCCAGACTGCTCCAAGCCCTGTCCAGGGATGGGGCAGGCACAGCTTGTGCTAGTGCCCTTTGGATTAGACAGTGACAAAGAAAGGTTTAAGGAGATGTTTTATTCTGTGTTTGTGTGTTAAGGGGCTGATCTGGTTCAGTCAGAGCCAATGGGATCTTGGCTTTTGGGTTCATGGCCAAATTAAGGAGGAAGGACTGAAGTGCTGAAGTCTTTAGAGACAGAGAAATGCAGACACCTCACCTGCTGTGCACAGGAAGGTCCGTGGGTAGCTAACAATTAAAGATAATTAGCTTATCATGAGTTAATTTTGAGGATTTCAAAGCTCTTGCCAGTAGAAGCAGTGCTGTTCTGCTTTCAGAGGGCATTTCCATCAGGAATTTCCTTCTCCAGCTCCATGCTGTATGTTTGGTGCTGGGCCTGGGTTTCTTGCCATGCCCAAATGCAATCTGTCATTAATATTTGATGGTGACCTGGATGATCATCCTCAGAGGAATGTCAGGTCCTGAGCTGCACCTGGCTCATGACTTCAGCACACAGAGGGGACCATAAAATAGATGGAAAAATGCATTTCTCTCCCTACAGACATGCAGAGTGTATTTATTTCTTGGTCCAGCTAGGAACCATCTAAATGAGTGTTTCGAGTCTGCTCAGGAATGTGCTGGATTGAATTTCCAGGAGGATCAGGCACATGTGGCTGCTGGAGTGTTAATGATGGACAGGCTGTAGCCTGCTTCCAAAGCAGATGTGTTGGTTCAACCTTTTTCCAGATTTATTTAGAAATTTCTTGAGGCAGGGAGCTCTTTCCTGAGAGTTTTGACAGGAGGAGGTGCTGAATCCATCCTGGTTGTTCTGCTCCTGGACTGGGGCTGTGCCTGGCTGGAGCTGCTGGGGAACTGGAGGTGTTTTGTTGCAGCCTTAGCAGTTGTGGCTGCTGATTTATTTGTGAAAAGCACTTAAAATCTGTAACCAGGGCTGGTGGATTCACCTCGTTTAAAATAAAGACTGGATGCTCCACATCTGAGTCATGGGTCACACAGGGTGCATTGACAGGAGGCCCTGCCTGGTTTCCTTTGCTGTGGATGGTTTTTCCAGGTGAAACAGTGATGTAGGAATGTCTTTTCATTTCAGCAATGGGAGCTCAGGGAGCTGGGATGTCCAGGTCAGAAGTGGAAGGAAACCCTCCCCCTGCAGCTGCTCTTGAGCCCCAGGACTGGTGGAGGTGGAGGTGTCTGTGTGCACTGGGCTGGGCCAGGGCAGGCTCAGGCTGGATTTTGGGGAAAGGTTCTTCCCTCAGAGGGTGCTGGCACTGCCCAGGCTCCCCAGGGAATGGGCACGGCCCCGAGGCTGCCAGAGCTCCAGGAGCCTTTGGACAGCGCTGCCAGGGATGGACAGGGTGGGGTTGTTGGGGGGTCTGGGCAGGGCTGGGAGCTGGGCTGGGTGATCCTGTGGGTCAGCTCAGAGTATTCCATGCTTCTGTTCCATGGTTCTCGCTGGGATGAGCTCGTAGGGCAGTGATTGTCCATGGGACCATCAGGGAATGTCACAGTGCCTGGAGCCAGCCAAGCCCATCCTTTGCAGCAGGGAGCCCTCAATGCTCAGCAAAGCAGCAGGTCCTGTGCTGAGGGCAGGGAGTGTTTATTTTCTTTCCAAACGATGCCCTCTCTGCCCTGTTCCCTTTCATTTTTAGCAGTTCTGAAGGTAGATTCCTGCCCACGTGCATAAGTGGCTCAGCTGGGAGGGAATGTATCCCAGGGATGTGCAGGTGCCATGGAAATGGTTCAGGAACACGGTTTAGGGCTGGGCCTGGAGGTGTTGGAGGTTATTGGTTGGACTCAATGACCTTAGAGGGCTTTTCCAACCCAAATAATCCTGGGATTCCATACACGGATGCACTGCCTAGGAGCTCCCGGTGCGGGCATGAGGCAGGAGCTGCTTTGCACCTCGGAGGTGATCAGCAGCAATCACTAATAATGGGAGTTTATTAGCTGTATCTTAATTACAAAGCGCAGTAATTAGGGAGGAAGTGGCCATCTTGACAGCCTGGTGGTGTAATTAGAGACCAGGAACGCTCTTATAGAATTGGGAGGGAGATGAGCTCCCAGCTCCATCAAACACCGCTGCAAATAGAGGCCCTGGGTGCAGCAGGAGTGAATATCCTTATTTCTTTTTCCTTTTTTTCCTGACCTGCCTGCATTGACAGCACAGCACTTTTTGAGGAGACTGTGCAGCATGGAGTGCCCTTCTCCCTCTCTGTGCCGAGCTGCTGAGAGATTCCAGGGATGGATTGGTTATTCTGAGGAGCTTTCAGCAGTAAAACATGGACAGGACCTGCTGTGCAGGGAGCAGAGCATGGCCTGACCTCAGCCCATCCTGCTCTGTGTCCTCCTGCTGGAGCAGCTGTCAGTGCAGCCGGTGCTGCTGTGCTGCTGCTTCCTGCAGGGATCAAACCTGGATTTACATGTGCTCCCACAGCAGGAACTGAGCCTGCCCCAGGAGGGGCCTTGGGATTGTCCTGGCTGTAAAGGAGGCAGGTACCAGGCATGGGGCCCATGTGGGATGGTCCATGGAGTACCACAGGCAGTGGCACTGTGACTTCATGCTCTAACTTGGGACATGTGACAGTGCCCTGGCCTTGGGGACAGGTCTGTCATCCTGTGACACGCATGAAATCACCTGTCCTTGCAGGGGAGGTGACCGGGGGGCAGAGGGGCTGGAAAGTGCCNCGGGCTCTGCTGCCAGGGAACAGGGACAGGAGGAGAGGGAACGGCCTCAGGCTGGGCCAGGGGAGGGTCAGGGTGGATATTGGGAACATTTCTTCATGGAGAGGGCAGTCAGGCTTTGGAAGGGGCTGCCCAGGGAGGTTTGGAGTCCCCATCTCAGGAGGTGTCCAGGGAGGGCCTGGATGTGGCACTCCATGCTCTGGGCTGGGGACAAGGTGGGGATTGGGCAGAGCTTGGACTTCGTGGGCTTGGAGTTTTCCCTTCCTGTGGGTACTGAGGGAGCAGTACTGAAATCAAATGGCAAAAGGGATGTAAGCTCGATGCCTTTCTGGGGCTGCTGCTGCCCTGCTGCCATTCTCCCTGAGCCCAAGGCTCTCAGCAGAGCAGGGGGGCTGGGAGACTCCCAGGTCCTGCACGTCTCTGCTGTGCCTTTGGCATGTCCTGACCTTTGGGAATCGGAGGACGGTGGATAACTGACACTCCTGGATCCTCTTACCCTGGGTAAGCTGAGCCCTGGCAGCTCAGGAGGGTTTCAGTGCCCATCAGGACATGTCTCCATCTATGTCTGCACTGTGGCTCAGCCTGGATGCTTCTCTGAAGCCTGGGATGAGCTGAGCTTGGGGCCTGCAGGGATGTGCTGAGCCCTGATCCCATGAGGGGCTGGATTTGGGAGAAGGGAGGCTCAGGTGCCCTTTCTGAGCTGCTCTGAGTGCACAGCAGCAGTTTGGGATGGGCTGCCCCTGTCCCAGCACACCATCACTGCTGTTGGCCTGGTGCTGCTGGATTTTGCTGTTCCCGTGTGATCCTGCATGGCTGTGGGTGTGACAGGGCCAGGGCCATCACAGCCCTGTCCCTTCTCTGCCTCCCTCTGCTTCTGCTCCCCCTCCCTGGGAATGAGGCCCTTGTCATCTCCTTCTCATTAACAGGCTTAGTGAGCAGGGAGAGAGCTGACAGCGATGTAGGAGTGTCCTTTGCACATCTCCCACTGCCTTCCGGGAGCACGAGGAAGCCTGGGACAGGATTGTGTTCCCTGCTGTTGGGAGACTTGCAGAAAAAACAAGAAGCTCTTGGTAAAAAACATAAAATAAAAAAATCCTGGGCCAGATTCACTGTGGTGAACCCCTGGGAGTGGTCCTGGATACACCAAGGATGATGTTATCCTCAGGGGTGGGGGCTCCTGGGAGCTCTCCGAGGCCATCTGCTTCCCGAGTTTCCTTCTCTGATGGATGTCAGGAGAGGCCAGCCCATCTGTGAGCTCCCCTCCTCGCCCTGCTGACATTGGAGATGGACCTGGGGCTGGAAAATGTTTGAGCATCATAAAAAATGGATGTTCAGTGATGCAGGAGGAGACATCCAAGACCTGCCATGGTTTTGGTAGCAGTGTGCCAGGGTTTGCTGTTGTCTGTGGAAGAACAGGGTGTCACCTCCCAGCTGTGACAGTGCTCACTTCTGTGAATTTCTGCTCTGAAAAAAATCTCATTTCCTCCAAAATATTTGAATTTTAGTTATTCTGCCCTTTTCTGGGATTCTTCCTGACTAAGGAAGCTGCTTGTGCCCAGCCCGGTGTCCTGATCCTGCCTGTCATCCATTTAGGGACATGGGGACTTCTTGTCCCCAAGCCTGTGGTGCCACCAGACTCTGGCAGCTGCTCCATTTCAGTGTGAGGGAGTGATGCAAATCCGTAGTAATCACTGGATACTGGAGAATTCAGTGACTAAACGAACAGAAACAATTAATTAACAAGTTTTGTACATTTTCTGACGTGCTTTGGACAAGAACAAGTGACTGAATTATTTATGAAGCCACATGACTCCATGGGCTAAATATTCACTTGGAGCTGCAGGTAGGACAAGTCCTCCCTGCTGGGATGTCTGGGATCACCTGGGTGTGGGCTGTGAATTCAGAGGCTACAGAAAAATAAGAGCAGGAGTGGTTTGGTCAAGGGTAAATGAGAGATACTGAGCTGGATGTGGATCTTCCAGAGGCTCAGAAAGGGACACTGAGCTCTGTGCCCCTGTCCTGCTGATATGAATCTGTCCAGGGATGAGAAATGCTTTCACAGGCAGCACTGGGAGGGGCTGATGGGGAGGGTAACTGGATATCCAGGCTGACTGTGCAGGATTTCTGAGTGATGGAGCCTCCTGCAAGGTCACTGTAACTCCCAGAGTCCTGGAGTGGGCTGGGTGAGAAGGGACCTTAAAGCTCCTCCAGTCCCACCCCCTGCCATGGGCAGGGACACCTTCCACTGTCCCAGGCTGCTCCAAGCCCCAGTGTCCAACCTGGCCTTGGACACTTCCAGGGATCCAGGGGCAGCCACAGCTTCTCTGGGCACCCTGTGCCACGGCCTCCCCACCCTCCCAGGGAACAATTCCTTCCCAATATCCCATCCAGCCCTGCCCTCCAGCAGTGGGAAGCCATTCCCTGTGTCCTGTCCCTCCATCCCTTGTCCCCAGTCCCTCTCCAGCTCTCCTGGAGCCCCTTTAGGCCCTGGCAGGGGCTGCTGCGATCCCTGGACACTTCCTGGGCTTCCAGAGGGAATGAGGAGCTGCAGGTGATGCTGCAGGCACTGAGGTGTGCTTGCCTCCTGCCAATGGGGCCAGTTCCAGCTTTTCCCACAGGGATTCCTGGCAGGGAAGCATTTTCCAGATGTGACAAGAGGCAGTCACTGTCCCTGGCCCCAGCTCTGCGGCCGAGCTGCTCCTGGAGTTCAGCACTTTATGTGTTGCTGCTGTTCTGAGCTAGAGAATGGAAAAAAAATGCTATTTTTATCAAGCCATTATTTAAATTTTTAAAACATTTTCTTTCCTGGCAATGAGCTGTGCTGCTGACCCCCCAGTTATCTGCTAATGAGCCATTATTTCCCTGTAATCACACCTTCCCCTCCATGTTTTTCCTCATTGCTAATCACAAGTGTCCCCAGGGGACAGGAGGGACATTTGGCTGTGTCCAGCAGGACTAACTGTGACTCTCCAGTTCTCCCACAAAAGCATCAGCTGGGTTCATTTTATCTCCGCCTGTGTTCCCTGCCAGCTCTGCCCCTCAGTCTCTGAGATTCCTGGTCAGGAGGTTTCAGGGCTGGACCCATGCTTTCCATAGGGCATCTCAACTTCTTGTCCTGTTGGAAATAGGGAACAGAGTATTACAGTCAAAAGGCAGAGCAAAAAAAAAAGCAACCACCAAGCCTCCACCTCCTCCAAAAGCCAGCAAAGTGGCATCTTGCAAAGCTCTCTTGGCTCCTCCTGAGAAGAGTTTTGGAAAGATTGTGAAGAAATCCACTGGAAAAACTTATGGAAGCAGCACTGATGCCTGCTTGTGTTTCAGCAGACACACACACACACATATATGTATATATATGGGTATTTATAGAACCACAGAATGGTTAAGGTTGGAAAAGCCCCCTGAGAGCCTCCAGCCCAACTGTTCCCCCAGCACTGCCAAGGCCACCACTGCCCCACATCCACAGAGCTGTTAAATCCCTCCAGGGATGGGACTCCAGCACTGCCCTGGGCAGCTGTGCCAGGGCTGGACAGCCCTTTCCAGGAAGAAATATTCCCAATACCCACCCTGACCCTCCCCAGCCCAGNCCTGGCCTTGGACACTTCCAGGGATCCAGGGGCAGCCACAGCTTCTCTGGGCACCCTGTGCCACGGCCTCCCCACCCTCCCAGGGAACAATTCCTTCCCAATATCCCATCCAGCCCTGCCCTCCAGCAGTGGGAAGCCATTCCCTGTGTCCTGTCCCTCCATCCCTTGTCCCCAGTCCCTCTCCAGCTCTCCTGGAGCCCCTTTAGGCCCTGGCAGGGGCTGCTGCGATCCCTGGACACTTCCTGGGCTTCCAGAGGGAATGAGGAGCTGCAGGTGATGCTGCAGGCACTGAGGTGTGCTTGCCTCCTGCCAATGGGGCCAGTTCCAGCTTTTCCCACAGGGATTCCTGGCAGGGAAGCATTTTCCAGATGTGACAAGAGGCAGTCACTGTCCCTGGCCCCAGCTCTGCGGCCGAGCTGCTCCTGGAGTTCAGCACTTTATGTGTTGCTGCTGTTCTGAGCTAGAGAATGGAAAAAAAATGCTATTTTTATCAAGCCATTATTTAAATTTTTAAAAAATTTTCTTTCCTGGCAATGAGCTGTGCTGCTGACCCCCCAGTTATCTGCTAATGAGCCATTATTTCCCTGTAATCACACCTTCCCCTCCATGTTTTTCCTCATTGCTAATCACAAGTGTCCCCAGGGGACAGGAGGGACATTTGGCTGTGTCCAGCAGGACTAACTGTGACTCTCCAGTTCTCCCACAAAAGCATCAGCTGGGTTCATTTTATCTCCGCCTGTGTTCCCTGCCAGCTCTGCCCCTCAGTCTCTGAGATTCCTGGTCAGGAGGTTTCAGGGCTGGACCCATGCTTTCCATAGGGCATCTCAACTTCTTGTCCTGTTGGAAATAGGGAACAGAGTATTACAGTCAAAAGGCAGAGCAAAAAAAAAAGCAACCACCAAGCCTCCACCTCCTCCAAAAGCCAGCAAAGTGGCATCTTGCAAAGCTCTCTTGGCTCCTCCTGAGAAGAGTTTTGGAAAGATTGTGAAGAAATCCACTGGAAAAACTTATGGAAGCAGCACTGATGCCTGCTTGTGTTTCAGCAGACACACACACACACATATATGTATATATATGGGTATTTATAGAACCACAGAATGGTTAAGGTTGGAAAAGCCCCCTGAGAGCCTCCAGCCCAACTGTTCCCCCAGCACTGCCAAGGCCACCACTGCCCCACATCCACAGAGCTGTTAAATCCCTCCAGGGATGGGACTCCAGCACTGCCCTGGGCAGCTGTGCCAGGGCTGGACAGCCCTTTCCAGGAAGAAATATTCCCAATATCCACCCTGACCCTCCCCAGCCCAGCCTGAAGCCGTTCCCTCTCCTCCTGTCCCTGTTCCCTGGCAGCAGAGCCCGACCCCCCCGGCTGCCCCCTCCTGTCAGGGACTTGTGCAGAGCCACAAGGTCCCCCCTGAGCCTCCTTTGCTCCAGGCTGAGCCCCTTTCCCAGCTCCCTCAGCTGCTCCTGGGGCTCCATTCCCTTCCCAGCTCCCTTCCCTGCCCTGGACATGCTCCAGCCCCTCCAGGTCTGTCCTGCACTCAGGGACACTGGGACACTGCTGCCACCCCTCAGGGCTTTGTGTGTCACAGCTGCCCCTCTGGAGCTGCTCCGTTTTCCAGCTTTGCTTCCCAAGTATCTCAGATTGTTCCTCGTGGACTGTCAGAATGTCTCCAGTTGATTTCCTCCCACTTCTGCCCAACCCTGTCCTTAGTCACTCTGTCCCTTTGGGATGTGTTTCCCAGCCTCAGTGCCATCAGGGCTGTCTTTTCCTGGTGCACATCCTGAGAGTGCAGCATCCCAAACCGGCCATGGGCTGGTGAGGAGTTAGCAGAACTCACCTCCTGTGTCAAATTTGACTTCTCTTTTCCTATAACTCTGAATTCATCTGCTTTTTTAGCTCACATTTTTAAAATCCTTTGAATTTGTATGAATTTAGAAGTAGGCATGACCAGTGTCTCCCAGGGCTGCCTGTTGGTTTGGGTCTCTCCACTGATGCTGTGTGGAATCTTGGATTGATCACATCCCGCATTTCATCTCCATTTCTTCAGTGTCTCCATCCTCTTTGGAGTTTAAACCCTGCCTTTTGGTGTGTTTTAAACTCAGTCTATGTGACTGTAGCCTGAATTTGAATTTCTTGGGGTCGTTCAGGTGTCTGTGTGTTGGGAAAATCCTGTTTGTGCCGGGAAGTGCATGACTGCAGTCAGGCTGAGTGCAGCCTTTGCTGCTCAGGATAATTGACCACAAACATCATCATTTTGTAATTACAGCAATAAAATGTTCAACAGCTAGGCTGGGAATGCTGCAGTGATGGGAATGGAGATGCTTTGTGCTTTCCTACTGCCCATTTTTGTATCCTGCTTATTTTCATAGAATCATGGAATGATTTGGGCTGGGAAGGGACCTTAAAGCCCATCTCCTTCCACCCCTGCCATGGGCAGGGACCCCTTCCACTAGCCCAAGTTGCTCCAAGCTCCATCCAGCCTGGCCTTGGACACTTCCAGGGATCCAGGGGCAGCCACAGCTTCTCTGGGCACCCTGTGCCAGGGCCTCCCCACCC
>VZRX01013385.1:81687-107826 GCA_013398075.1 Notiomystis cincta | reverse complement strand
GGAGGAGGAGGAGGAGGAGGAGGAGGGGAGGGTGTTATGTGGGTTACTGCAGTGCCTGGGGCCGGCCCTGCTCTGCCACACTTGTCTCGTGGCACAGGGAGGAGGGATGGGTTTGGAGTTGGGTGGCAATGGCCGCTCACACTCTGCTCAGCCCAAAGCCACTACTTTGGCCCAGGGTCCTGGAGATGTTGGCACCAAGCCCTGCACAAGACCAGGGCAAAGCTTGGCTGCAGGACGGAGAGAGGGATGAATGCAAATCTTGGACAGTCCCTCTGTGCCACTGGTGAGCACAGGGAAATCTCCAGAGCACACTGGGAATGCAGGAATCCTTAGAAGGATGCTGTCGAGGCTGGGCTGCCTCATCCACAGCACAGGAGCCAGAGGAACCTGGCAATTTGTTGTCAAATTTTTCCTGCCAGCCTTTCATGTTTGTTTTCTTGAGGAGCTTTTGTTCCCTGGGGAAGAGCGACAGGAATTCCTGCTGAATGTCTGCCTTTCATTCCGAGCACGAAGAGGAGCGGGGTGAGCCGGGGTGAAGCTCCTGAGCCAGGGATGTACTACTTCCCAGGGGGATCCAGGGCCACCTGTATCCCAGCATGGGACTGGGAGCCCCCCTGCCACCTCCTGAGAGTTTGCTGCTTTAGGGAGGATCTTTATTCCATGGAGAGCAGATGGCAGAGCTGGAGCACCAGGAGGGATGAGGGTCAGGTGGGAGCACTGCTATCGTCCTGCATGGAAAGAGAGGATCCATCACACTGAACTTCCCTCTGCAGGGACAGGATGTGCTGGGGGCTGGAAACCATGGATTGAAGCACTCTGTGTGTCCTTGGAGGATCTTCCCTGTGTGGAGGAGCAGGGAGACCTTCCTGACTCCTGCAGGGCCTCCAGGCTTTTTGCTGGTCCCAGACACGGTCCCGATCTATTTTGGCTCTGCCCACCTGGGAGATTTGAGGTTTAATGGGATTTAGGAGCTGCTGGGAACTGAGGGTCCAAAGGACCAAATGGGGGGAAAGGAGTGAAGGCAGCATCCAGAGACAAGGAGCAGAGAGCATTGGAATAGAATCCCAGAATAATTAAGGTTGGAAAAGTTCTCTGAGAGTATCAAGTCCAACACTCCCCAGTACTGCCAAGGCCACCACTGCCCCATGTCCCCAAGTGCCACATCCACAGAGCTGTTAAATCCCTCCAGGGATGGGACTCCAGCACTGCCCTGGGCAGCTGTGCCAGTGCCTGATCACCCTTTCAGTGAAGAAATGTTCCCAATACCCAACCTGACCCTCTCCGTGTCCCAGCCTGAGACTGTTCCCTCTCCTCCTGTCCCTGTTCCCTGGCAGCAGAGCCCGACCCCCCGGCTGCCCCCTCCTGTCAGGGACTTGTGCAGAGCCACAAGGTCCCCCCTGAGCCTCCTTTGCTCCAGGCTGAGCCCCTTTCCCAGCTCTCTCAGCTGCTCCTGGGCCTCCATTCCCTTCCCAGCTCCGTTCCCTGCCCTGGACACGCTACAGCCCTGAGCATCCTCCACCTCAGCCAGTCCTCACTTCCCCTGTTCTGGTTCCTCATCATGTTCCCTGCATGTTTGGAACCCCCTTCAAAGCCATCACTTAAACTCCTTCTGGGCTGTGCTGGAAAATGTTTCAGTTGGATTCTGCTGAATGTCCCTCACCATCACCCTGTGGGAGTTGTGTTTCCCCTCTCCACCTCTTCCCTCTCCGGAATCCTCCCAAGCATTTAGGAATCTGTGTTTTTGGAGCTTCCAAGAGGTTCTGTGACCCTGAGTGAGTGCAGTTAGGAACCCCCCATTCGGGTTGAAGTCCCAGTGCTGTGACCTTGCTGAGCCTGTTGCACTTTGGCCTCAGCAAATCCCTGGTGTTCCATCCTCGAGTGAGGAACACTGGATAGATTCTCTCTGTGGGTATTTCCTGACCTTCAGGGTGTTTTCCCAGCCTTAGCAAAGCCAAATCTTTTTTTTTTTTCCCTGTCTCAGCTGATACAAAAGCTGCAATAAGGGCAGGATCCTCAAAGCTGTGGTGTTTGGCTGGGCTCCAAGCAAAGTCCTCCAGGCAGAGGCTTGCTGCTCTTCCACCTTTCTGGATGAGTGAATCCTTCATCCTCAGCAATAGGATAAATATTTCTGCTGCTCTCTCCCGCAGCCCTTCATGATAATCTTCAGCTGTGGCTGTAGGAGTTGGTGTGTCATGTGTAAAGGTTGGTCAAAGGTTGGAAAAGGTTGGACGTGATGGTCTTGGAGGTCTTTTCCAGCTTAAATGATCTTGTGATTCAAAGCAGCTTCCCTGAGACCAGCCCTGATGGGGGAATGAGGGGATGCCAGAGCCCAGAGCCCCTGTCCAGTGCTGTGTTGCAGCATTCCTGTGGCAGTTTGTCCTGGTGGTACCAAAAGCAGCTGGAGAGCTACTGGGAATGGCTTGGTGGGAGCAGGGCTCCTCCACTTGGATCTGGGGCAAAGCTGGTGCAGATCTGAGTGGCTGCTGCTTGCTGGAGGATACAGAAGGATTCATGGTTTTGTGGATTTGGGATTTGGTCATCTTTCCAGGAGCTCCCAGGAGAAAGATGGAAGCATCTTCAGAGCCAGTGTCAGTGCTCCACCTTGGGAATGGTAGTGAGGAGGTTTGGGTGCTCTGTGTGATCATTCCTGCTTCCAGCTACTCGGATTTATTTGACTGTAGCTGTGACATTAGATTTCCTTCTTCCCATGCTTTGATTTGAGATAATTGCAACAAATTATGTTGCTTGAGATATTTTTATACATATAAAATACCTTATTAATTGATTGCTGCTCTAATGGAAGGTATCCCTGCCCATGTCAAGGAGATAGAAGGAGATGAGCTTTAAGGTCCCACCCAAACCATTCCATGAGTCTATGATTGCAGTTGCCCAGGCAGGAGGAGGAAGGTGGGATCCTGCTGCCCACCCTGCCAGCATTCCAGCATCTCACAGCAGCAGCTTTGGGACAGTGGGAGCTGGTGAGGGATGCTCAGCTCAGCCAACTCAGCTGGAATGAGCAGCATCACTGGGCTGACCCAGCTTCCTTCCCCCTTTTCCTGGGCTTTGAGGCGTTTATATAATTCTGCACAGCGATAAAAAATTGGGCCACGCTGTGTTCCTGCCTCAAGCTGAGCACTTGGGCAGGGATTGTTCCCACAGCCTCGATCAATGGGCAGGAAATAATGTCCTGGCAAAGTGTAGAGCCCGTCCCTCTCTGTGCTCTCCATCCCCGTGCTGGCACTGCCCAGCTCCCCAGGGAACGGGCACGGCCCCAGGGCTGTCAGACCTCCAGGAACGTTTGGACACCGCTGACAGGGACAGGGTGGGATTGTCAGGGTGATCCTTGTGGGTCCCTCCCACCTCAGGACATTCTGTGACTCTGTGAAAAATCCCAGGCTGTGATCTGGGATTGCACCTGAGTAAGGTGATCCAGGGTTTGCTCTGGAAATCCCAGAGCACTGAAAGCCAGGACTTTGGGGCAGCATTTTGTGTAAGGCAGGAGGGAGGGAAATCAGAAGGAGGGATTTGGGGGTTAAATGCTGCCTGGGCATTGGCAGAGTGGTGCTTCTTCTTGCTTGGCACAATTTTTGCAGCACTTGTAAGCAGATAAAATTGTCTTTGTGAATTATCTTTGATGTCTGTGTACAGAAAATTGGGAAATTTGGATTGTCCTCTGGAGTCCCTCAGAGGTGAGTTTTGCCATGTTCAGGTTCCTGTTGGCAATGACAGCTGAGCCAGCGGGGTTGGCTTCTCCTCCTGGGAACTTAATAAAACATGGGACTTTCTTACAAATTGTCCATTAAAGTCCAGCCTCGTTAGTGATCAGATCCCAGTGCTAGCAGAAAAGGTTCCTCCTTCTGGAGTGCAGGCAGCTCACGCAGCCTGGAGAGGCTGCTGACATGCTGATGGGAAGAGCACAGATACTCACTTGGAGAGAGAGATGGTGAAGGAGGCCAGAGACTGCCCTGGAAAGCACCATGGACACAGCAGGAGCAGCAGAGCAGCTTGGTGTCCCTCTCCCAGAAAGTGTCTGGGGTATGGAATGCTCTATGCTTGGAAGCACCAGCTCAGGACAGGTGCAGGGACAATATCCAAAGCCCAGGGAATGTGCTCACACTGCTGTGTGCCCCAGCGTGGAAGGCACTGTGGGCATACTTGAAACTTTTGTATCAAAAAGTGGACTTCAAGAAGGTTTTGGTTATTTTCTCTACTGGTAGAAAAGTGGCTTTGATTTTCTTGCCAGGTCTTTTGGAGTTGGCCTGGAGTGTGAACCTGTGCCATTGCTGTGGTGCCTCTGTGCACCCTCCTGGGATGGAGCCCTTGGAATTTTGCCTGTTCCTGTTCCACTTACCCTGCCAGCTGTTCTGGGGATTTCCCTGATACCGGGTGTGTTTTCAAACCTCTGGTCCTATCCCCTGTTCAGGCTCAGCAGCTCCCCAGCCTGTCCGTGGGAGCTGCCCAGCTCTCAACACCTCAGCTGGCAGCTTACCTTCCTTGGGAAGCTCTCAGCTGATTTTCCCTGGCTGCTCCTTAGTGGCCACTTCCTCTCCTGGCTCCAACAGCTGCTCCTCGTGTTTGTCAGCTGGGTTGCAGAGGGACCAAGTAGTGATGTTGGGAGATGCTGCCCTGGTGCTTCATGAGCCGCTTGGGGTTTGCTCTGTGCCCTGTTTCGCTCAGAATTTCTTCCCTTGTCCTTGGGCAGTGAGGTTGGTCCTGCTGTGGAGGATCAGCCCTGTCCCTGAGCTGTGCCCCCTGTCCCATCACATCCATTCTGGGTAGGTGTGGCACTGTGCTGTGCTGTGCTCCTGCTTCCACTCCAGGGCTCTGCTCCTGTCACATTTATCCAGATCCTTGCCTTTGGATCACAGTAATCAAAGGGTGCTCTTCCTCTGGTTTCCTTACTGTGGATTCGATCTGAGCAGTGCCCAAACACCTCTCACAGTACCCACAGCATTTCCAGAGCTATCAATGAGCCAGGAATAGCAGCCAAACACCCACCTGCCAGGGAATCACGGGTTTCCTTCTTTCGTCGCCGCCCTGAGAGGGATTGTGCTGCTCCCCCGTTACACCAGAGCCATCCCTGAGCTCCGTGACTGGACTGTTTGGAGAATGTTCTCACTCCCCAACACCCCCAGACTTGGCAGAGAAGCTGCAGCCAAGTTTTGCTGGTGCCCATCTCTCTGAAATCCAGAAACAGGTGATTGAGGAAGAGGAGATACAGGAGCAGCTCCCTGCTCTGCTGCCTTGGTGGGTTTTGAGAGCCCCTGGAAAGCCCTTGGCTAAGCTGTTGAGCATAAGGATGGGGCACAGCCCCTGCCCAGGACCTACTTCTCTCTCTCGGTCTTTGCTTTGGGTGCTGCTGCCTCTTGGGGCTGATCACCTCCTTCTTGGTGGAGCAGTGGGGTGATCAGAAATACTGTGTTACCCTCACTGAGTGGATTTTTCTGGTTTTAAGTGTTCTGGAGTTGGAGGAATTTTTGCTGTAGCTGAGGTGATTGTGAAGTTTTCTGCCGTCTGAAGACGTGGCGGTGGTTTTGGGTAGCAGTGTTACTTTCCTCGGTGTCTCTGTGGCCTCGGGTTGCACAGCTTACCCGGCCCCGAGCAGAGCTGGCAGAGCCCTCAGTGCAGGGTGGATCTACCCCAGTGAGCCTGGGAAGGGCAGGTTTGGTGTGTGGCACCCCTTGTGCTGCCCCACCACCCAGCCCTGAACCAGATCTCGGTGACAGCCACAGGAGTGGCTGCTCAGGGCTCTGGGTGCCACTGCCACCGCACTGTGCTCGGGGGGGGCCGTGGTGGCCGCGACCCCCAGCCCGGCGCTGGCAGGAGGCGGGAGGTCCCTGGTCCCTGCCCGCGGCGCTGCCGGCCGGGGGTAACCATGGAAACGCTGTTCTCTCCATCCCTCCCTTCGCAGATGACTCGGGCGATGAGGAGCCCGCCTCGCAGTCAGACAAGAGCGAGCTGCACGGCCCCCTGAAGACCCTGTCGAGTAAGCTGGAGGACCTGAGCACCTGCAACGAGCTGATCGCCAAGCACGGCGCGGCCCTGCAGCGCTCCCTCAGCGAGCTGGAGAACCTGCGCCTGCCGGCCGACAGCGGCGAGAAGATCAAGGCGGTGAACGAGCGCGCCACGCTCTTCCGCATCACTTCCAATGCTATGATCAACGTGAGTGCTGCTTCCCCTCTCCCTCCTCCTCCTCCTTTTCCTCCTCCTCCTCTTCCTCCTCTTCCTCCTCCATCCCCCTGCCCTCCCTGTTTGCTCCCCGTGGCTTGGCTCGTGTTACCGCAGGGCTCGGCACAGCCGGGGCTCAGCACCGCGGCGAGGGCATGGGAAGTTGGGAAGATACAGCTGGAAAGAGAGCATGGGTATGGACCCCACTGAGACACAGGTCTGCTACATCCTTGCAGCCTGCTGCATGTAATAGGTCATTTTTGTAAAGCTGGGCAATGTGGATGTTGGGAATGCTGAGGGGCTTTTTTGACTGGCACAGCACTTCAGAGCCCGCTGCCCGCTGCGGGTTGAGATCCACATCCCACAGCCCTCACATCCTCATTGCTTCCATGGAGCTGCTTGTGTTCCACACGGCTGTGGGATTTAACCCCCTCGGGGTCTCGTGCTGGCTCTGCTCTCCCAGCCGGGTTGTCAGAGGTCGGGAAGCGGTGCCAGCACCGCTGCTGCTCCTGCCTTGTGCAGCCTCACGGTGCTTTCTGGTTGTTTTTCGGAGACAGCTTATGTTTGGAGTGTGGCTCTGCCTCCATCGCAGTGAGGAAGCCCTTCCTGGGGAGCCTGGTTTACCCTGGAGAGCTCTGAGAGAGAGCAAAACTGAATAAAATATTTAAAGGAAATTAAAAAAAACCAATCCCAAAGCTTCACCACGCTGGAATAATGTATGAAGGTAGAGCTCAGGGAATTATGAATGGAGCAGTGCTGTTGCCGTGCTGTCCCAGCCCTCAGCAGGAGGAGGTTGGGTGGTGTTTGATGTGGGCTTTAAAAAATAACAATAATTCCCAGCACAAGCTGGAGGGTACTCGGAGTCCCACGGTTGCAGCATCTTCCTCATTCCCACTCCTAGGATTCTGTAGCCATGGTGGGAAAGGGCTTCCTGAGTCTGTCTTGTGTTTCAGAGCAGTTTGGGGATACTTGTGCAGTGCTCTCCCCACAGAGAGTTTGTCCAAGTTTTGGGAGTGGGGTTGGCAGCGTGGTGGGAGGTGCCAGCAGACCCTTGGTGCTGCCCAGGTTTCCTGTCGGGAGGCAGAACAGCAGTGGGCTGTGGGCTGGGAATTGCCAGGGAGAGGATTCTCCAGCAGCCTTTGGGAAGGGATGGGCAGAGCAGTATTTGCTGTGTCCAGCCCAGAGAGGAGGAGGAGGAAGAGGAGGAGGAGGTTGCAGTGTGATAAAAGCTTGAACAGGGCTGTCTGGAGGGTGAGAGATTCCATTGTGCCAGGATAAAACAGCAGGAACGTGGCTTGTCCAAAATTCCAAGCAGGTAAGAGGGGCCAGGGGAGTGGCAGGGCACATTCTCTTGTGGATGCTGTGGATCTGTTTCCAACAGCATCCGTTGGTACTTCGGCTCTGGATGGGCATCCTGAGGAAATGCCCAAGAGAAAGGCTGTGCCCTGGAAGGAGCAGGGTGGGAGATGCCTGAGGGAAGAGCTGTGCCCTGCAAGGAGCAGGCTGAGAGCAGCGTTGCAGCTCCGGGAGGAGGTTGTGGCTCTCCCATATCCCTGCTGAGCCAGTTGTTTCGGGAGGAGGTGACAGAGTGTGGGCAGGGGGACACTTTGAGGGGCCGGGTTAGAAAGGCAGGAGAGGGACAAGCAGTGAGGAAGTGACCAGGAGGGAGGGGACCAGCCTGAGCTCCACCATCATGGGGACTGGTGCTCTTCAGCCACACTGTCACCTTTTCCAGCACAGATCCCTTTCTGTGCCTTGATTTCTCCTTTCAGATGGGCTGATGCCTTCTGGAGCTGCCAGGAGCTTCTCATGGCGGGGTGAGGGGAGCTCTGTGCAGTGCAAAGGTCCCAAAATCTTCTGTATAGAACATGAAACATCGGTCCAGGGAAGCACGTGGTGCTTCCTGGTAAAAATACACTGTGCTTGTGCCCACTTCCATCCCATAGCATATATTCTGAGGGAGAAGAGGGTGCTTTTGCCAGGCCAGGAGTTCCTTGCAGGAGAAATTAAACTGTCCTTGCTCGCCAGGTTTTTCTCAGAGAGATCCCAGCCGGCAGCGCTGGGCTGTGCTGGCACATGGATGCTTTGTGTCCATACTCTGCCCTGGCTGCAGCAGCAGACCTCATGGATCTGCTCTGTGGAAGTGGATATGGATCTGTGATGTGTGGTGCTGTTCCTGTGAGTGGAAGGGGTGGCTGCTCCTGGGAAGGGATGGGTGCTCCTGGGAAGAAGGAATGGGTGCTCTGGGGGAGGGATGGATGCTCCAGGGAAGGGATGGGTTCTCCTGAGAAGAAGGGATAGGTGCTCTGGGGAAGGGATGGATGCTCCAGTGAAGGAATGGGTGCTCCAGGGACAGGAATGGTGCTCCTGGGAGGACGGGCTGGGTGCTCTGGGGCCGGCGCGTGCAGTTCCTGTGCAGCCGCCTCTGATCCGATTATGTAAATGGCCCCGGAGCCGCAGGGAGCGCAGCAAGCACAGGAAATAGATAAATAGAGATGGAAATGCAAGAGCTTTGCTGCGAAGGTCACCTTCCCTCTGTGCTCTGGGTGCTGCCACAGCTGGTACTGGGTGCTTCTCTCCAGGGGCTGGTAGCATCACCTGGGTGGGTGGTGCTGGGAGTGCTGGGAAAGGGTTTGGGCAGAGGCAGAGCGGGACATACTGGGCTGTTGTGTTACAGGTGAGGATTTCAGACGTGCTGGATTTCAGAGTGGCTGTGGCAGGGCTTGTACTGAAGCCCAGAGCTCTGTGAGCCTCCTGCTGGCTCTGCTTCCTGTTGGAATTTCACCAGGCAGAGTCCAGGCTCACTGGGATGGAGGAGCCCCGTGTCAGCAGACATGCAAAGCCAAGGCACAATCTGCCACAGTGTGGGGGGAGTGAGAGGTGTGTAAAAATAAGAAAAAACAAATTACTGGGATGAGAGGCCCAGAGGATCCGGAGCAATGTGCTGAGTTGTGCAGACTCATCCAAGAGTGGGGAAAGCTCCGTCTCATCGTTCAGCAGGAGACAGCAGGCAGGAGGGATGTGTGGATGCACTGAGGAAGCCAGTTTGGGCGTCAGGAAGAGCTCACAGGGCTGTGGGTGGTGATGGAAATAGGTTTTTAATGGGAATGGGGATGCTACGGCGGAGCTTTGTGCTTCCTCGAGGAACGGGAGCGTGCTGAGCAGCAGGGCTTGGGCTTTCCTGTGTCATTCCTGGGTTAGTTTGTGTTTTTCCTGGAGGTTTTGGAGGAGCAGGGGTGCAGGAAGGCTCTGCCAGGCCAGTGCGGCCCAGATGAGGAAGGGTAAGAGGAGCAAGGGTGTAGTGTTTGGTGGGAAATGCTGCTCCATCAGGATTTGGTGAGAAGGAACTACCTTGGAGCAGGCAGTCTCAGGAACACAAAGGACTCATTTGCCCCTGAGAGGCACTGGTGACCACCCCAGCCTGTCCTGCAGGGATGCACCTGCTTTGAGGGGCTGATTTCCCACCCAGGTTTTCCTTTCCCATGGGAGTGAACCCATCTGGAGCAGCAGCACCTGAGACATCAGCACAGATCTCCTTCCATCCTCCAGACCTGCTGGGCTTCAAAGAGTGTGGAACATGGAGCTAGAGCCAGAGTGAGGTGGACAACAGCATGTGCTGCCTCTCCTCCAGGAAAGGGCCCCCAGGCTGTCAGTTTAAGCCCCTCCAGGCTGCATCCTCCAGTCCCAGTAGGATTTCTCCCTGTGGATCCCTCCAGGGCTGTGCTCTGGCTCAGCAGCAGTTTTGGGGTGGCCACATGCTGTGTGCCAGTGGCTCAAGGAATCACTGGCCTCTCCCTGCAGCCACACTGGGCTCCTGAGGACTCTGAGTGGCATCTGTCTGGTGGAGTTGGTTTATTTAGAGCCCTCTGGGTGCCTGTGCTGGAATGAGCTGCCTGGGCACAGGATATGCTTCCCCAGAGCTGCTCCTGTGCCTCCAGCTTCCCTGTGGAGCACCGAGCCCGCTCTGCCCCATGGGAATGCTGCTATCATTGATCCACACTCCCCAAACTGTTTCCATGTTACCATGTTAACTCAGATGATGCTGAACACCTGTTCTGAGCAGCTCCAGGTTGCCCGGAGTGGGAGTTCTGGGTTTATCCAGCAGTAGATGATGGATACACCGTGTGTGTGTGTGTGTGTGTGTATCTGCTTGGAAAACTGCTTAAAGTTGGGAGGCAGCAGAGTCCAGAGACCAGGGACCACCTCCCTGGAATAACCATGGGGCTGGGGAGATGCTGTTGGTCCGTACCTTGGCATGTCCCAGTGCTGAACTGGTTTCCAGTCTGGATGGACATATGGTCTGTCCCTTGGGGTCCCCAAACCCATCATGGCACAGGCAGGAAGCTGGACCTGGCATCCTCCATCTGGGCAGCAGGGAGGGACCAGCTGCCTGCTGGGCTGCACCCAGTTCACCCCAGTACAGCCAGTGGGCTGGAGGAACTCTCCCTGTGCATCCAGGGGTTAATTTCAGCACTGCAGTGAGAGAACTCCATCTCTAACCTCTGGATTTGCTTCCTTAGGGCAGGGATTCCCTCTGTGACTCCAGGCAGCTGCTCTGCTGCCCAAAGCCCAGGCCAGACCCCAGCGGGGGGCAGGGCTCGTCCTGTGCCCATGGTGAGGGCGATGGCGCAGCAGCTCTCGCTGGCATGTGGCACAGGCTGTGTTAATTATCCGTGCTGCGCTAACGACGCGCACTAATCAGCGCCTTGCAAACCGTGTCACCGACCCAGAAAAGCCCGGCAGAGGGATTAAATCCCTAACTCAACCCTAATCCCCCTCGGATGAGAGGGCTGCAGCGAGGGCTCCGGGTGTCCTGCGTGTTCCTGCTGTGGATACGCTGTGCTGATGAGGAAATAACTGGTGGGTGCTTTGCTCTTACTTGGGGGAGGGTGGAAGGGTGACAGTGGCACCCTGGGGTCTGTCCCTGCCCAAGTGGGACTGGGGGAGTGGAAATGGGGAGATGTGGGGATGGGGAGATGTGGAGATGTAGAGCCTGGCCCCTGCTCTCAGAGCTGCTGTGCCTTTCTCGGAGCATCCTGTGATGCTTTTAAAGGTCGAGATGTGAGGGTATCTCTGATCAGAACTGTTCAGACAGGCAGTGCCTTCTTCATCCTCATTCCCTGGGTGTTTCCAACCAGATTTTGTCAGGTGTGTGGGGGCTCAGCCCTCGTGTGTGGCCGTGGGGCCTCTGTGCTGGCCAGGACTTTTGAGAGGGTGCTCCAGCTCACCCTGCCGTGGGGGTTTGCACCTTGCCTCCCCCTCTTCTGTCTCCTCCTCCTGGTGTCCATCCTCCCCCAGCAGGCTTCAGACTGTCCTGGGGCTTCCCTCAGCACCTTGTGCAAAAAGAGGGAGGATGGATCTGTCCCCACCACCCAAGGGTCCCTCTTGCAGCTCTTCCCTCCTGGATGTTTTTGGTTGAGAGGGATGACTTTTCCATTGAGGAGAATGTTGGTGCTGTGCTGCTGGCTCAGCAGGCCTGTGTTGGTGGGCTCAGCAGGGCCCTGCACCGTCAGCAGTGCCTGGGCTTGAGCAGCAGCTCTGCTGAGCCAGGAGCCAGCCCAGCCAGGCATCACCTCTGCCATTAACCTGTGCCCAGGGATATTCCTGGGATCCCCATCCCTGCCTGGAGGCTGGGGCAGGATAGGGCCGTGGAGAGGGCAAGTATCAAAGCATTGCTGGGTGAATCCCTTTGGGGTCACAGAGGTTGGGTTTGCCTCTTCCCTGGGCTACTGCCCCAGGATGCTTCACTCCAGCTCCTTCCTCCAGCGTCTGTCAAAGGAAAAAGCACTGGAATGGCGGCTCTGCTCTCCATGGATTTACCCAGGAAGAAGTTATGGCACTGAGGAGAAGAGGGGATTTTGGGGGGCTGCTGCTGCTCCTGCAGCCCCTCTCACAATGTTGGGAGGTTTACACAAGGCTCAATGCGAGGGACAATCTGAGGCAGCTTCCTGCAGATCCCGGGGTTGGAGCTGCCCGTGGGCAGTGCCAGCTGCTCCTGCCGCTGAGTGCTTGGACAGATGCTCCTCCAGCCCGGAATCTGCTCCATCGGGGGATGAGGAATGCGGCCAGCGAGAGCCTCAGGAAATCTGTCATCCTGGGAGCCGTCGGCAGGACCGAGCTCTCCGGGCACACCAGCACCGGGATCGGGGCTCCAGGGGCCTGGAAGTGGGGACCGGCTGCTGTTGTGGTGGTGTCCACCTGGGAGGGTCCCCCACTGCTGAGGTGGGTTTGGGGGCTTGGGCAGGTGAAGGAGAATGAATAATGTGTAGCAGCCACCTGGAGGTTCCTCCCTGCAGGGAAAGAGCCAGTGCTGGGAGCTTCCCATGGAGTGGAGTCTTGGCACAGGCGGCAGTGGAGAGGCCCCGCTGCTGTGCAGTCAGGTGAGAGCACCAGGACAAGCCTGAGACTTCTCATGGCTGGAGGAGAGCAGGGAAGCCCGCAAGGACACAGTTCTGGGGGTGGCCTTCTGCAGCAGGAGGTCTCAGCACAGCCTCAGCTCCCAGGATATCTTCTGTACTGGTCCCAGTATGTCCTTGGCATGCTTGGTGCCCCCACAAACCCTCCAGCATGGCTGCTGCATGCTGCTCAGTGAGGTTTGGGGTGGAAGGTCGGTACTGCTGGCACCCCGGAGTATCCAGCAAATTCCTTAGTTGTTTTTCTGCCAGAAACCAGGCACGGATCCTTCCCGTGACGCAGCTCAGGCTGGCATCGCCTTGGTCTGTAACCCGTGGGCAGCGTTGGCTCGTTCCTCTTCAGAGCCACGCGGAACACGTCCTCCTCTCCCGCCGAGCGCCGCTGATTCCGGATCGGTCCGGGATTCCTCCTCCATGGAGGCTGCCTGGGGTTGGGATTAGAGCCTCTTAGCACAGCCGGCCTGGCGGATTTGCCACTGTTTCCCACTAATCCCCTCTTTATTGCGTGGGGTGGATTCCACGGCGCTGACGGCGGCGCTGCAGGCGGGGTATGGACACTGTGCCGGCCTCGGTGCTTTGGGTTGAGCTTTGGGATGAGCTTGGTTCTCAGGAACCCCTGGGCAGGGTGGATCTGGTTGGAACACCAGTGTGTCCATGGCTTTTATGCAGATGGACCAAAATAGCATGATAAGGTGGAAAAATTCCCAGATTCACAACTAGGAGACAAGATCAGACCCCACCTCAGTGTGGATGTCTCTGTCTTGGATGTACCTATCCCAGACTTCTCAACCTTGGACTTCTCTATCTTGGACATCTCCATCATGGACATCTCTGACTCCCAGGGAATTCATGGTCCTCAGGGAGAAGCAGGCACTGCCGTGGCACAAGGTGCCACATGGAATGGCACCAGGGATTTTGGGAGTACCTTGTTCAAGTACTGGGGGTTCTGGCTGAGATGCTGACAGTGGCGTCAGGGGGTGGGCTGGAGCCTGCTCCGGTGTCTTCCCACTTCCTGTTGGGTCACTAAGGATCTTTTGCATGTCTGTGCATTTTTTTAGCACCTATTTTCCCTGGATGCAGAGGGAGTGGGATGATTTTCGGTGTTGAACTCACAGGGTTTTATGCAATGTCACCGTGGTTTCTCAGGGTGTCACAACGTGCTGAGGCTCAGCCTAGCTCTCCTCACCAGCCCTGCCCCAGAGAGGAGCAGTTCCCAGTGTTCCTGCATCCTGCTTCAGACAGCTGGGATGCTGGCTGAGGGTCACTCCAAGGATTTGGGACAGATTTGCTGTTATTTAAGCAGGCTGTGTTGATGTGGTGCTGAGCAGCAGCCTGGCCTCGGGCCCTGGCACGGCTGTGGGTGCCATTGCTGTCGAGCAGATGACCACACTGCAGACCATACCTCGTTGCCATCTGACTGTGTGTGGGATGATTTGGGATTCAAGTTGGCTCTATCCTTGCATTTCCCCCTTTGCTTGCTGCTCAGAGTGTTTCTGGGGGGAGGAAGGACAAATTAACCCTCTCCGGGTGCAGTGGCAGATTGTGACTCTGTATCTCTCCTCTCTGAACCCAGATGGCCTCAGCCTCATCCCTGGAAGCGTTCAAGGTTGGACAGGGCTTGGAGCAGCCTCGTGGAAGGTCTCTCTGCCCACAGAGCGGGTGGAAGGAGACGAGCTCTGAGGTCCCCTCCCCCCCAGCCCTTGATCCTGTGATTCTCTGATTTCGTGCTGTGCCTGGCTGTGTTCAGAGCCAAACAGAGGCTCCGCGGTCGCCCTTCCCTCGGGGGGCTGTTTTGCAGCAAGCAGCAGCCAGCTGCGTCCCAGGGTTTTGATGACTCCAGGAAGGAAGGGAGCACTTATCTCCCAGGCACTTGGAACAGCAGAGCTCTGTCCCTGCTGAGCAGAGTGTCGGCTCCTACTCTGTAATTCACCCAAGAAAAAGAGATGATTGAACGCATCTGCCTCCCCTCATGTCACTCCTGGGCCATGAAGTGTCCTTGTCCCATGCTTGAGGAGCAGGAGGTGTTGGTCCCACAACAGCAGGCACTTCCCTGCTGGATTTTTCCTGCCCAAAGGTTGGATTTGCGGGGCTGATCCTCCAGGATGCTGGGGCAGGTGGGATTGCAGGTGTGAGCACGTTCCCTCGGCATCCATCAGCGTTGTGCTGGAGACTGGGAATGCTTGGCTGTGCTGGGGCTGCCCCAGAGGCTGGCGCCCTGAGGTGACCCCGGCAGCCTGTGAGGCTGGGGAGGCCCTGGTACAGGGTGCCAAAAGCAGCTGTGGCTGCCCCTGGATCCCTGGAAGTGTCCAAGGCCAGGCTGGATGGGGCTTAGAGCACCCTGGGATGGTGGAAGGTGTCCCTGCCCATGGCAGCATGATGAAACAAAATGAGCTTTAAGGTCCCTTCCAGCCAAGCCATTCCATGATTCTATGAAGTCTGGCAGGCCTTGCTGTGATCATTTATCCTTTCAAGCTAATTAACCTCATCTCTTTGTTTCTTCCATCGGATTTTGACTGTTTCCTCCACTGAGGAAGCAGGGATCCCCGAGGGTGTGTGACACCACCACCTTGGCAGGACATGGGTGACCTCGGGTGATCGTTTTCCGCTGCATGAATAATCCCAGGGCTGTTAACTATGTTCCCATTAGCCAGCAACAAGCTGTGAAATCGGGATATTTGCCGTGACAAATGTGTGAAAGGTACTAAATGTGCCCTTGTCGGCAGCAGCTGCTGGGCACAGGGAGGCACAGGGAGGCACCACCGAGCTGATGGCACCAAGTCTTGCCTCCTGCTCCCCGGTAGGATCTCGGTGGTGCTTTGCCTCTTCCTGCACAGGAATTTGCAAGAGCCTCAAAGTGGTATTTTTCCATTTCTTTTGGCCACCTTGGCTGTGCCTCCCTGTCTTGGCTGGGATTCACAGTTCCATCGGCCAGAGCTGGATTAGAACCTGCCACAATTTTTTCCAGCCATGAGAGGAGGAGAAACCACCTCTGTCCCTCCTGCCATATGGTTGTAGGTAATACTGAGGTTCCCTGGGAGCAGAGGCTGCACATGGATGGAGTTGGCTTTTATCTCTGGTCACTGGTGACCTGTCAGCCTGGCTGCTGCTGCTCTCCAACCCCGTCTGTGCCTTGATGATGCTGAGGCAGAACAGCCTTCGGGACTTTGGGATTTGATCCAGCTCTGGCCCTGGGGCAAAATCCAGGTCATGTTCTGTCACCTCCCATATCACCTCCTGTACCTGCTGCCCCTCTGTGAGTGGGAGGCAGCAGTCTGGATGCTGTGAAGGATAAACCCAGGCTCCTGATGGAGTGTGATGCACGTGGGGATGGGTACAGCATGCTCTGCCCACTCCTCTTCTCTGCTTTCCAGAGGATGGATCCTGGGAGAGCTTTGAGGAGGATAGTACCTCCCAAGGCTGTGTACCTTCATGGCCTTGACACCTCAGCCCTACAGCTCACTGGGAAATCACTTTTCCTGCACTTTCATCCTTCAGCCTGGGCTCTGTGCTCTCCTTTGGATGCTTTCCTCAAGGAGCTGTCCTGTGTCCCTGTGCCAGCCTTACGTGGATTTGTGGCTGAGTCTTGCTTACATCCCCGAGCAAGTTCAGCTGGAACTAAATTTAGCCACCTCTCCATGAGAATTTTATACGCTGGATTTTGAGGTGCTGCTCCTGGTCAGTGTTTGTACCTTGGAAACACCAAGGCAGGGGATTAATGCCGGGAATGAGTGATGAGCTGGGATATTCGTGTCTGAGCTACTCACCCCAGTGCCCTGCAGCCCTTGTTCCACACAGAGATGAGTTTTGGCTCAGGACTGAGCTCAGTCAACAGAGACAGTGAAAAAATATCCCCTTGATCCCTGTTTGGTGCTGCTCCCACAGCATCCCTGTGGAACTCAGCACTATCTGGCTGTAGGGGTGTAAACCCAAATTAATCACTTTAATTTGTTTGGCTGCTGCTGGCAGTAGTGGGGGCTGAGCTTGGCAGATCTCTCTTGCAGGATATTCTCCCCTCTCCACCCTGGCATTGCTTCTCTCCCAAGGAACAAACGTGATCCTTGTTTGGGTTGATCCGGATCTTTTGATCTGGGTTTGGATCAAGCCATTGTCTGAATTACGGAGGAAGAGGCTGCAGAGAGGGACCCCTGCAGCCTGTCAAATCCAGGGAATAATCCCTACATGTATCCCAGCTCCTAAATCCACGTGGACACCATTGTGGGATGCAGCCTAGACCATGCATTGTCCTGACCTGCTCCATGGAGGCTCCACAGCCCATGGTGGGATCTGTGGCCTCATGAGGACCATCCTGCTCATCTTCCCAAAACCTCCCCACACTCTGCAACGCTGACAACCATTCTCCATCACTTGGATTTTTTTTTCTCTGTCTGTAAATGAAGCCTTTTGGTGCAGATTTCGCTTTGGGATACAGTATGGAATCCTCCTTGAAGCTTTGGGATGGGAGATTCCAAGGTGTTACCTGCTGTTTTTTATTAGGATGTTGGTTCCCACCAGCTGCTGGAGCAAGTTCTCCTCCCAGCTGCCAGCCCTGCCTTCCTATGGCTCCTCCGTAATTACCTCCTTTCCCCCTAATTCCCTGTTACACCTTCCAGCCCGTGGTTAATTGCAGTAGGATAATTACAGGTGATCTCGTTTTAAAGCGCTCAGCCCCTGAGCTGCGAGCAGCCGGCAGTTCCCACCCTTGGTGCCAAACTGGGCATTTCTGTGCCTGCTGCCTATGGAGCTGGGCCTTTGGAGCAGATAATGAGCTTTGCTGGGATGGGAAGGTCACGGCCATATCCCATTACTTGCCCCGGTTTCATCCTCTTAGCCCAGGGCATCCGTGGGGCACACGGAGCCAGCGGCCAGCCCGGAGTGGTGTCACTGGAAGGGCCAGTGACAAAACTGATCCCAGTTTTGAACATATATAAGATGGAAGCACAGCCAGGAATCTGGGGGAGACAGGACCCTGAGCTCTCCCTGCCTTCAGTTGGAAAAGCAACAAAGAGGTGATGGAGAGGACACGTGTAGGGTTTGATCCTTCTATGTTCCAGCTGTATGTGAGGCAAAACCTTAAAGGAAAATCTTCTTTCCCAGATGAGTCTCAAATCCTGCTCCTATCCAAAGGAAAGGTTTGATGAAGAACCGATGAATTGGAGCTTTTCTTGGACAAATCCTGGTAAAATCAGGGCAGGTTATGGAAGCTGAAACCCTGAATCTGCTGCTTGACCAGGAGTTACCTCTATCCTCAGGTGCCACCTGCAGCCCGAATGCTGAGTAGCCTGCCAAGAGCTGGATAAATCATCTGTGGAATCCAAATAGCTGCAAACATGGAAAAAAAACAAGTCCTGAGAATGTTGGAAGTCTTTCAGACATTCAAAACTCTCTGGTTTTTGTACTTTTGAATAGCTTTGAGTTTTTCAGCCAGCACTTAGCCATTGGACTTCCTTAGTATGACAAAGAGTTGTACAAGCACAGTTAATTTCCCTTCATGTTTCCAGCTCCTGGAGAATTTCCATAAAAATCCTGTTGTCCTACTTTGGAGCATAAGAAGTTGTTCAGTGTGTAGCATCTTGCAGAGATTTGGGGCGGGAGGAGCAGCCCTGCCTCTGTGCTCAGCTGCACGTGCGGCTGATGGCAAAGGAAGCAGCGAGGCTACAGGAACTTGGGGATTCATCCAAGAGGGAAAATAACCTAAAAATAGAGCTGTGAGGGCCAGGCTGTCCTGTGAGACCATTGTCTGGGATGAGGCAGTGTGGGACAGCCGGCAGTGTCCCGGTGTCCTGGCCCTGGGCGGATGTCCTGCTCCCGGAAATCTCCTACTGGGAGTCCAGCGCAGCCAGGACTGGGTGATGCCAGTCCTGGGGGGTTCTTGGGGGAGTTAGTGCCAAGGGGTTCTCCTGCCAGCCTGGATCGTGGTGTCCCAGCTGTCCCCTCCTGCCTGGTGGCACAGGATGGAGGGTGCTGTGTGTACTGCAAGGCTTCACTTGGAGCATTCCCTGAGCCCTCCTTCCCTAGGCCCAGTGTGTCTGCGGGGTCCCCGGGGGCTGAGAGGGTCTTCCAGGCTTGTTGGGGAGGGGAATGGGGGGTTCTGGCCATGGTGGATGTTTTGCAGGGGCCAGGTCAGGCCACGTGTTGTGTCCTGGACTGCACAGCTCTGGAGAGGAGCTGGGCGTCCTCCCTTTCTGCCTCCTTGGAGCACAGGGATCACTGGCTCCTGGCTTGAGTAGCCCAGAGAAGCTGTGGTTGCCCATCCCTGGAAGTGTCCAAGGCCAGATTGGACGGGGCTTGGAGCAACCTGGGATAGTGAAAGGTGTCCCTGCCCATGGCAGGGGTTGGAACTGGATGATCTTTAGGTCCCTTCCAGCCCAAACCATTCCATGATTCTGTGATCTTCTCCTGTCTGTGTCTGTCACCATGGGGGCCATTGTCCCATCCAGCTTCTCCTTATTTGCTGGATTTGGGCATGTAGGTGCTACTCAAGACCCCTGGACTTGGCTGAGGGCTGTGAGAGCCCCGCCTGAGCTCCTGAGGAGCACAGTGGGATCAGGGATGGGGACAGGGACAGGCCGTGGGCAGGCTCTGGCAGGCCAGGCTGCCATGGACAGTTGTCCGCGTTGCAGCTGTGTCCTTGGGGGTGGCGTAGCTTTGGGTGGCTGGAGCTGGACTGTGGATGTGGGGATTGAACAAAGCTCTGGGAGTTGGTAAAACTGCGATAAAACCCTGTGAGAGGAGCTGGAGGGGGTGTTGGAGAACCAGCCCCGGGTGACCACGTGCCGTGACACCTCCCAGCTGAGCCGTCCCTTCGTGCCACAGGCCTGCCGCGATTTCCTCGACTTAGCCGAGAGCCACAGCCGGAAATGGCAGCGGCTGCTGCAGCATGAGCGGGAGCAGCGGATCCGGCTGGAGGAGACCATCGAGCAGCTGGCCAAGCAGCACAACAGCTTGGAGCGCGCCTGCCGCGGGGCGCCCGGCCTGGCCTCGGGCACCGCCAGCGTCTCCAGCACCACCAAGGGTGAGTGCCAGCCTGGGGCTGCCAGGGATCCCCGGGGAGGGACAGGGCTGCTCAGGGATCCCCGGGATGGGACACGGCTGATCTGGGATCCTCAGGATGGGACAGGGCTGCTCAGGGATCCTCAGGATGGGACAGGGCTGCTCAGGGATCCCCGGGATGGGACACGACTGATCTGGGATCCTCAGGATGGGACAGGGCTGATCAGGGATCCTCAGGATGGGACACAACTGATCTGGGATCCTCAGGATGGGACAGGGATGCTCAGGGATCCCTGGGATGGGACAGAAGCTGCTCAGGGGTCCCTGGGATCAACCAGGGCAGCTCAGGGGCCTCCAGGGTGGATCGGGGTGTTCCACTCAGGGACACCCCAGGATAGGACAGGGCTGCTCAGGGGCCTCTGGGATGGATCAGGGCATTCTGCCTGGCTGCTCCCAGCCAGCTGCCAGCCATGGGAAGGATGCCGAAGGCAGTGCCCTGCATCCCCATGGTATTTTTTTTAATGGATCCCATTACACCATAATTATTCCTAATTGCCCTTGCTCAGGGACTTGGATGTCCCCAAGATACAGATGTGAGAGAGGGCTGTGTCCCCAGCTCGCTTATGCTATTCCAGGCTGTTTTGGGAGCTTTAACCCTTACTGGTGGGCACACCCTCGGTGCTGGAGGGCAGCCATGGCACTGGGAAAAGGCTCAGGGTTCCCTGGCACTGCTGAGTTGGCTGCATGGGGTGGCAGTGGAACAGCCAGGGCTCGTTTGCAACAAGATCCAACAGCTTTGCAGATTCCTGCCAAATGTCCTTCCCCCAGGGAAGCATTAGTTACAGCCACAAAAACTGCTAATAGTGCCAAGTCTTCTTTTTAAAGGAAATATAGACCCGAGGGAGAGAACAGTGGCTGCTGGAGGGGAGGTGATGGTGGTGCCAGGCACTGCCCTTGTTCCTTTGTGTCCTCGAGGGAGGTTTAGTTTGTGTGTTGGGGGACATTTCTTCATGGAAAGGGTTGTCCAGCCCTGTCACCATCCCTGGAGGGATCTAACAGCTGTAAATGGCGCTTGGGGACACGGGTTGCTGGTGGCCTGGGCAGTGCTGGGGGAATGGCAGGACTTGATGTTCTCAGAGGGCTTTTCCAGCCTAAATAATTCTGAGGTGCAGCTGGGGAAGGCAGTGTGGAAATCACTGCAGGGAGAGGCACAAATCCGCCTGAGGTGGTGACCCCACTCCTCTGGAGAGTGTGGGAGCGAGGCAGGGAGTGGGGTTGTGCGGGATGGGGCGGGATCAGGGAAGCTGCACCGGGACTCCGCAGGCAGTGCCTGCTCTGGGCGTTGCAGCCATCGATCCCTCCCACCGCAGCGAGGAATGTTTGTAAATGCGGGGCTGCGAAACCTCTCCGAGCATCACCTGGAGCACGTGACTCTTTTTTCCTGCTTTAATCCAAACCGGCTTTCCCGGCAGACGGGGCGGTGCTGGAGCAGAGCCACATCAGGCGCGAGTGAGAACCCGCGTCACCCTCAGGCGGCCCGGGGACATTTTCGGGGGTGCTCCCAGCATGGCAGGGTCGCCTCGTGGGCGTGGGTTGGGGAGCAGGGCACATCCTTGCTTTTAGGAGTAGGAAATCGGTACAGCATCCTCGGGGTGTGGAGCGGGATGCAGGGGAGGGGTCAGGCTGCGAAGGGAGCCGGCAAGGAGGGGACACAGTGCAGGCTCTGGGGACGGAGGGAGGGGACCAGCAGCAGGGGATGTCTCAAAGCCTCTGTGCCAGCAGGGAGTGTGCAGTCTGCCAAAGGAGAGGCCAGTGATGAAGATGAGGAGACGGAGTACTTCGATGCCATGGAGGATGCACCAGCTTTCATCACTGTAACCGCGGACCCCAAGCACCACAGGTACCACTCCCGGCCTGCCTGGGAATGTGGGAAGGGCTGGGAAGAGATGATTTTCCTGCAGCAGCCCCTCGCACGGGGTCACTCCGTGGGCATGTCCCCCAAAACCTTCCCAGCCTCTGTCCAGGGGTCCATCCTGAGTCCAGCTGCTCCTGCATTCCTGGAGCAAGACTGAGGATGTCCCCAGCCATAGTGAAGCAGGTGAAGAAGGGCAGGTGTTAGCCTGTGCTGTGGGAGAGCTGAGTCCTCTGCCCCTCAGCTGATGGGAGCAGGGACTTGGAGGGAAATCCTTTGGAGCGTTGGACAGAGGCAGGGAGCACCTTGCCTTCACAAAATCATGGAATCATGGGATGGGTGGGGCTGGAAGGGGCCTTAAAGCTTCTCTCATTCCACCCCTCCCATGGGCAGGGGCACCTTCCACTGCCCCAGGTTGCTCCAAGTCCTGTCCAACCTGGCCTTGGACACTTCCAAGGATGGGGCAGTCGCAGCTTCTCTGGGCACCCTGTGCCAGGGCCTCCCAACCCTCAAAGGGAACAACTTCTTCCCAGTATCCCTGCCCTTTATCTGCTGTCACCTGCTCTTATTCCTCCATGGACATCTGGGCTGGAGGAACCTGTGGTCTGACCCATGGTCACATCACTGGGCTTGATGACAAAAGCAGAATCTCTGTGCCCCCAGGGTTGGAGCTGATAATCCCTTCCTGAGCATCCTGTCCTTAGACTCCCCTCCTAACACCTGTGCACAGTCTCTGTCACCCCTTTTCCTTCCTGGCAGCACCCTGGGGTGGTGCAGGGAGGTGCTCTGGATGATGGGGCAGCAGCAAGGGTGTTCTCTGCCCTGCTCTGCCCCTACCTGTGCTCACCAGCTGCCCTTTCCTTCCCGCAGGCGCTCGGGCAGCAACCTGAGCGGGGCCAGCGAGGGCCACCCCGAGGACTGGAACCTGGAAGACAGCGTGAGTTGGCCAGGCAGAGTGGGAGAGATGGTCCTGGTGGGGCAAAAGCAGGGGACAGCAGATGGTTGTGAAGGGACCCTCCATCTGGGTCCAGATGCTCTGTGGTGGTTCCTGTGTGAGTCACAGGTGGGGGACAGATGTCAGCAGTCATCAGCATCCTCAACATTCTCCTGAGGGCAGCAGGAAGTTGGTGGGGGACAATTGTACCCATCTTTCCCTGAAGAACAGGTTTCCAGTGATGCTCTTCAGGTGTCTCCTGAGCTGTGGTTGCTGTTCCTAGGAGCTGCTGGGTCTGATTGGGTCCAGCTTAAACCTGAGTTCCTTCTGTTGCTCCCACAGGTCTTTGAGAGCTCAAATCAAAGCAGCTACAATGAATCCACGGGCAAAGATCTCCTGCCGAGGAAAAGGAGACGGACTCGAATTCCCGACAAACCCAACTACAGCCTTAACCTCTGGAGCATCATGAAGAACTGCATTGGCAAAGAGCTCTCCAAGATCCCCATGCCAGTGAGTCTGAGCATCCCTGGCACCTGGGGCTGGCACAGGGGGTGTGTTTGAGAGCACTTGGCTGTTCAGAGGGTTTGGGTTACAGCTCTGGATGGTCCTGCTGGTGCTGTGGTGGCACAGCAGCCCCAGCAGGGAGAGGAGATTGTCACCAGGGACTGGATTTTGTGCTGGCAGAAAATCTCTGCATGCTTCTCATAGAACTGTGGAATGGTTTGGGTGAGAAGGGGCCTTAAAGCTCAGTCCCAGCCTGTGCCATGGGCAGGGACACCTTCCACTATCCCAGGTTGCAGGGACACCTTCCACCATCCCCATCCAGCCTGGTCTTGGACACTGCCAGGGATCCAGGGGCAGCCACAGCTTCTCTGGACACCCTGTGCCAGGGCCTCCCCACCCTCACAGGGAACAATTCCTTCCCAATATCCCATCCATCCCTGCCCTCTGGCAGTGGGAAGCCATTCCCTGTGTTCTGTCCCTCCATCCCTTGTCCTCAGTCCCTCTCCAGCTCTTCTGGAGCTCCTTTAGGCACTGGAAGGGGCTCTGAGCTCTCCCTGGAGCCTTCTCCTCTCCAGGTGACCCCCCCCAGCTCTCCCAGCCTGGCTCCAGCCCTTGGAGCACCTCCGTGGCCTCTTCTGGACTGGCTCCAGCACATCCTTGCTCCAGAGCAAGCTGGAGCAGAGGGGACGTTGCCCGAGTGTCCTCTGCAGATCCAGCTGTTGCAGAGGCACGGGAGAAGCAGGACACTGTGAATCCCTGAGGATTCATGAAGAAGGAACCCTGTTACTGGTGATGTTTTCCCCAGTGTGACCCAGGACAGGACACTCAGGGCTCAGCCCCACCTGCACCGACCAGGGCTGGATTCCACCCCAGGAGCTCAGAGAGCCTCATTTTCCTTACAGAGAGCAGCTTTTTGGTGAAGGAGGTGCTGGGGGAGGATTTTGGGTGCTGCTGGTTCAGCCCTGGGGGCAAAGGCTCCCTGTGATGGCTGGAAAGGGTTTACTGGGGGGTCTGTGTGGAACGGCCTCTCACATGGGCTGCACAGAGCCATATTCACGGTCCATCCTCTGTTGGGTAAAGAGAAAGGAGCACATTCCAGAGGCTGGGATGCTGAGTTGGTTGTGTTTTGTCTTTTCAAACAGAGCCTGAGTGAGAGCTCAGAGCTCTGGCTGAGAGTGATGAGCTGTCTCTTCCTTGTGCTATTTCCAGCTGGGATGGACAGCCCAGCACCATCAGTTCTGCAGCAGCAGCAGATCGGGGCGTGATGGGCACAGGAATAACCTCAGGATGTGAAATCCCAACAGCTGCTGGTGCCTGGAGAGAGAAATTTATACTTTCCCTATCAATCAAATCATTGTGGGAGCTGCTTGAGTCCAAACCTGAGGGCAGTGTGGAAGAGGGGAGGTTTAGATTAAATATAAGAAGAAATTGTTCCCTGTGAGGGTTGGGAGGCCCTGGCACAGGCTGCCCAGAGAAGCTGTGGCTGCCCCACGCCTGGAAGAGTCCAAGGCCAGGCTGGATGTGGCTTGGAGCTCCCTGGGATAGTGGAAGGTGTCCCTGCCCATGGCAGGGATTGGAAAGAAAGGAGCTTTTAAAGTCCCTTCCAGCCCAAACTGTTCTGGGATTTTGTGAAATCTTGAAGGATCTCAAAGTCACTGTGGAATGAGAAGTGGAATTTGGGTAGATTCATCTTCTTCCTCTGTGGAAGGGTTTTGCTTCACTCTTGTTCAAGGATGCAGCTGCTGGCTTTGTTTCTCTGCATCTCTCCCAGGAATTATCCCAAGTGATTTGCTCTTTATGTATTTGATGCTGCATTTTCTCCTCAGCTCTCTCTTTTGTGGTGCTGCAAGATCTCTGCCACTTACAGGATAAATCCCTGAGAGGAGAATTAAAAAAAAAGCTAAATCCTAGAATCTGGAGTTTGTTATTTTACTATGAAATATTTAACTTGGCTTACAGCAGTGGTTCTCCCATCCTTCAGCCATCTGCTCCTCTTAAAATATGTTTCTTTGTTTTGAACAGAAACTAAAAAGGCAGAAGACCTTTTGAGGCTCTGTCTTGCTTTCAATTATTTTTTAATTTCAGTATTTTCAGAGCAAAAAATAGGGGTGCAGTCATGGGACTGGAGTCCCAGGAGCAGGCAGACCCCAAAATGGGCCTTTTCCAGATTTTCTGGGCAGCTAGGTCAGTGTAGCATGGGGATGGCTTTCCCAGGAGATGATGAGGGCAGCTTGGGGAGCAGCACATCCCTGTCCTGTGGCCAATGGGATGCTGGCTGGGAGGCAGCAGGGGGCTGATCTCATTGTTGAGGCTCATTTTGGGCTCAGGGTGATATCCTGGGGTGATCCCTGATTATCCCACCGGGCCGTCGGCTCCCCCACCCCCCAAACCTTGGTGCTGCCTGGCACGGGTCAGGGAGCAAGGCTCACTCTCCCTTTCCTTTGGGCTTGGTGGTGCCTTTTGGGGATCTCTGCTGCTTTCCTAACCCTGCCTTGTTCCCCTCCAGGTAAACTTCAACGAGCCCCTGTCCATGCTGCAGCGGCTCACGGAGGACCTGGAGTACCACGAGCTGCTGGACAAGGCGGTGAAGTGCGAGAGCTCCACGGAGCAGATGTGCTTTGTGGCCGCCTTCTCCGTGTCCTCCTACTCCACCACTGTCCACCGCACTGCAAAGCCATTCAACCCCCTCCTGGGGGAGACCTACGAGCTCGACCGCCTCGAGGAGCTGGGCTTCCGATCCCTCTGCGAGCAGGTGAGGGCTGGGGCTCCCCGGGTTCATCCTGGTGCTCTTGTCCTGCTGGGGGTCAGCCAGCACCTCCCTGAGCCTTCCACGGGCTCTTCTCCCAGAAATGGGATGAGGACAGGGTGGAGGAGTCCCCAGCCCTGAGGTGTCTAAGGAAGGACTGGACCTGGCACTCAGTGCTCTGGGCTGGGTGACAAGGTGGGGATTTGGAACAGGTTGGACTTGATGGGCTTGGCCCTTCATCCGCAGGTTTGGAGCAGTTGCTGCAGCAGTGCCAGGCTCTGCCACCAGCTCTTCACAGGACACTCAGGGATTGGCAAAGCCCTCCCTGGCATTGGGTACCCAGACTTGTCAGACACCTGTGGAGCACTGGCTTGAGTCAGGACAGCACCTCTTGTTCCATCCCATCCCATCCCATCCCATCCCATCCCATCCCATCCCATCCCATCCCATCCCATCCCATCCCATCCCAGGA
>VZRX01013385.1:0-77849 GCA_013398075.1 Notiomystis cincta | reverse complement strand
ATCCCATCCCATCCCATCCCATCCCATCCCATCCCATCCCAACCCATCCCATCCCACCTCTCTGGGCTGTGCTGCTCCAGGCAGTGACAGGGAACAGGCTGTGAGGAGTCTCCTGGCTCTCTGCTTGTGACAAGGGAGGTCCTGCAGTAGATAATCCCCAGAGTTTCTGGCTCTGCTGTTCCTTCACATTCCCCAGTACTGTGTGCCTGATGTCACCCAGCTCTGCATGTCCTCAGAGGGTCCATCCCAGCCTGGGAGCCATTCCAGCCTGGGAGCCACCCAGGTGTCTGTGGCTGGCAAGGTGGGACACTCCAGCCAGACCGTGAGCCCTGGTGCAGCCCTCCTGCCCTGCCTGCCCTGCTCCCAGGAGCTGGGTCAGAGGTGGCCTCATCCCTCAGCCACCCCAGCACTGTGGCTGTCACAGAGCTCAGGTTCACCCACCTCAACAGTGTCACACCTTCACCCCTCTTGCCTGGCAGCAGTTCCTGGTCTGTTGCCTGGTTTAGCCTGGGCCATTGGAAATGGATGATTCCTGGCCAGGATCCATCCCTTAGCCAGCAGCCACCCTCACCTTCCTGGAGTACAGCTGGAACTCCTGGGTGGATTTATCAGCCTCATCCCAGCTGTGATGCCAAGCCCAGGGCTGCCTGTTCCCCCTGGATACCTCTGACCACATCTCTGCCAATCCTGCCTGTCCCTGCTGGACACCCCTGACTGCACCATTTCCAAACTTTGTCATCCTTGTTCTCATTCTTTCATCCTCCTCTTCATCACACTCCTTCCTCCATCTCTGTTCCCTCCCAAATAAACAACCTGCCTGGAATTACTTTCTGTGGTGGGTCCCAGTTTTCCTCTATTCGTACCCAAATTTGATATTCCTGATCAATTCCAGATGCCTTTCCCACTGCTCTGAGTTTTCCTTGGATGCTCAGCCCGCCAACGCGCCCAGCCAAGCAGTGATAATCCAGTGCCTGAAATCCAGTTATCCAAATAGGATTTCCTGCTGCTGGTGACTGGGATTTAATGGCAAGGCCTTGGCCCTGCCTGTGTGTGTAATCCAGAGCTCGAGGCGCTCAGCCTGTAATTACAGCAGGGAAATCATCCTGGAGCTCCGGCTGCGGGGCCTGGGATTGGTGCTGGGTGCCGGTGCGGGGTGGCTGTGCCAGGCTGTGCCACCAGCTGAGACCCTGCCTGGGATATTCCCACTCCCACCTTTGTTTTGGGCAGCTTCTCCAGGGCAAGGCAATGTGAGCACCATCCTCTAACAAGTCACTGTCAGGATTTAGGATGATGTGTCTGCTTTTCCAGCCTGGTGTGTGAGTGAGGGAAAAGCCAGTCTTGCTGTGTGTTTTGGACAACTTGTGGGTCTGGGATTTCCCAGGTGCTGTTCCACTGGGGTTACTGAGGTGCCAGCACGTCCGTGTTTCTCAGCCAGGATCCCAGGAAAGCAGGACCGTGTCCTGGGATCACAGAACAGCAGCACCTCACAGCAGGGGTTGCTCAAGTGAAGATTTTATGGATCAGGCTTTGAAATGAGCCTCAGCAAATCCTGGCAGGATCGTGGTGTGTCTCCCTTTGCTGCCAGGACACCTCCCGGGGGTTCTCTGGATGCCCAGGAGGAGACTGGGCTGTCCTGGGCCTGGAGCATCCCTCGTGCTGAGCTGGTGTGCAGCTGTGACCGCTGCGAGCCGTGAGCTCAGCCGGGCTCTGCGGTGGCCGTGTCCTCACGGGCTGTGTCCCCTGTCCCCAGGTGAGCCACCACCCCCCGGCAGCCGCCCACCACGTCTACTCCAGGAGAGGGTGGACGCTGTGGCAGGAGATCACCATTGCCAGCAAGTTCAGGGGCAAATACCTCTCCATCATGCCACTGGGTAGGTGATGGATTCTGGGATTATCCGGGATTGGGTTGCCTTGCACTGCTCATGCAAAACCCAGCAGTTAAAAAAACTGCTTCTTTAGACTTTGGGAATTCCTTGGGTTCACCTAGGGCTCAGAGAATGCCCTGGGCTCACCTGGGATTCTGGGAATTCCCTGGGCTCACCTGGGCCTCAGTGAATTCCACCCCAATTTAAGGAGCCCAGATTTGTGCTCCTGATCCAGTGATCCAACAATAATGTCCACCCTGGAAGTGGAAATGATGCCAGCTGCAAAGGGAGGCTCCTTTGCTTTGGAAATATCCTGCTTGCCCAGGAAGTGATTTCTCCTTCCATGATATTTAAAGATAACTTGCTTCCTGTTTTAACCTTCTCCCCGCCAGTCAAGTGCAGTAAGTTGCTTCCTTCCAGCATTTTATTTTCCTTCTGCCTGTCCTTGGGCTGGGCAACATTCCCAGAATGGTGCCAGTGCCTGAATCCACCAGGAAGCACATTTCTGACCTGCTTTTCAAATGATGACTTTTGGTAGAGGGCCTGACAGAAGTTGTACCCCCCTTCCTGGAGAAGACAAAAGGAGAGATGAATCCATAGCCAGACCTGGTTGGGGGATTCAGGGAGAGGGATGGCACTGAGGATGAGCATAGTGCTGGGATGGTGGTGAGCTCTGGGGAACATCTGCCCCTGCTGAGCTCAGATCATTCCTCTCTCCACAGGCGCCATCCACCTGGAGTTCCACTCCAGTGGGAATCACTATGTCTGGAGGAAAGTCACCTCCACTGTGCACAACATCATTGTGGGCAAGCTCTGGATCGACCAGGTGGGTCCTGCCTGGCTCTGGGAGGCTGGAGGAGCATTGCCCTCCTTGGGCACATGCTCTGCCACAATGGGAAGCTGTGCTTCCCTGGCAGGGATGGGGAAGGCTTCCTGGAGCCTTCTCTGGCTCTTCCCGAGGCCAGCAGGTGGTGGGGGTGACTGGTGGTGGGGGACAGCCACTGGATGCTGCTGTGCCCAGTGGTGATTTGTACCTGCAGTGCAACTAATGCCTCCTCTTGTCTCTCCCTGCTGTGATTCTGTGTCTTCTATCCAGTCTGGTGAAATAGAGATTGTTAACCATAAGTCCAAAGATAAATGCCAGCTGAAATTTACCCCCTACAGCTACTTCTCCAGGGATGTCCCCCGCAAGGTGAGTGTCCTTCAGGGCTCAGACCTGGCTCTTTCCAGGCTCCCACTATCACTGGGATGAGCCCCAGCATGGGGCTGAGGTCAGGCACCTCTAACGTGGGTCACTGGGGAGGGCTGGGTGGCACCTCCATATCCCATGGTTTGGCTCTGATGTGCTGGAGCTGTGACACTGAGACCTGGGAGGGGTTTGGCAGGCTGGACACCCACCTGCACAGTCAGGGATGTGCCAGGAGACACAGCACCGTGTCCAGCTGGGCACCTGGAGGCTGTGCTGGCCTTCTGGGTGTTCCCAAATGCCACTAGAGCCGTGTCCCCCTGCCAGGTGACGGGGGTGGTGAGCGATGCCGATGGCAAAGCCCACTACGTGATGTCCGGCACGTGGGATGAGAAGATGGAGTGCTCCAAGATTGTCCACAGCAGCCATGGCAGCACCAGCACTGAGGGCAANCACTAGTCACTTTGTCCCTCTGGACACCAGTCCTCCCTTGGCCCTTGTGTCCATGGCAGGGCTGGGCTCAAATCACTCTCTGAGTCCTGGAAGCACAAAGCAGTCCCTGCTTTGGGGATATTCTGTTGGGGTGGGGACTCCACCACTGCCCTGGGCAGCCTGTTCCAATGCCTGACCACCCTTTCCAGGAAGGAATTTTCCCAATATCCAACTTGGCCCTCCCCTGGCCCAGCCTGGGGCCGTTCCCTCTCCTCCTGTCCCTGTTCCCTGGCAGCAGAGCCCGACCCCCCCGGCTGCCCCCTCCTGTCAGGGACTTGTGCAGAGCCACAAGGTCCCCCCTGAGCCTCCTTTGCTCCAGGCTGAGCCCCTTTCCCAGCTCCCTCAGCTGCTCCTGGGGCTCCATTCCCTTCCCAGCTCCGTTCCCTGCCCTGGACACGCCCCAGCCCCTCCAGGTCTCTCTTGTCCCAGAGCTGCCCCCAGGGCTGGCGGTGCCCCAGCAGGGCCAGGACAGCAGGAGTGGATCAGTGGGGCTGGGGGGCTGTGCCTGAGGTATTCCCCAGCCCCCATCCCGACCAGGCTCTCTGGATTCAGGGAGAATGCCGAGAACATGTATTTCTTCTCGGAGCTGGCGCTGACGCTGAACGAGCCCGAGGAGCGCGTGGCGCCCACGGACAGCCGGCTGCGCCCCGACCAGCGGCTCATGGAGAGCGGCCGCTGGGACGAGGCCAACGTGGAGAAGCAGAGGCTGGAGGAGAAGCAGAGAGCCGTGCGCCGGCGCAGGGAGGCCGAGGCCGTGGAGGCCCTGGAGGAAGGTGAGGCACTTCAGGATGCTTTGGGATGCAGGGACTGCGCTGTCTGTGCTGCGGGATGGGTGTGGAGGGCAGAGCCTGCGAGGGGAGAGAAGCTCTGGGGGACCCTTGTGGGTGGGTTTGGGGCACTCGAGGGGACTGCTTGGGATTTTGGGGCAGTGAGCTCTGGCAGGGAGGACTTTTGGCCGCTTTGCCTTGCTGGTCATCATGTCCCTGGCCATCATGTCCCACTAGTCACTTTGTCCCTCTGGACACCAGTCCTCCCTTGGCCCTTGTGACCACGGCAGGGCTGGGCTCAGATCACTCTGAGCCCTGGGAGCAACAGCAGAGAGTCCTGGCTCTTCGGGCAGCCATGGGAGCCGTGGGATGTGGGTGGAGAACGCCCCTGACCCCGTTCTGCCCGTCCAGGGAAGGACTACGAGGGGTACATCCCGCTGTGGTTCGAGCGCAAGCTGGACGCCGTCACCGGGGAGCTGATCTGCGTCTACAAGGGCGGCTACTGGGAGGCCAAGGACAAGCAGGACTGGAGCGTGTGCCCCGACATCTTCTGAGCCCCCAGTGCTGCAGGGCCACCCCTGGCACACCGGCACAGCCCGAGGGACAGCGGGGACACGCGGGCAGCGTCCCGCCGGGCCGACACCGAGTCAATACATGCAGAGATCCAAACAGGGATTCCAAACCTATTTTTTTATGCACTAATAAATAGCATCCTTTTTTTTTTGTTTTGTTTTGGTTTTTTTTTTTTGCCTTTTTTTTTTTTTTTTTTTTTTTTTGTTTTTTTTTTTTTTTTTTTTTTTTTTTTTTTTTTTTTCTTTTTTGTTTTAATGATGGCTTTTCCAGTGACTACTTAGGAGCAAGGACATGTGGAGCTGGGTTGTGTTTAGGATGTTCATTACTGTCAGGAGTTGCTGCCTATATCCTCCAGCGCCTCGGCTCCGGCGGCCGAGACGTCGACTTCCAAAGATGCCCAGGGTGTGGGAATGCTGTGCTTGTGTGAGCTCTTCTCTTTGCCATTTTTCTTTTTTTTTGGGACCCTATTTCTGTGTGGACTTTATGGAATTATTTTTTTAAAAAAACAAATCCTGCTCCTGGTTCAGGTTTCCTTCAAAGATGGACACGAACAACTCTGCTTGGAAAACTGTCCCCAGGGGCTGTGGCACTTGGTCTTGGAGGCTCTTGGTGGTTCCACAGTGCCCAGTCATCCCAGTAACACCAAGTGGGATATTTCAGCTGGTGACTTTGGGGTTTTTGACCTGGTTTTTGTTTTTTTCGAGACCGTTGGAGGTGCTTCCCTACAGTCTGATGTGTTCAGGCAAAGCTTGGGCCTGTCTTTATTGTGTGGGAGTGGTTTGAGTGAGGTTTGCTTTGGTTTTCCTGCAGCCACATCCGAAGGGAGAAGTGGCCTCAGCGAGGCTGGGAATGCCAGGCAGATGCAGGGCAGAGTTTGCATCCCAGCGGTGCTCCCGGCTCTGTGTCCCTGCACGCGGGGGCTGGATCTCGCCGTCGGCCTTTCCATCGGCGTCTCCCTGCTGAGCTGTGCCTGAGCCTGAGTGGAAGAGGAGGGAAGAGGTGCCGTGGGGAGAGGAGGGAGGAGATGCCCTGGTGCCACTGAGATGGAGCCTTGGTGCTGGATCTCCCACCCCATTCAGCCAGACAGGCCTGGCCACAGGCTGAGGCTGGAGGGTCCCTGCACCCCAGCATCCGCTCCCAGCTCCCGTTCCTCTCCTCCCTCATCCTGGGCACTCCCTGGAGCAGCTCCAGTTTATCAGGGCAGGGAACCTCTCATCCCCCTCACACCTACTGGGGCCATCACCCTGCCTGGCCCTGGATGCACCCGGAGAAGCGGAGCGAGCACTACCGGTGGTGGGTGAGGACCAGGAGCACTGAGGGGAAGCAGGAGGAGGCAGCACCCTAAAGATGGGATCTGCTGGGCCAGGGAGCAGCGGGGACACCTGGACACCTGCACTGGCCCTGCTGGATCCCATTTTTGCTGTCTTCTTGTCCGGCTCTCCATCATATCACACTGACCCTGCCTCCGGGGCCGCCCCGAGCCGGGCCCGTCACACCCACATGGAAGTTAATTAGCAATAACGAACCTCGAGGCAACGGTAACTGGAATATCCAGGCTGCACACGGGACACTTATGCAATCAGGTTTCTCGTCCATCAGTCTCCTCCTGATCAGCTTCCAGCACTTCCATCCCTGTGATCCCCACAGTGTACAGTCCCCACGGCCCCGGACGGCGTCACCCTGGTGCGGGGCAGCTCCCACTGCTCTCAGTGCACCCTTTAATCTTATTTATTTGCTTCTAATTTATACATATATATATATATAAATATATATAAAATTATTTTGCTTAAATTTCTATGGTACACAATAGATGAAAAATTATGAAGACAGAAGTGTCTGTCTGAGTTTTTGCAGCACGAGTACGATTCCCCTCAGCTCGTCCCTGAGCTCGGGTGATGGTGATGGAATGATTCCCATTGCAGGGAAGCAAAGGTTTGCTCCAAAGCTGGGTCCTGTAGCATGGCAAAGGTTCCAGGGACATTCCCACCTGGAAACGAAGTGTTTGAGGTTTGAGGAGCGGCACTAGGGATTCCTGGGAGTGGGATGCTCCAAGGTGCTTCCCAGTGTTCCGAGTTGTAGCAGCTGCTCCGGGATGTTCACTCCTTCCTGGAGCTTCGGCCTGGCTCGGGAAAGCTGATCTTAAATGATCCAGCCTGGGACTCAGGCTGTGGAGAGCTGCCTGTGTCCCGGCCCCAGGTGTCCTGCCTGGGGGAGGGAGGATGTTCCACACTGATCCCTGATGCCGCTGCCTTGGGCTGTGGCAGCACCAAAGTGTCCCGGGGGATTTGTCCCACTCGAGGCCTGAACTGGGGCTGTAAAACGGGCTGAAATGGAGCTCTTCAGAATGCCTTATTTTCCTTTTTGCTGTGTCAATGCAAGTGTCACCCGGGAACTTGGAGCAGGGAGGAGCTCCAGCCCAGGCTGTTCCCAGGCTGGATCGGGCTGTTCCCGGGCGGAGGAGAGCAGGGAGTGGGATGTTGCTCCCTAAGTGCTGGACCGAGGGTCCCGAGGGGTCCCATCTGCTGTGCCCCCATCGCCACATCCGTCTGGGAATCCCCATCACAGACCCTGCACAGCTCCACGGAGCGCGGGGGAGCACGAGGGGCACCCCAAACCCAGAAATCCCCTGGATTTTAGGCTAATGGAAAAAATTGCTCCATCTTCCAGAGATCATCTTATCAGCAGCACTTAACCAGAGCACCATCTCCTGGTCCTTCTGTTCCTCTTCGAGGATTTTAATGTCATTCCACTGTAAATGCTGTTGAATGTATTTTCTTTTTGAACAATAAGATATTGTGAGTGATCCCTCTTCTCCTACACGGAAATAAAACTTGGATTCGGGAGTTTTAAAAGCCGTGGTGCTGAGATGGTCACTGGCTCCCCAGGGCTGCAGGGGGGGGGTCCTGGAGGAGCTCTGGGTGTGAGCAAGGACATGGACATGGGGTGAAGGATGGGGAGGGATCCTGGAAGGTGGCACAGAAAGGAGATTCAGGGAGTGTTGTTCAAAAGGAGGAGGTTGCCCAAAGGACAGGGAGGTCCAGGGAAGTGGTGGCTCAGGGAAGGAGAAGGATCTGCGGGAGAAGTTGCCAAGGGAAGGAGATGGTCCAGGGAAGGTGGTTTGAGGGGCAGGAGGGGAAATGTTCCAGGGGAATTGTCCGAGGCAGGAGGTGTCCAAGAGCAGGTGTTCAAGGGCAGGAGGTGTCCAAGGAAGCAGGAGCATGGAAGGAGATTATCTGGGAGCAACAGCTTGAAGAAGAACCAGGGAAGGGTTTGCCCAGGGAGAGAGATGGGCCAGGAGAGGAGATCATCGGGGTGGAGACATCCCAGGCGAGTCTGGCCAAGGGGGACGATGGTGGCCCAGAGGAGGAGGAACAGGGAACGAGGAGCAGCAAATGGGGTTCAGGGGAAGCTGCCCAGACACGGAGATTCCCAGGGGATGGTGGGGAGGAGCTGCCCCAGGGGACGCTGTGTGGGGCAGGAGCTGGCCCGGGAGAGCTGGAGGAGGGTCCGGGCAGGGGCTGAGACCGGGTGGGGAATCCGGGCAGGCTGAGACCGGTCCCTGCGGGCTGTTGCCAGGAGACGGGGACACACAGCCTTGCCCGGCCCGCTCCTGCTCCTCTCTGCCGGCCCCAGGTGAGTCGGGGCTGGGGTGGGGGACCGCGGCACTGTCACCCTCCCTGTGCGCCCGGGGGGCTCCGGGGCGCTGGGGACCTGCAGCTCCCGGTGCAGCTCCCGGTGCAGCTCCAGTGCCGATGTCCTTCCCGGTTTTAAGGAAAACCAACCCCCGACCCCATCACCCGGTGGCACCGCAGCTCCGGAGGCGGCTGGGCCGGGCCGGGCTGGGCCGGGCTGGGCTGTGTCGGTCTCAGCACTTTCCCTCAGCCCTGGACCAGCACACCTTTGCTCCGGCACGGACCTGGCCCATCCCCTCCAGCGTGCAGCGGTTTGGGAGCTCAGGGTGGTGTCTGCCCTGCCTGGCCCCGCTGGAGAACCCCCCTGGGGATTTCTGGCGCACCCCCAAGGGCTTTGAGACCCTCAGCGCTTCTTTCCTCCTCTCTGCAGCCCTGGACCCCAAGGTTTTCAGAATCCTGGATCTGGACCCTGCTGATTCCCAGCAAATCCAGGTGTGGGGTGTGGGAAGGGGGGTTCCTTTGCGGGGCTCAGACATGGGGTGCAGGTGAAGCACCAGCACTGGGGTGCTCCTGCCTTGTTCCCCCTGGACATCGGGCAGTGCCCCATTCCCTGTTCCATTCCCTGTTCTGCTCCCTGCAGCATCCAGGTGTGGCTGTGCTGATCACTGGTGGCCGCGGGGGCGGTGCCATCCCTCCCAGCAGTGCCCTCGCTGGCTCGGGATGGCCGGTGAGTGGGCACGGGGCACTCTGGGGCTCTCTCAGCTCTGCTTTGCCCCCCTGCGCCCTCTGCCCGTTCTCCTGCAGAGCAATGCCTGGTTGAGAATGGTGATGGAGCAGAGGATCAGGGGGCTGGGAAGGGGCTGGGAAGGAGCTGGGAAGGGAATGGAGCCCCAGGAGCAGCTGAGGGAGCTGGGAAAGGGGCTCAGCCTGGAGCAAAGGAGGCTCAGGGGGAACTTTGTGGCTCTGCACAACTCCCTGACAGGAGGTTGGGCTCTGCTGCCAGGGAACAGAGACAGGACAAGGGGAAGTGGCCTAAAGTTATGCTGGGGAGGTTTAGGTTGGATATTAGAGAAAATTCCTTCCTGAGAAGAGGTGACAGCACCCCTGCCCCATTCTGGATGCTGCCAGCCATCCCTGGCACTGCTCCCTGCCAAACTGTGCCAACCCTGGGAGCACCAAGGTCAAAAATGACCCTGGTTTAAAATGAAAATAAGAATGATATTGTGGCTTTTCCTGCTGGAAGCAGCTGAGGATCTTGCAGCAGAAGGTGGGATGTGTCCAGTGCTGGGCTTTGGTGCACCCCAATGCTCCCTGATAAGAAGGGGAATTGCTGGCCCCTCCAAGGTGGTTCAGATCCAGCAGGATGGGATGGCTCCTTCACACTGGGGTGGGCTCATGGCTCTGCTGTCCCCCACAGAGGCGGCAGGATGCAGTGCAGGGTGTGCCCGGGGTGACAGCCCTGTCCCATGGGAAGAGGAGCACTCCTGGGCTCAGCTCCTGGGCTCCCGGCCCAGCCCAGGGCACTGGAGCAGCTCCAGCTCCATCCGCACCGAGGACTTCGCTGCCAGCTTTTGGGAGGGAATGGTGGAGCCCCTGCTGTGCCAGAAGGAGCCTGCTGGGGCTGTGCCCATGGAGGGAGCTCATCCTGGCCAGGATGAGTCCCTGTTCCCCACAGGGAGGAGCCTGGATGTGCGGCCTCGGCTGGTGGTGGAGCTGGGCAGACGTCCCTGGCAGGAGAGGTCCCCATCCCAGAGGAGGAGGGAGAGCCTGGAGTCTCTGGGAACGAGGGTATCCCGCCTGAGCCAGAGCCAGAGCCACGTGGGGATGGCTTGGGGGGTCCCCTGGCCATCCCCCTCTGCCCAGCCAGTCCTGGGCCGCAGGGACTCTCCCCATGGGGGCCCGTTGGCCACAGCCCTGTCTGGGTGCTCCTGGAGAGCCCCAGGGATCTCTGCTGGCAGGGGCAGTGCTGGCACAAGGACAGGCTCTCCTGGCAGCAGTTTTCCCAGGGCCAGCAGGGCCAGAACCAGGGGACAGCCCTCCCTGGGCATGAGGCGACAGGAGCCACCAGCTCTCTGGGGATGTGGAGGGAATGTCACCTTCACTATGGATGGCTTGGAGAAGGAAGGAGCAGACAGCAGCAGGAGTGAGTCCAGCCTGGCCGTGGGGCACTGGGAGGTGCTGGAGGAGGATGCAGGGCTGGGATGAGCAGGGGAAGGGACACGGCAGGGCCAGGGACACGGTGGCAGGGACCAGCTCCTGTTGCTCCAGGGGTTTCTGTGGGTTTGTGGGCTCCCCCCTCCCCAAAATGCCCTTTTCCCTGCAGGTGCTGGCACAGCAGTGGGGGCCCCCAGGCGATGGGGGTCACCTGTGTCCCCAGGGCTGCGTGGGGACCAGAAAGGGGGGCTGCCCTGCAAGGTACGGCCCTGGGGTCTGGCGTTTGGGGTCTGGGGTTTGGGGTCTGCCACAAGCACAGCCCCAGCTGGGACAGGATGCCCTGGTGGGGGCAGTGATGGATGCAGGGATGCTCCTGGTTCTGCTTCCTGCTGGGATGAGGAGAGTAGCGGGATGTGGCCAGGACTCCAAGCTTGGCCCTGGTCCTCGTGTCCCACGTGGTGGCCGTGGAAATGCACGAGGAAATGCAATGGAAAAAGGGCAAATGGGTTTGTAACCCACTCCTGGATGCCAGGGGGTGCTGGGACAGGCGGTGCCACTGCACTGGTCCCTGTGGAGGAGCCCGGAGGGGACACGAGAGCTGGGATCTGGTGCCAAGCCTCGGAGCCAGGGGGACAGAGCCAGGTATGGGGGCTCCAGGGATGGATCCTGCACCGAGGCTGGAGCAGAAGGTGCCACTGGAAGCCCAAGAGGGGATGGGCACCCTGCATGCAGAGCTGGGCAGTCGTGTGACTGGGGATGTGGGCGATGGTGTCCCTGGCACAGGACTGGCCTGGCAACGTGGGACACACCTGGGACACCCCTCATCGGTGCCACACGGACCTGCACAGGAGGGTGAGTGACCTCGAGATGGCCCAAGCAGGCCAGCAGGGGCTGGCTTGGCACTGCTGCAGGTGGCAGGGACAGGCTGGGGGGCTCTGCTGGCCACGGCCACGGCTCTGCTTCGCTGCTCCTGGGTGTGATGGGAGGGCCAGAGCTGGCTCCTGGAAGAGGAATGGGAGAAGAGGGGTTTTTTCCAGTCTTGGCAGGGGCAGGGAGCCTGTGTGGGCTGCCGGGAGTGGCTGGACAAGGAGAAAAGGAAATCAGCGACTTCACAAGAAGAGAAGCTGGAGCTGCTGGAGGTCAGCGCATTCCCGGTTTCCCAGAGGGGCCGAGATCACACCAGAGAGGCCGTGGGAAGGAGCACACACGTCACACCCTGCCAGCAGCTCAGCCCCTTCTCCAGGCACATGTATCCCATGGGAAACATTCTGTGCTGCCCAAATTCCTGAAGAGCCAAACTGGATTTATCCACAGGGACGTTTTATTGAGGGGCTGGAGATTTTAGGAGAATAATTTGTTGGGAAAACCACCCTTGTGGCTGTAGGCAGACTGGGCTGACTATCTGCAGGTCAGAAGGTCCCTGGAGAGCCCCAGTAGAGGCAGGGAGAGCTGGAATTTTGGGAAGGGCACAGAAGCAGACAGGGCTTGAGGCCGGGGGGAAAATTCCTGGCACTGACCCAGCGAACCTCAGCTTTTTTCCAATGGGCATCAAGGCTGGGGTGGTGCCACCCTGGCCGGGAGGGTCCGGGGCATTCTGCCTGGCACTGCCCTTCGGAAGAGCCTTCCAGGACCTGAGGGGTGGCCCTGGGCAGCCAAAGGGGTGACGTGACTCTGGTTCTCCCGCAGAGGCTCCGGGAACTGGAGCGGGGCAGCCGCTCCCTCCTGCAGCAGAGGCTGCGAGTGCTGCACCAGCTCCAAGGGCTGCTCCAGAGGGAGAAGGCGGAGACCCTGCGGCAGCTCCAGCAGGCCCTGGAGCAGGTCGGGGGAGGGAGGAGGGAACGGTGGGGATGTGAGGCAGCTGCCAGCACACACCCGACCACAGAGCCGCGGGCCGTGACGCCCGCAGGGAGGGGGATCAGCCGGGGGCACGGCAGCCCAGATGTGCTGCTCCTCTGAGGTCACCCAGAGGTTTTGTCCCCCCAGGAGAGGGGCTGGTGGGGACGGGGGTGTCGGGAGCACGGGCTGTGCCGGGGGTGGCTTTGGGGACAGAGGAGGAGCCCCCTCGGGTGTTTCTGTGCTCGTTCTGCTCCTGCCAAACCTCTGCGCAGCCCTGGGTGCTCCAGATCTTCCCTGGAAGCTCCGACCTGGCTCCAAAGCTTTCCTAGGAGAGACTGGGTGGGCTCTGGGGGCAGAGCTGGTGCCGCTCCGAGCCCTCTCCCGACGCTGCTCCTCCAGGATCGGGCCGCCAGGAGCGTCCGGCGGGAGCATCTCCCGAGCCGCCCACGGGAGCCGGCGGGGCCGGGGCGGGCTGGGGGCTCCCCGGCCGTGGGGACCCCCCCGGTGACCCCGTGGGGACACGGCCCCCGCCCCAGCAGTGCCGTGGGACCGGGCCCTTCGCCGGCAGCGTTCGGGTGGGTCCCGGAGCTCGGGGCTCGGCAGGAGCTGCCCGGGGGAAAAGGGGGGTCCCGTCTCCCCCGGCTCATCCCTGCTCTCCCCCAGCCGCGCTCTCCACGTCCTGCGGGGGCTCCGGCAGCAAATCCAGCGGCGCCTCGGGCAGTGGCAGAGGGTGGAGGGAGCCCTGGGAGCCACTGGACAGAGGAAGGAGGTGATTTGGGGACTGGGAGGAGGGTGTGGGAAGGACGTGGACTCCGTGACAGCATCACCCTTTGGAGGAACTCTCGTTCCTCATCCTTGGAGGCGTCACTGTGGAGCGCAGGGTGGGGATGTCAGCCCCTCTCCAGCCCCAGGCTGGGGTGGCAGCGAGTGGGAGCCGCCGTGTTTCTGTCCCGCTGCAGGAGGCCGAGCAGGGGCAGCGGCCACAGGGAACCCCTGGTCCTGGAGCCCTGAGGGAGCCCCTGAGCCAGGTGAATGCCCCAGGTCCTGCTCCGAGGCCGGGCTGGGGTTCAGGTGGCCGGGTCTCAGGGGGGTTGGGGTCTCAGAGAGCCTCGGGCACCCCCAGATCACCTCCGGAGGCTCCGTGTCCAGCACCGTCCGGTGAAGTGTCCGTCAGGTTCCCCCGTGTGACACGGATGTGTGTCCTGCCACCTGGAGCTGCCCCACCGGCCCGTGGCTGATCTCCAAGCCAAGAGGAGCCAGGAATGTGTGGGCAGGATCCTCCTGGAGCTTCCAAACCTGGGCTGACCTTTCCCTCTCTCGTGCAGAGGCAGAGGGAACATCCCCATCCCGCCTCCTCCCTGTCCCTGAGCTCCATCCCGGGGCTGCCCCAGCACGGCCGGGGCTCCCCGGGGCTCCTGCAGCACCTCCAGCACCACTTCCAGGAGCTGCCAGGAGGAGCCACAGAGCGCTGGGAGCTCCACTGTCCTGGGGGGACCTTTGGGCACCAGGGCCAGAGGGGAGGGCCGGGGCCAGCCCGGGGTGGGGGCTCCCCCTCTGCCACAGCGCCGGTGCTGATCCAAGGAAAGGAAGAGGGGTAGAGCTGCAGCAAGGAGCACAATTCCCGGTGGGAATAGCCCTGCAGGGGGGTTGTGACCTCAGGCAGGTCCCACCACCCTCAATCCAGTGACACCAGGCTCGCCTATTGATCCTGAGGGAGTCAGGTGGGATCCTCCGAGCCCTCTCCAGGGCCTGCCTGGGCCAGGCCCGGGCTTCCCACATCCTCTTCCCACTCTGCAGCTCCTCTGTTCAGTTTCCCATCTGCCAGTCTGGGATAGGGCCAGGGGCAGGTTGGAGGTGACATTTCCTTTTCTGCTCTACCACGAAGACATCTTGGATATTTGGGAAAAACTCCAAGCTGGAAAGGTGGTTAAACACTGGCACAGGCTGCCCAGGGCAGTGGTGGAATCACCACCCCTGGAAGTGTCCAAAGAATGTGTCCATGCAACACTTCGGGATGGGGTTAAGTGGGATTTGGACTTGATGATCTTGGAGAGCTTTTCCAACCTTAATGATTCCAAGATTCTGAGTTTTCTCCCTGTACACTGAGGTCCCAGCCACGGAATTCCAATAAGCAGAACAAAGCTCCTGCAAACTCCTCCTGAAAAAGCACCACGAGGCTGTGATGGATCTTGGAGCTGCCAGGTGCCCTTGGACAAGTGGGACCTGCCCACAGAGCCAGGCTGGGATTGCTGACCCTGGGACAGAAAGGTTTAATGGAAAAAAAACCCAGGGAATTGTTCTGATTGGATGCTTTAATTTAATTTGGAAAAGGAGAAACCCATTCCTCACTCTTGGCACATCTCCTTGGGAAATGCTGGTTTTAATTTGCAGGAGAGCATCCAAGGAAAATTTCTCCATGTGAAAAGGGGAAAATGGGAGTTTCTTGCAGGATTTTATTGCTGTGCCTCGTTCCAGGGGGAGGGAGGGGATGAGGATTGAAATATCTATGTGCTTTCTTTCCAGTGAAAATAAAAGTGAGGTTCATTATGTTTCCCTGCAATGTGGGATCAGGGAAAATCTGGAATCCCTCAGGATGCTTGGCCAGTCCCTGGCTGAAGTTCAGGATTTATTATTTCCCTTTTAAGTTTCATAGCCAGAACAGTGCCACAAACACACTTTTATACAGAGCTTTTAATTAAATCCCAAATGTTTGCAAGGCTCCAGGAATGTCTCTGCCAACCTCAGGGCTCCTGGACATGTCCAAGGGACACAAAACTGATCCTTCAGCAGAAGATTGGTGGAGAAATGGCTCCCAAATCCCTGAATGGTCACAGCCAGGATTCATCCCAGGGGATTTCCCCTGTGGGGTTCCCTTGCTGTTATCACAGCACCAGGGAATGCCAGGGACACCTCTGGGGGCACAGGCTGGGCTGCTGGGGCAGGGACCCAGAGCTGGGCTGCAGGGTCCCTGATAGTGCAGGGACCTGATTTTGGGGTGCAGGGTCCCAGTGTTGGGGTCCAGGGTCCCTGATGGGTGCCCAGTTTTTGGGTGCAGGGTCCCAGTGTTGGGGTCCCTGATGGGTGCCCAGTTTTTGGGTGCAGGTCCCGGTGCCACGTGCAGGGTCCCGGACCCTTTGGAGTCTTCCCACTGCCACAAGGACTGAAAGTTATTCCCCAGGGAAAAAAAAGAATAAAAAGGATGTGATTTAATGGATGTCTTTTGTTGGGTTTGAATCTGGGGTGGGATGTGTCCTTTCTGATGGAAGTGAGCTGGGAATGCCCTTGGGATGGAGCCCTGTGGTGCCCTTGGGATTCTGGAATCAGCATAACACTTTCCTGGGAGAAACCTCTAAAGGAGCTGTGAGGCAGCAGACAGAGTCAGACTTTTAAAAACATCCATAAATTCACCTTTCCCCCCCATTTTGGACCTTTTTTTTCCATCCTGGGATGCAGTTGGAATGTGCTCAGCATGGACACCTGCAGCCACTGCTTTGCTCCAGAGCGATCCAGAGGATCCCAGGGATTGCTTTGCTCCCTGGCCAAGGGAAGTGTTGCTGCTGCTGTTAAAGGGTCTGAAGTGCAGCACTCCTGTTCCCCAAAACAGCTGGGAATTCCTCATCCTCTGCTCTGGAGCCAAAGCTGGGAGAGCTGGGGGGGTTCACCTGGAGAGGAGAAGGCTCCAGGGAGAGCTCAGAGCCCCTTCCAGTGCCTAAAGGGGCTCCAGGAGAGCTGGAGAGGGAATGAGGACAAGGGATGGAGGGACAGGACCCAGGGAATGGCTTCCCACTGCCAGAGGGCAGGGATGGATGGGATATTGGGAAGGAATTGTTCCCTGGGAGGGTGGGGAGGCCCTGGCACAGGGTGCCCAGAGAAGCTGTGGCTGCCCCTGGATCCCTGGAAGTGCCCAAGGCCAGGCTGGATGGGGCTTGGAGCCACCTTGTCAGCCTCAAATGAAAATGTACCTCCCTCATTCCCACTTTTCCTGGGCAATCCTGGTTAATCCCCTCAACTCCTTTGTGGTGATGAACTCCAGCCAAGCCATAGGGAAGGGGGTGGGTTTAGGGAGGGACATTGAGCACCTGCTGGTTAATTCCTATTCCAAGGCAATATCAGCCTGGAGAAGACATTTTTATTCTCCTGGTTAATTATTACCCACAGTAATGAGGGTGCAGCAGTGCTTAACTAAAGGTGCCTTTGCTGTCTTCTTCCTAATTCCAGGAATTCCCATAGGATGCTGCTCCAGCAGAGGTTTTTCCCCATTTTGAGGCACTTGGAACAAAACCCCTCTGAAAGCCACAAGTGGCAATGAGTATTTTCCTCCCAGAGGGTAACTCTGCTTGGAAGGGGATTTTGGTGGTCCCGTGGCAACCCTTCCCACCCAGCCTGGAGAATTCCACTCTTTCCACACCTCAGGCTGCCCCAGGGAATGCTGCTCCCTCAGGGCTGTGTGTGGTTGATAAAGCACAATACAGGCACTCCCATGGAATTCCTGGGACTGCCCTTCAGTCCTCGACCATTATTGCCCATTAAGCAGGGCCAATTAATTCTCTTAATTTCACAGTAATTAAATTTTTTAGCTGCATTTTGTACTTACACTGAACAAGCCCTGTTCTTATTTATGGCTCTGGCAGCCAGCTCTTGGGGTTCTCCTCCCATCCCATTCTCCATGGATGCTCCCAGCTAATTGTGCCCATGAGGAGAAATTCCCACCTTTCCTGGGAAAATTGGAGTAAAGAGGGCTGATAAAGAGGGAAATTTGCCATTGGCTGATCCTGGAAGTGCTGCCCATCCCTGGAAGTGTCCAAGGTTGGGTTGGATTTGGCTTGGAGCACCCTGGGAGAGTGGGAAGTGTCCTTGCCCAAGGCAAGGGGATGGAATGGGATGGGATTTAGGGCCTCCCCCCAGGAATGTTCTTTCATCCCTTGTGGAAAGAGAATAAGAGGGAAAAAAAAAGTAAACAAACCCACCCACCCAAGAGGGAGCAAAGAAAATCTTTTTCCACTTGGATGATGTGAGAAACTGGATGGAAAATTGAAGGGAAAAAGGAAATAGAAACAAAAGGAAAGCACTGAAATCACATGGAAAAAGATGGAAAATGATGGAAAAGAAATGAGAAAAAGGAGAAGCAATATTTGCCACCATTTTGTCAGGGGATAAATGATGAGAAGGGAGATAAAGCTTTTGCTGCCCTGCTGGGATTAAGGTTTTGACAGCCAGGGAGCAGCAGAGCAGCAAAATTGTCCCACTTCCCAACCCCAGAGAGAAGAAATAAGGGAAAAATCCCTTCACTTCCCCCAGGAAAAAGTAAAGCAAAAAAAAGGTAAAATCTGGTGAAAAAAACTTTTCCACACTTTACTGGAAAAAGGGAGAAAGTCTGAAGGAGATGAGGGGAAAAATGAGAGAATCAATTTAGAAAAACTGGAAATAAGAAAACATTAATTTTGTGGAACTTGGAGATCAAGATCTCCTTTACAGCAACATTGACACAAACCCAGGAAACACAGTTGGGGTTGAGCAGGGTTGGGAGAAATCTGGGAATTAGCAATGGAAAAGCCAAGCAGTGAGGGGCTGGGAGAGTGGGAGCAGCACTTTGGGGGCTCCTGGAGCCTCTCCTGTCCCAAACCAGGGCCCTACACGTGGCCTTTAATGGGCTGATCCACCTTTATCTCCCTTCCACGGGAAGGAATTTAGGATTCCGTAGGATCCTGAGCTGTTTTGTGGAGATGGAACTCCTATCTGTGCCTCAGTTTCCCTATCCCAAGCCCCCAGGCTGGTTTGCACTGGGAATGTTGGCACATGGAGCTGGTCCCAAACATAAGGAATGATCCTAGGGGAAAAAGTTTAATTCTACTCAAGCAGTGATTTTTTTTTTCTTTTCTAATTTATTTATTCCTATTTCTTCCTTATTTTCTTGTTCCTCTTTCTCACCTGGAGAGGAGAAGGCTCCAGGGAGAGCTCAGAGACCCTTCCAGTGCCTAAAGGGGCTCCAAGAGAGCTGGAGAGCGACTGGGGACAAGGGATGCAGGGACAGGACCCAGGGAATGGCTTCCCACTGCCAGAGGGCAGGGATGGATGGGATATTGGGAAGGAATTGTTCCCTGGGAAGGTGGGGAGGCCCTGGCACAGGGTGCCCAGAGAAGCTGTGGCTGCCCCTGGATCCCTGGAAATATCCAAGGCCAGGTTGGACAGGGATTGGAGTAACCTGGGACAGTGGAAGGTGTCCCTGCCCATGGCAGGGGTGAGAATGGGATGAGCTTTAAGGTTCCTTCCCATCCAAACTGTTCCATGATTCCATGAAATCCTGGAGAATTCCTGATTCTTACTGGAAAAAGGTCAGCAAATTGTTGCATCTGCCAAATCTTTTCAAAATGTGGGACACTCACAGAAGGCTGAGCTGTGGAATTGCCATCAAGAATTCCAGCCTGAGCACCTTTGGGGGTGTTTGGAGGAATTTGGGGGTGTTTAGGGAGGAGTCCCACCCTGAAGCTCAGAAGAGCACCCTTTGTGTGCTGCTGACTTGTAGGAGCTGCCAGAAAAGAATGGCTCATTCCCCCCTTTTTTTTTTAATATTTTAAATCCAATTCCCTGCAGAAGCTGCATCCAATGGCTTTTGGAATTATTCAGGCTCCTGTTTTAATTAGAACCCTGGGAAATCTGGCAATTTGGGAAGGAGTCAGAAGAGCTCTGCAGTCACTGAAGGCTGCACTGGAGCTGCAGCAAATTCCCAGAACAGCACCCCGTGGCTTTTTCCTTGCCACGGCCACAGACACAGGATCCACCCTGCCTAAAACGAGGGGGATGAAAGGAAGTTTGGGGCTGCAGCGAGGCCGGGGTTAAACGGAGTATTTCACCTCCCGGCAGTTTGCAGCTGTGGCGCCTCACCCCGCTCGTACAGGTGGTTTTAGGTGGTTGCCAGACCTCAGCAGAAGGGAAGCAGAGGACGTGGTGGGATACTGAGTGGGAAACATGTGAGATTAATAGTGTCATTGAGAGCACCAGATGGCTTGGGGCCACACTGCTGTCTTGGGTACATGTGTGGGTTGAAAGTTGGGCGCTCTCAGTCTGGGCTGCAGTGAGTGACCAGAGCTCAGGGATGAGAGTGCTTTGCTGATGGGTGTTATTTTGGGAAGTGGGAGCAGGCCATTTGGTTCCTCTGACAGTAACATGCTGGCTGTCTTTCTTTGTAGGTTACTTCAGACATTAAACACCCTGCCTGTTTTGGGGGATACAGCAAAGGCTGCAGCCTTGAGAGAGAAGCGTGCCCGTGGCGTGACCGCAGATGGGAAGCTGCGGATCTTTCTCCTTGCCGAGTATGCCAACGAGCTGCTCTCCAGCGAGCCTGCCGCTCGAGTGGCAGGCAGTCTTTCCCTCCGGAGGGCTGTCCCGGGGGTTCGCGGCCCGGGAGCTCTGCAGGGCCGCCCGCCCCCACCAGAGGGCAACTCGGCCCCGCACATCGCGCTCCGCTCGGCGCACGGCGGCTCCCGGCTCCCTTCCCGCCGCCTGCGCAGGCAGCGCGGCGCAGCAGCGGCAGGCACCGGGCGCCTCTGCGGGCGGCTGGCTCTGCAGGGAGGGACGGGGCGTCCCCACCCACAGGGAGCCGGGGCGGAGCACGTCCCACTCCAGGTGTGCCAGCCTCCCTTCCCTTGGGAGAGAGGCTCTTCCCAAACGCTGTTTTTTGGATTTCTGTCAGCCTGAGCCAGGGGGGCTCTGCAAGAGCGTGGAGGGGAGAAATGGCTCCTGCCAGGGTTCAGACCCACGGGATCCTGTCCACGTTCCGTGTGTGAGAGCCAGACCTTGGATCAAACGCCCTGAAGCCAATGCCTAGGCCTGGGCTTGTCATGGAATCATGGAACATCCTGAGCTGGAAAAGACCCACAAGATCACCCAGTCCAGCTCCCAGCCCTGCACAGACCCTCCAGCAACCCCACCCTGTCCATCCCTGGCAGCGCTGTCCAAAGGCTCCTGGAGCTCTGGCAGCCTCGGGGCCGTGCCCATTCCCTGGGCAGTGCCCAGCCCTGGATGTCTGTGACCCCAGAGGAGGGAAAAGGAATAGTTTTCCCTTTTCCCTGGTGTTTCCATGTTTCCCTGGGCAGGTCTCTCCCCATTCAGCACTTCCAACAGAGCAGCTTTGCCCCACTCTCAGGTGGGTTTGAGCAGAGCAGATCTATCCCAGAGCTTCCCCTATCCTGAGGAAGCTCCATATGGATTTTCCCCACATGGCCAAAGCAATGTGAGGAAAAATCTCCTCCCTAAACCAGGAGATTTCCATGTCCAGCCTCACTGGGGGTTTTAGAGCAGGACACATTCCTGCCCTTTGTGTTCAGCCTTGTTGGCACCTCTTGGACCACTCCTGCTGGGCAGAGGCTGCTTTAACCTAGCTCAATCCTGCTGGGAATCAAAGCCAGCAGAGGGAAGAGGGAATTGTACCCAATCCCCCGTGCTCCTCATTCCTACAGCACACAGAAGGAGCACCCACCCCTTCCAGAGGCACAGGGCACTGCTGGCTCCAGGAAAAAGGGGAAAACGGGGCTGGAAAAGCACTAAACACTCCAGCTATGAATCCTGATCCCCACTGGCACTCAGGGGCTGCTTGCACAGAGCCCAAGGAGAAACCTGAGGCTGCTTCGTCCTCCAGAGCAGGGGGAGGGAAGCACTAAAGGAGCAGTGGCACCTTTAGTGACGGTGACACAGTGACCGGAATGTTAATGCTGGCACAGCTCCCTCTCCCAGGTAGGAAGTTCTCCTAACAGCACAGCAAATCCAATTTTTGCTGGATACAAATTCCAGCGAGCAGCCAAAGCCTCAGTGAGATGCTCAACGAGGCTGGAATTGAATTGGAGCTGTGGGAGACAGGCAGCAGCTCTGAGCTGGGAGGGGCTGGGGGGGATGTGAGCCTGGGACTGGGGCAGGGAGATTTTGGGAGCACAGCTGAGGCTCTTGAAGGAGAAGAAGAGGATGGAGGAGAATCTGGAGCTGCCTGGGGAAGAGCAAAGGGATGTGGGGCAAGTTGGAACTGGGTCTGCCCCAAGGCCAGAGGCCATTCTGCCACTGCTGCCCTCCTGCCTCCAGCCTTGCTTGGTGAGCAACACATGGAATCATGGAAACATGGAATGGTTCAGGTGGGAAGGGACTCTAAAACTCATCCCATTCCACCCTCTGCTATGGGCAGGGACACCTCCCACCATCCCAGGCTGATCCAAGCCCCATCCAGCCTGGCCTTGGACACTGCCAGGGATCCAGGGGCAGCCACAGCTTCTCTGGGCACCCTGTGCCAGGGCCTCCCCACCCTCCCAGGGAACAATTCCTTCCCAGTATCCCATCTAAATCTCTCTTCTTTTAGTTTAAAACTTGATCCATCACCCTCTGCCCATGTAAGAATTGCTCTCCATGAAGATTTGGCGGCTGCTCCTGCAGGATCTGGGTTACCCCAGTTCTTATCCTGGGGAAAAGGAGGCGGGAGAGGAGGGAGGATTGGACCAACACGATTTCAAGTCCTAAATCCTCCATGACAAGCATCCTCCACACCATCCATAGGGCCCTGCATCCCTCCAGTGCCCACTGGAAATTCAGGCATTGCCTCCCAGGGGTATTTTCTTTCCCAAACACACCTGAGCAGGAAGATGGAATAATCCAAAGCACGGAATGAAGAAGATCAAACTGCAGCAGAGAACCAAGCACAGGTTTCCAGGAAAAAGGAGCTTCCAGGAATCCTCAGTCTGGAAACCTTGATGCCAGAACCAGTCAGAAAATGTGGCTCAAAATGATGTCTCGGTGCATGAAGTTATAGAACAACCTGACAAAATAAAAGGAAACACTCCGGTAGTGCTGGCTGGTTCTCATTCCAGAGCTCCAAAGGAATTCAAGGATGAAATAGTTGAGCTATTAACAGCATTAACTCTGCTGTGAAAGCTCTCACTTAACATTTCCTCACCATTAGAGGGAAAAAAAGCAGGGAGACCCTGATTGGAAAAAATGCTCCTGAGCAGCTCCAGGAACAGCAGATTATTAAAAGTGATGTTCAAATGAGGTAGAACTGCACTGAGGAGGGGAATTAGGGAGCATGGGAGACCAACTCCTGGGAAATTCAAGCAGGCTTTTGTCCTGGAGTTTCTGAGGGAGGCAGCAAGGGAGGAGATCAAGTGGCCCAGAGAGCCAATGGGCATAATCGACTTGACCTTTCCCAAATATTTTTACCAAGTTCTCTAATCAAAGGACCTGTAAGAGCTCCAAAGACACATTGTCACAGGGGCAGGGAGTGACCAGGACAAGGGGGAGGGATTAAAGGTGAAGGAAGGATGGTTTAGATTGAATATTGGGAATAAATTCCTCCCTGTGAGGGTGGGGAGGCCCTGGCACAGGGTGCCCAGAGAAGCTGTGGCTGCCCCTGGATCCCTGGAAGTGTTCAAGGCCAGGTTGGACACTGGGGCTTGGAGCACCCTTGGAGCGCCAGGGACAGTGGGAGGTGTGGGACTGGATGAGCTTTAAGGTCTCTTCCAATCCAAACCATTCTGGGATTCTGTGAAATCTCAAAGGATCCCAAAGTCACCAAGAGATGAGAGGGAAGGCCCTGCCAGAGGTGATGAGGACAAAGATTAGGAGGCAGAGGAGAGGAGGCAGAGTTCAGGCTCCACAGGGATGAGCTCCACAAGCCTTGGCCTTCCTAAGGTTTGAAAGCCCAAGCTGCAGTGGGAGCCCACATTGGAGACATGAGCAAAGGTGAAAACAGAGCCTGAGTGCCCCACGTTTGGGCAGAAGACACAATTAATTCTGAGTGAGAAACTGAGCTGGGGCAGCCTCAGCCAAGGAGACACCAGGGCCAAGCACAAAGCCTGGAATGAGAGCTGCTGGACCTGGATCCATGAGTTGGTTGTTCCCTGATCTCTGCACTCCTCTGGCTCCTGGATCATCCCAAACAATCCTGCCCTGGATCTGTCCCCCTGGAGCAGCAATAAACAGAGAGTCACAGCTCAGGGAAGCCTTGGAGAGCAGCAGCAGCCTAGAGAAATGAGAATTCCTTGGCTCCAGCTGCCTGTGCCTTGGGGATTCCCTTTGGCCTCTCTTTAATGGCTCTCCATCCAAAAATGTCTGGTTTTCCTTCCTTACTGCCCCTCTCAGTAAATCCTCTGCCCTGTGCCTCTGGAATTTGGGATGAGGACAGGGAAGACTCCCAGTTTCCTGCTAGCAGCTGAACCTCAGTGTTTTACCAGGATGGTTCTTTCTCATTCCCTTCGTGTCCCTACCATTCCATTTTCCAATTTTTCTGACCCCTGCAAAGAGCTGTGCTGACATTTCCCCATCCATGTCCCTCATAACTCCAGCCCTCACTCCGGACTGGGGATTTTTCAGAGCCCATTATGGTCCATTTGGAGGTTTTGTTTTCCCTGTGTGCATCCATTTCCATTTGTCTCCACTGAATCCCAGCTGCTGTTCTGTCACCCTCTCACTCACTATCACGAGCTCCTCCAGGAATTCTCTGCAGGCAGCCCTTGCCTCTTCCACCTTCAGTAACTCAGGCCTGCAAATCCCATTATGATTCCACCCTTTTCCTCCACAGATCGTGGACAAGTGTCCTGCCTTCACAACCCACCTCCTTGCACTCCAGCAACCAAGCACTTGCTCTCATCCTTTGTTTCCTGCCTTTTTAGAATATTTTTTACAGTTTTTAGACATTTTTTTTTTTTTGCCATTTTGGACATTTATCTATGAGGACCTTCTCTCATCATCTCAGATCATCTCCAAGGCTTTGAGGAGACCACATTCCTGCTCCAGCAGCATCTTTCAGATTCCTGAGCCTGCTGAGGTGTTCAGCACCCCTTGGTGCATTTCTCTCCTGAATCCCTTCCTGTGTTTCCTGTGGGCCCACACAGGATTTCAGCACTTGCAGTTTTCCTTGGCAAAGAGCTCAGCAAATCCAATTCCTGTTGCATGAAGAAAGAGGTTTTTTTGTTTTGACCTTGATTCCTGCTTCTTTCCCCTTTTCTTCTGCAGGAAGAGAATCAAAAGCCGAGTCCTTGATGTCCTCTCATGATTTTGTCAAATTCTTCTGTAGCTTTGTTACAGCAAATCCCTTTTCTCTGCTGGAGAATCTTATCCTCCACTTTTTCTCACACAAAACCATTCCAGACCTTTGATCACCTCCTTGTGCCCCAGTTTTCCTGACTCTGCTGTATCATGGGATGGATAGAAGGGATCCTGAAAAAATCAGAGGCCAAGGAATGGCCCAGCCATGGATTTACATAGCACTGAAAGAGCATTTCCATGGATCAGATCACTTCCATGGACCAGATCATTCTCTGTGGACCATCACCATTCCCTACAAGGTTTTCCAGGAGCCACCACTGGTTGTGTTGCCGTCCCTGCTGGGTCCCTGCTGGCTGATTTGAGGTGTGAGATGCTCCCTCACAAACGATTTCCCTCTGCCCTCTGGGAGTTCTGGGCTCCTTTGTCACCGTGAGCCATCGAGGGCGCTCCTCTCTGGCTCTGCTCCGTGATTACATCCCGTGATTTACAGCAATACTTCTTCCTCTCCCTGCCCAAGAGCTCTGCTCTGTCTCCCTCTCCTTGCCTCATCATTTTACAGCTTTTGGGCTCCCATTTCTCTTCCCAAACCAATTTGCAGTGTTGTCCACTGGGTTGCTTTGCTCCCTGCTGGGGAAAGGAGTCGATGTCATTATTAATTTTGGCAGTCTTTAAAGAAGGATGTGAAGCCCTGAATCACATCCCAGCCACAAGAGCACAGTGACACCCACAAGTTGTGCTCTGGCTTGGGTCATCTTTCAGGGGACACTCAAATGCTGCATTATTTGGTGCCTGATGGGGTTCCACAGCCTCTTTATAACATTTCAGTGGTCATTTGCTGCAGAAAATGGTCCCTCACAGAAGGCAGGAGGAGATTTGTGCCAGGTACTTGGCTCCGAGGAGGAGCAAGGAGATGCAATCAGGGATAAAGCTCTAATACCTGATATTGCAAGAGATAAAAAGAATATCTGGGCTGTTTGGGCTGAGCTGCCACCCTTTACAAAGTGGATGCAATCTCTGTTTCCATCCTCAAGGTGGTTTTTTATTCCCCATTGAGATGGCAACGGCTCCTTTGGAACCTTTGCAGTGTGGAGCTTTCCTTACCAAGTGACCTGTGAAATATTTCACTGAAAGCTCCTCCCAGAGCCAGAGAATTGATTTTCAGATGTCTCAGCAATTCCTTGGAGCGAGCAGCTCTCCAGGACTCCTTGTTCTTGAGCTATTCCAACACGGAGATAACAAGGGAAGGCACCTTGCCCATGGAGATGGAGTGAGGCTGACGATATCCTGACAATCTCATTCCCTTGGGAGCAGGATTGCTCTCTGCTCACCCCCTTTGTGCCACCCCTCAGGGGTCAGGAGCGCAGCAGGAAGGGAGGGGACCCTTCAGACCGTTTGTGGATCAAACTCCTTGTCCATTGTGAAGGAATATTTGAAAATCCCTTGGAACAGGAGATAAAGAGTTGACATGAACAAAATCCCTGCAGGAAACAGAGACCCAGAGGATCCCGAAGAACCCAGGACTTGCATTTATTGGAATGATTTTTTTCTGTGGATGCAGCCTCCTGCTTTTCAAAGTCAAGGATGCTCCCAAATCAGGCCCCATGGCTCCGAGCTGCCCTCAGGAGTGTTTGATGTATGGAGCCACGTGTGGAATGCTGACAGGAAACCCCCTTCAGCTGACCACAGCGCCTTTCCTTGAGGTGTGATCAAAGATGCACGTTTGAACCTGAGCACTCACCCATCCCCTCATTAATGACTGCAGCAGGCAGAGCCATGATGCTGACTTTGGCCTGAGGTTTTCTCCTTGCAGCTCAAGCTCACCAAGTGTTTGAACTGCTCAGAGCTGCAGTTTGTTCTTGTCCTTGCCTCTCACAGAGTCTCACACAAGGAGAAGTTGGGGTTTGACCATGTCTGCAGCAGCTCACGTTCGAGCTCATCCCATCCACTCGGGGCTGGTATTTTGTGGGAATACTCGGAGCAAACTCCTCAGTCTCTGGCCAGTGAGAGCTGTCCTGGCTCCCCTGGGCCTTTCCCTTCGGCAGAGTCCGGTGTGAGAGACACAAAATTAAGGAGAAGCTTCTCCCAGCGCTGGAGCTCTTGCTGAGCTCTTCACTGGGCTGCTCTGCATCAGTGCCCAGGGTGCTGAAGGCCCTTCACCCACCAGGACTGAAGGCAGTGCTGTTCCTCATGGAATCATGGAACCATGGAATCACAGACTGGTTTGGGTTGGAAAAGCCCTCTGAGATCATCGAGCCCCACCATAAACCCAGCACCACCATGCTCACCACTGAGCCACGTCCCCAAGTGTCACAGCCATGTGGCTTTTAAATCCCTCCAGGGATGGAGACTCTGCCACTTCCCTGGGCAGCTTATTCCAGTGCCTGACCACCCTCTCCAGGAAGGAATTTTCCCAATATCCAACTTGGCCCTCCCCTGGCCCAGCCTGGGGCCGTTCCCTCTCCTCCTGTCCCTGTTCCCTGGCAGCAGAGCCCGACCCCCCCGGCTGCCCCCTCCTGTCAGGGACTTGTGCAGAGCCACAAGGTCCCCCCTGAGCCTCCTTTGCTCCAGGCTGAGCCCCTTTCCCAGCTCCCTCAGCTGCTCCTGGGGCTCCATTCCCTTCCCAGCTCCGTTCCCTGCCCTGGACACGCTCCAGCCCCTCCAGGTCTCTCCTGTCAGGAGGGTCCCAGAGCTGCCCCCAGGGCTGGAGGTGCCCCAGCAGTGCCAGCACAGGGGACGGGCACTGCCCTGCTCCTGCTGCCACCCCAGGGCTGGAGCTGTCCCTCTGCAGAGCACAGTGTCACCAGAGGCAATGTTAGGGGCCAGCACCACTTTGCAAGTTAAATTAGGGAAACACTTCCAACATTTTTGAAGGATCTGTAGAGCCTCTTCTCTTCTTAACAATGGAAATCCTTGTAGTGGCATCTTAATTCTAACTAATGGGGCAGAGATGGTGTCCAAACATATGGAATTCCCCCTTTTTTTTGGAAAAAAATGATTACTTTGAGAAGTGGAAAGCTTGGAAATAACACGGAAAAAAGATTGTATTCAAACACAAACACACAAATCACAACCAGGAACATCTGGGGGTTCCCCTGTGCCTGTCCTGCCTCACTCCACTGAGAGGCTCAGCTCTGAAGGGTGCTCTGATCGTGTCCCCTGCCCTGCCAAGGCTGGCAGTGCCCTGCCAGTGTCCCTGCACGGTGTGGGAATGCACAGGATCCCCTGGATCCACACACTGGGGCTGTGTTCCCACCTCATGGAGGGCTCTCCAGGAGCCACAGCCGAGCCTGGCTGGGCCCTTCCTGCCGCTGCATTTTGTGGTGAGCACCCCCTGGTTTGCAGCTCCTTTCGACCCTCGAGGCGTGCAGTGGCTGTGGTTGGTTATCCCACTGAATTCCAGCATCCCGGCTGCCACTCGGGGTGGAGCCCCGAGCCCAGGTTTTCCTGCTGCTCCTCCCTCTCTGGGGAGGCGGCAGCTGAGCCTTTTTTGAGAGTCTGATTTAGGAAAGTGGCCTCAATAAGGAGCATTTTCCCATTGCCTTGGGGTGATCCCTGGCACCGATCTGGGCTCCAGGCATTTGCACCCTGTTTTCTGGGATGGCACCTGCGCCCTGGCCACCTCTGGACTTCCCAGCAAGATCTTGCTTCTCCTCGACCCCCCTGCTTGGTCCTCTCTTCCCAGGTTTGTGGAATCCCAGCAGCATCCCGAGCTGGATAATCCCAGCAGTGCTGCAGCCTGGCAGGGCTTTGGGATGCAGCAGCTCTCAGTGAGGCAGGGCCAGGATTTTGGGGTGATTCAGGTGCTTGGGTTACTTAAAACTTTCCCTGCCTCTGTCCCTCTGCTCCCTCCCTCCCACTGCCTGTCCAGTGCTGGGGATGTGCTTCCAGAGGCCATTCCCTCATGGAGGAGAAATGCCACCTGTTCTGTGTGTGTCCCACCACTCTGGGACCTTGTGGCCAGCTGTTTCTCCCCCTCTGGCACTGGGAGCTGTGGGGGGACAGCCCTGATTTCCCTGATTTCTTGCCAAGGGTTAATTCCCCCTTCAGTGCCAGACTCAGGAGAAGTTTCCAGGAGCAGCACCCATGCCATATGCCCAGGATTTAGCTTTATAATCATCCTGGCTTTAGCAGCAAAGCTGGAAAGAGAAGCATTTTTGTGTTTATTAGACATAAGAAGATCTTGGTGGTTAAGAATCCACGGGGCTGAAAATGGGAAAAGAAGAAGAAAGGGAAAAAAAAAGCAACAAACTCTTTGATAAGCCTGAAAGATTTAAGAGCTGGAATCTGCATCTGTGTTGCCCAAAATATCTTGGATAAAGCTGCTGGGATGGGGGGAGCCATGTGAGTTGTGTCACCCCACTGGTCCTGCCCAGGAGCACGAATCCCTTCATCCTGCAGGATCACTTTCAACTGGAATCTAAGCCCAGGCTGTTTGTTTTCATTCAGTGTTTTCTTCCCTAAATGAATCCTGATTTTTCTCAGGGAGAATCCCCAGCAGGTGTTGAGAACACACTGGAGTCTCTTCCTTCTTGCTGAGGAAATGAATTTAGTGGTTGAGTTTTAATATTCCCAAACCCACACGTCCATAGAGAACAGCACACAATGGGTGTCCTCTTCCCCATCCCACCCCAAAACCAGGAACCCCTCACCCATGGAATGGTTTGGGTGGGAAGGGACCTTAAAGCTCACCCAGTGCCACCCCTGCCATGGGCAGGGACACCTCCCACTGTCCCAGGCTGCTCCAAGCCCCATCCAACCTGGCCTTGGACACTTCCAGGGATCCAGGGGCAGCCACAGCTGCTCTGGGACATCCCAGGATGTTCACCCTCCATCAGCCTGAAGTGTTGTTTGATGTTTCCCACTGCTAGAGAATCCAGGGATCCTGGAGTGTTTGTATTCCAATGGGTGTCATTGAAACAAAAGGGCCACAAATGAGAATAAACTCATCAAACACTGGTGGCATCTTCCCAGCTGTGCTTGAAAATTTGTCCCTCTTGTCCATGGAATCCTCCTGCTTGCTCCAGCACATCGCTGGGGGCTGGCACAGGGTGCCCTGGTAGTTTCTGCAAGCAAATATCCAGAAAAATAACTGGAAACCCCCCACACTCCATTGTAGGCTTTGTGTGAAAGTCTTCTAACGTGACCTGGCTCCAGCAATGGCCTCATTTTCCCTTTCCACACTCTCTCCTCTGCTCCTCTGCCAGAAGATCTGTCTTTAAAAGGTTCATCTGGGCTCAGATGTGGCCTCAGGCCAGGGCTGGTGCAAGTTTTAGGTGTTCCGGCTGCTTTAATAACACAAACTGGGCTAAAGTTTTAGGGTGAGGGCTCAGTGCTTCCTGGGAATCAGCTCCCTCTGGAATTAGCCTTCCCCAAATCAGGAATATGTGGAATTAAACAGAAATAATCAAACCTTTGGGGAGTTTCTCTGTCTTGTGGTGAAGGAGAAACCAAGAGGCAGAAAGTGGCCCTTTAGCCCCTTGTCCATCCCCTTCAGGGTTTCCACTTCCAAAACTCCTTTTTCACATATTTTAAGCCAATTCCTCCCAGATTTTGCTGTCCTGTCGCTCTCACCATGCTCTGGGACATGGACCATGGGTGGTAAAAGCACCAGAGAGGTGGGAATTATTTTTCCAGGTGGTGAGGTTGGATGTCACAAATTGTAGCCCTTCTTAAGAGCACTGATGAGCATTTACAGCCCTCAGACACTGTCTTTATGGAAAGTCACATGTTTATCCTTTGGAAACCCCATGCAGCACATTCCTGGAGGTTTCCAGGAGGACCTGGCTGTGCCAGAGGTGCCAGAGCCACCTGTGCCAGGTGTCCCCCAGCAGCCCCAGCCCATCCCAGCACTGTCACACTGGGGCTCAGGCTGGCGATGGGGCAGGCAGCTCCTGGAGACAGGCCCTGGGTGTGCTGGTTATATTTCAGAAATGTGGAGTTAAAATAAACCTTTAATGCATATTCTATGCCAATATCCAATTAAATTTGGGAACAGGATCTTCCTGTTAAATTTTTCAGCCCTCTCTCTTCAGTTAAGACATAGGAAAGTTTAAAATGTTCATTAATTGTGGCTTCCTCTCCTTTTCCCCACTGTCCTCAACAAAGTCACAGGCTTGGAGTTAGAGTTTTCCTATTTTTTATATTTAAATGGATAAATCTTTTCCCATGGATCCATCCAGGCTGTAATCTCCCCACTGAGCCAAGTTTTCCACACCCTCATCCTGTTTCTCTATCCCTGGGAAGGCAGTGGGGCTTTGCTCGAGGGGAATCCACAACTTTGGGGTGAAAATATCTGCTGTGGACACTCTTCCTGCAGTCCCACCCCTATCCATGCCTGTGCCCTTCCCTGTTGCACATCCCAGCTGTAGCTGGGAGACGCCAAAGTGCAAACAAAGGATCCTGGTGTGGGAAAAATGCTCAAGAAACACCCCCCACATGCCTGGAATTGCAGGATCTCCTTCCTTCACACCCAAATCCCACAGTGCCCACACTGAAGGAGGCTGATTCCAGAGTGGAATGTGGTAAAGTTTATTTGGAGATGGGCTGGGCATCTGTGTTTTTGTCTAAAACAAAACTCCTGAACCAAAAAATTAATTCCTTCCACATCACATTTATTATCCCCTTCTTTATTTTTACATAAATTCCACATTGTGGTCAAGCTTGGATTCTCCACATTGGCTGCCTTGACTCGCTCTCCATTTATCACTTGGCTGTACAGGATAAATTTTAAGTGGCATTGCTCCAAAATATTCCTGTGAATTTCACTGGGGGTGGCTTCTCTCCCAATTTTGGGGCCTTTGTTCTTGGTGGGCAGAAGGGGCAGAAACCATTTCCACAGTGAGGCTGGGGAAACCTTTCCCAAACTGAGTCTCTCTCTCTCTTTTCTGCTTGATTTGATCTACAGTCCTTGGATATCTCTGATTCCCCTCCCTGGAACAGTTTGCTGGGGATGGAATGTCCCCAAAAGGTCCTCAGGTTGTGCCAAGTTTCCACAAGTTCCTGGGGGGCTGCTGGGAATGTCTCAATCCTCCTCACTGATCCCGAGCCAGGAGTGCCTTAAATCATGCCCTGAATTTTGCAGGTGACACAAACTGCTGCTCAGGGACAAGGAGGTTTCTGCAGAAGGTTCAGGATTACGTGACCAAAGGGGCCACGGCAAACATGGATTTTAATATTGCTAAATGCAGGGTTGTATTTTTAGGGGATGATGTTTATCCTTGGGAAAGGGGGGCTGTGCCCTCTGGAGAAAACCCCTGGGAGGGGTCTGAAGGTGCTGAGGTGCAAAAAATGTGCAGTGCAAGGACTTGCAGAGCTTACCTGGTCTGTGAAAATGCAGGTGCAGGTGTTGAAAAAAGATGGGAAAAGGGACAGGGGAAAATATGGTCTTGTACAGAAAATTTTACACCTATTTTCCTTTATTGTCAGCAGCAGATGAGTGCCCTCAACCCATAAAAGAGAAATAAATTGCTGAAAAGTGGAAGATCGTGAAATCACAGAATTACAGAGTGGTTTGGGTTGGAGGGGACCTTAAAGCTCATCCCATCCCACCCCTGCCATGGGCAGGGACACCTTCCACCATGCCAGGGTGCTCCAAGCCCCGTCCAACCTGGCCTTGGACACTGCCAGGGTATTTCCACTCCCACAGGACCAGAGAGGTGAGGGGCAGGCAAGACTTTGCTGAGACAGGAGGAGAGGAGACCTCTCCAGGAAGCCACTCCTGCAAGCTTGGCTCCAGAGAGTGTTGTGAGAAGCTGTGGCTGCCCCTGGATCCCTGGCAGTGTCCAAGGCCAGGTTGGACATTGGGGCTTGGAGCACCCTGGGACAGTGGGAGGTGTCCCTGCCCATGGCAGGGGTGGCACTGGAGCTTTAAGGTCTCTTCCATCCCAAACCATTCTGGGATTCTGAGCGGTGACTGAAACAGGGGAAAATGAAACTCCTGGATAAGAGGGAGCATTTTCTGCCTCATTGTGGACAGGCAGAGTGAGTGCAGAGCTCCAGGTAAAAGCAGTGGCCAGCAGGAGCCTGGCCCAGCCCTGGGGTCAGCCCGAGCCCCGGGGCTGAGGACACCTGGTGCTGGCAGGACTGGCTGTCCCTGGGTGCTGCAGCACCGCTGGATCCCACAGGGAGCAACGTCCAGGGCATTCACCTGCACTCCAGAGCTCCCCACGGCCAGGGCTGCCTGCTCCCGATCTCTCAGCCCTCAGACATCTCCTGGCTGCTGCTTTCTCCTCCTCCCGGCACATCCCTGGGCCTGTCCCTCCCCATCCCTCTCCATCCCTTCCCCCAGAGCTGCTCTGTATTCATTTCCCACAGATCCCGATCTACGCACGGCAGGAGGGGGGGCTTGTGTGTGGAAAAATAGTTTCAAATTTGCACATCAAAAGGAGGCCACGTCTGCTATCAGGAAAATTAATAAGAATTAAGACCCTTTCAAGTGCTGTGCAGCCCTGTTTTTTGAAATGGAACCAATTAAAAATATTCTGGAGCTGGGAATGCTCTTGTGGGCTCGGTCCAGGCTGAATAGGCTTTTCATTGATGAAAGGAGCTCTTCCCCCAGCTCAGACAACCAGGAAAACATCCAAGCACACGTTTTTTAGGGAAGAATAGACATAAATTTCTGCCTGGGAGTGTCCTTCCCAGGAGCTGCAGAGAATTGTCTGCTAAGAGAATAATGAGGAGACAATTGCAGGCACCAGCATGCGACAAATTAAGAAAACAATTTGTTTATAGGGTGAAAGAGCAGGAAGATGATCCTTTGTGATAGAGCTTGGAGTAGGGAACAAAGGGAATATCTGTCAGTCTGAGAGAACAGAAGCTTGGCTTGAAACAAGAATATTCTAGAAAATGCTCCACTCTGCTTTATTAGTATTATTTTTATTATTATTATTATTTATTTGTTAGAGAAACTGAGCTGGTTGCCAAAGCTGCATTCCAAGACCTCCCCCATGTTCTGGGAGGGGCAGGAATGTAAGGAAGCAGCGGGATGGATGTGGAATGACCCTGGGGAAGAAGGAAAACACAGAGTCCTGGAGCAGCACTGGAATTTCTGAGTTCTTGTTCTTCCCACAGCTGAGGGGTTTGGTGCTGCCCATCCTTCATTTGGGACTTGGATCCAAGGGCACGGAATTCCAGTGTCTGTTCCCAGGTGTCCCTGTCTGAGCAAACCTTCCTGGGGCTTCTCAAGGCCACCCCCACCTCAGGGCTGCTCCTGCTGGAGTTTGGCTCCCCTGAGACCATGAAGGAGGTGCTGGGCTGGGCACCACTGCCCGACCTCAGCATTCCACCAGGAACAGTGCTGGGCATGGATCTGTCCACCTTGGAGATGCCTCTGGCCACCTGGAGAGACACTGCTGCTGGACTGGGGCTCCTGTGGGGCACCAAAGGCACCAGCCCAGAGCCACACCTCAGTACCCTGCCACAGATCTCACCTCCTTTCCCTTTCCCATTCTCCTTTCCCTTTCCCATTCTCCTCTTCATTTCCCATTCTCCTTTTCCTTTCCCATCTCCCTTTCCTTTCCCATTTCCCTTTCCTTTCCCATTCTCCTGTTCCTTTCCCATTTTCCTTTCCCATGTTCTTCTCCCCGTTTCCTCTGAGTGCCTCAGCCCTTTCTCCAATTTGGATTTTTCCCTCATATTGAGCTGTGCCTTGTGCTCTTCTCACTTCCCTCCCTTCTCCAGAGCACGTTCCTGGTCCAGGCAGAGGGGACACTTCCCACAGGGGAGTCAGGTGGATTTATCCTGGCTCCCTGTGGCTCCCACTGCCAGCATCTCCTTCCTCGTCCCTGCAGAGCTGAGACCTGGGAGAGGACAAAGGATGTCAGGGAAGGCACGGCCCAGCTCCAGCTAAGGAATTTCCCCTTTCCAACTGCTGGCCCTTTGCGTGTGGGAGCGGCTGCGGGAGCGTTTGCTGAGCCCCGGGCCCCTCGTCCCCTGCCAGGCCCTGCCTGCCTCGGGCCCCCGCGGCTCCGCAGATGGCTCCGGCACATCGCCAGAGGGGAGGAGCAGGCTGAGGGCCGGCTCGGCCGCTGCGCGCTGGGCTGTGTGGGGCTCGCCCCGTGTCACCGCTGGGACCTCGCTGTCCCTCGCTCGGGGCGGTCCCCAGGCTGCCACCTCAGTGCTGGGCTTAGCAGAGCTGCCAGGGCCCGCACAAAGGGCCTCTGCAGCCACTGCGCCCTGGCAGCGGCTCCCGGAACCCTGCCAGCTCCTGGCACAGCTCTCCAGGACAAGCACAGCGGCTTTGCACCTCTGGAGCCCAGGGCCCCGTTTTGGGGATGATATTTTGGCAGCAGCCCAGCCGGGAGGGTGGCTGTGATCCCAACAAGTCCTGTTTGCACAGGCTGCTCACTGTGCTGGGCTTCCACCACACCCCTGTCTCACCCTGTGCCCCCACATTCCCCCAGGGATTTGTCCTTGTGGAATCACAGAATTCCAGGTTGGTTTGGGTTGGAAGGGACATTAAACCTCATCCAGTGCCACCCCTGCCATGGGCAGGGACACCTCCCACTGTCCCAGGCTGCTCCAAGCCTCATCCAGCCTGGCCTTGGACACTTCCAGGGATCCAGGGGCAGCCACAGCTCCTCTGGGCACCCTGTGCCAGGGCCTCCCCACCCTCACAGGAAACAATTTCTCCCCAGTATTTATTCTAAATTACTTCTCTTTGAATTTAAAGTCGTTGCTCCTTGTCCTGTCACTGTCAGCCCCTGTAAAAAGTCACTCCCCTCTATTTTATAAGCCCCCTCCAAGTGCTGAAAGGCCACAACGAGGCCTCCCCTGAGCCTTCTCCAGGTTTACTCAGCTCTCTGAGTCTTTGCAGAAGAGCTGCTCCAGCCCTCTCATCAGTTTGAATCTCTCCTCTCACAGTCCTGGAATCTCCTGAGCTGGAAGGGACCCACAGGGATCACCCAGCCCAGCTCCTGGCCCTGCCCAGACCCCCCAGCAACCCCACCCTGTCCATCCCTGGCAGCGCTGTCCAAAGGCTCCTGGAGCTCTGGCAGCCTCGGGGCCGTGCCCATTCCCTGGGGAGCCTGGGCAGTGCCAGCACCCTCTGGGGGAGGAACCTTTCCCCAAAATCCAGCCTGAGCCTGCCCTGGCCCAGCTCCAGCCGTTCCCTGGGTGCTGTCCCTGTCCCAGGAGCAGAGATTGGAGCTGCCCTCGGGAGGAGCTGCAAACTGATGTGACATCTCCCCTCAGCCCCCTCTGATCCCTTCAGAGCTTCCCCCCTGGCTGGGATGTGCTCCATCAGCGGGTCCTGCTCCCTGTGGGCTGTGCTGTGTCACAGGGGTGGCTGCTGAATGATGCTGCTGTCCTTGGGGAGAAAAAGGAATTTCGTTTCCCGGCTATCTCCTTCTATGCAGTGGAGCAAGGACCAACAGCCCAGCACAGGACAGGGACACAGCTTTGGAATAAAACCAGCCCCAAAGAGGAATGGATGTGGAATAGGAGAGAACAGAACAAGGAAGGATCCATTTATTCCTCTCCTGATGTGCAGCTGTTAACCCTGCATGGGGCACCAGGAAAGGGAAAAGGGGCTGGGATGGCAAGGAACCTCTTGGTCCCTCTGCAGCACAAGGGGACAGTCCCCACTTGGTCACTCTGGTCCCTCAGAGGACAAAAAAATGTCACATTTCTCCCTCAGAGCATTGCCTTGGGGTTGGATAAAATTGCTGTCTCATTTTAAGGTGGCAGCAGACCTGGAGCTGGGATGGGCTGTGGCACCAGTGCTCTCATTCCCTGTGGAAGTGCCTGTGGATCAGGAAGCACAGGGAGTTTTAATGGAATGTCCACACAGAGCTGTTGTTCCAGGAAGAAAACGCTTCCCAGGAGCTATAAAAGACACATTATCTCTCAGTGACACTTCGGGACAATCCAGGATAAAATTCAATTAAATGCAAAATCCAAAAGAAGCCTGACAGAATTTCAGGTGCTTTTCAATTCATCACTTTTCAATATTCCTGGAAATTCCCCAGGAACAAATATCCAGAGGTCCTTGCAGAAACTGCTGTGAAGAATGAGCCAGAGGAGCTTTCCTGGGGGACCCACTCTTGCCCTGTGATGGAAAACTCTCTCCAAATGTTGTGTTGTGTCATTCCATCCCTCTGGATCTTCCCTGTGCATTTTGATTTGCCTGGAGCTGATGCTGCATTAGAACCCACATATTTTCTGGGGGCTTGTTTTGGGTTTGCTGCCATCCCCACCTCCTGGAATTTTGGGATTCTGAGCCTTCACACTTTGGGGTGACAATTCCAACTCTTATATTTACAAGCTAATGAAACCCATCTGCACTTTCCTTTGTGTTTGGAGCACCAAATAGTGGAAAAATTCTTCTTTCCTCCCAGGTAAAGCCCTAAACTCGTGCCAGAGAGAATTAATCCTACATTTTGCACTTCAGTGCTTTTCAGGGAAGGGCTGCTTGTTCCATGGACTATCCCATGATGTAGTCGAGCACCAATAAACTCCATGCTGCCAATCCCTATCCCTATCACAGCTCCCAAAGCCCTGTATTGGCTGCACTATTGATCACCTACAGCAGTAATTGCTTCAATTTACTGAAGAAACATTTACAGGAAACAAGGGCAAGTTGTTAAAATGTTGTAAATCTGCAACTCCATGGAGAGGAAATAATGGCCAAGGGCAGATCCAACCCCCAATTCCACACTTCTTACTGTGGGAGTTTGGTATCAAAGCAGCACAAAAACTGTGGAGCTGGGAAAAAGCAGCTGGATAAGTCTGCCAAGGCGTGGAGGACAGGGATTCTGTTGAAATTCAGCCTCAGAAAGATTGGGAGGCTGATACTGAAAAACATTTCCCTTAAAACCACTTCCTGACTTTTTTAGGATCATCTCTTCCTTGGTTCTGCTGATCCAGGGAGCTCTTGGTCTCTTCTGTACCATCCTGAGACCCACTTCTATTCTAACGAAAAAAGAGCAAACAAACAGCTCTCAGAAGATAAATGTTTACATTTCATTCATCTGCGAGCTCCTCCATCCTCTCCCTGAGCCCAGTAATTTGTGGGAGAGCTCCCTGCAATCCATGGGCTCACATCCCCTGGAATGACTTCCCAATTTCCACAGTTTGGCCCCAGGAATTTCAGTAGATGGGAGATTTCATCAGCCCTGGGGAAGGAGCATCCCTCCCTTCATCCTTCCCTTCATCCCTCTGTTCATCCCTCCCTTCATCCTTCCCTNTGAAATTCAGCCTCAGAAAGATTGGGAGGCTGATACTGAAAAACATTTCCCTTAAAACCACTTCCTGACTTTTTTAGGATCATCTCTTCCTTGGTTCTGCTGATCCAGGGAGCTCTTGGTCTCTTCTGTACCATCCTGAGACCCACTTCTATTCTAACGAAAAAAGAGCAAACAAACAGCTCTCAGAAGATAAATGTTTACATTTCATTCATCTGCGAGCTCCTCCATCCTCTCCCTGAGCCCAGTAATTTGTGGGAGAGCTCCCTGCAATCCATGGGCTCACATCCCCTGGAATGACTTCCCAATTTCCACAGTTTGGCCCCAGGAATTTCAGTAGATGGGAGATTTCATCAGCCCTGGGGAAGGAGCATCCCTCCCTTCATCCTTCCCTTCATCCCTCTGTTCATCCCTCCCTTCATCCTTCCCTTCATCCCTCCCTTCATCCCTCCCATCCCTCCTGACTTGCTCAGACTTGATCAGAGAAAGGAATCCACAACCTGAGCACAAATAAATAAATAAATCAGCCATCCATCCTATGGGATACATGGAATTAAGGGCATCTCTGCCCATGGCAGAGGGTGGAACGAGATGATTTTTAAGGTCCCTTCCAACCCAAACCATTCCGTAATTCTGAGCTTGGAATTCCAGAGGAGCTGCCACCACCTTAATCCAACCCCCACCTGAGCCATACTTATCTTTGGGATAAATCAGCTTTCCTAATGCAGATATGGCATCACTTCCAGTTGCTCACTGGGAACGTATTCCAAAATCCTTCTCTGCTGATTAATGCCTGGTAGTATTGGGAAGACAACCAGCCTCTGAGCTGTGTCCATTAAATCTGCTGATCTGTTTTAATTAGGCTGAGAACCATTACTGGGCAGCTGGAAATGTGTTAATCCCCTCCCTCCCTCTCTCCTTTCCTTTGCAGACACCAGGGGCAGGGCAGGAGAGCATTTGGGAGCAGGTGAATTATTGCACACATCCACTCTTCCTGCAAGACTGGCACTCTGAGTGTTGGATTTTGGTGTTCCAAGGATGCTCAGTGAGGCAGCTTCATTTGTCCAAAGCCCACAGAGGTGTCTGGGGAGAGATAAAGCCAGCAAAGCTCAGCTGGAGCTGCTGGACTCTGTGTTGCTCCAGCTCCTCTAATGAGCTCCAGCTCATTAAAAGTGGTAACTGGACCATTTTGTTCTTCTTAGCAGAAGCCCTGAGGAATTAATGGCCATGAGAAGTCCCAAAGCTGCCTCTGAACACAACCTATGAACTCCAGAGCCCTCCAGGTGCCTCCAGGCCCCGGAACAAAGGCTTTGAACGTCGTGTGAAAGGTGTGTGTGGTGGGTGGGCTGAGGAGTCAGGCTTTGGTGATGTCTGGATCAAATCTAAGTCAAAATTCTGCTGTTGATGTTCCTCCAGGGAAAAGACGTAGAGTAGCAGGGATATAAAAGCACTCTGAGGAGCAGACACCCAGGAAAGGGCTCCATTCCTTCCTTCCTTCCCATCCCTTCTAACACTTGCACCATCCCTGCTGTCCCAAGTGTGCAGGGTCACAGATTCACTCATGTTGGAAAAGACCTCTAAGATCAACAAGTCCAACCTTTGACCAAATACCCCCATCCCCACTAATCCATACCACGGAGAGCTGTGTCCCATTGTTCTTGGGACACTTCCAGGGAAATCTCATCCAAAGGTGACACTTTCACTTCTGCTGGCTTGGCTTCAGCTCTGCCTTTTCCCTCTGTTGGGGACCTACCCAACCAGGTCCCCAGCCCATGGCAGTCCTGGAGATGCTCTTAAGCCCCTTCCAGCCACTGCACACAGCAGGACTGTGGCTTTCCTGGACCAAGAAGTGGCTCTGGGGACATCTAAATTCCAGTCCTGCCCTGGAGTGTTGTACCAGAGCAGGAGGACCAATCCATCACAGCAGGGACAGGTTAATGTGATTTATCAAGTCTCAGCTCGCAGGCTGGGGAATAATTCCTTTTCCCTGGAAATGTGGGGGAGTCATGTGCTTGGACATCCAGGCAGGATCCCACTTTATCACTGAAGGAGCCATCAAGCAATGGAGCAGCTGGGCTGGGCTTCAGATCCATGGGATGAGGGTGCTGGCTGTGTTCCCTGGCTTCAGGAGAGGCCTTGGAGCAGGGAGAAAACCCCAGCCCAGAGACATTCAAAATTTCCTTTCCACTGTGCCTCTCCAGCTGCTCCAAGGCAGGGCTTGGGTGGCATCCAAGGAGAGTCCCTCACAGGCAAGGGGGGCTCTGTAAGAGCCTGGGCAGGAGTGGAAGTCCCACTTCTGAGAGTGAAGTGCAGAAGCTGAGTTTTCTAAAGGCATCTTCCTTTGACAGACTTTGATCTTGGCCTGAGAGCCACAGCAGGAGGCAGAATTTCCACAAGAGGGGTGGCAGTTCGTTTGAATTTTGGTTGGGTGGATGAACCCAGCCCTTCCCCTGTACCAGTGCATGCCCAGCTCCAGCTTTCACCTTTTCCAGAGAGCTGACCCTGCCTGTGAATTTGGGAGCAGAAGCAGAATTCCAGAGAGCTGCAGTTCTCCTGCACACAACAGCCTGGGAACTCATTCTTTAGACAGCTCCCTAAAAATAATCCATGTTCCACAAGTGGCACAGTTTCAGGAGCTGTGAGTGCTCATTCCAGGAGCTGCTGAGCTGGCACGGTTTGAATTCAGTGCTCCAGGATCCTGGAGAATTTTGGAGCTGTGAGTTATGGCTCCAGACCAGCAGAGCTGCCCAGGAGTCTGGGCATCTCCAGAATGAAGGAACATTTTCCCTGCTTAGATCTACAGAGGGGTGGATAGAAAGATCCCAAATGGCAGCAGAGAACTCTCCAGGGATCTGGTTTCCCAGAAAATGCCATCACAGTGGGACAGAGGATGTCATCAGTTGTTACACAAAGAAAACTGAGGAAAGCAGCACCTGCCTCCTGTTCCCTGGGCTGATGGATGGTGATCCATTCATCCTCCTGGAGCATGTCGTCCTTCCTTGGGCAGGGAAGGATGGCAGGGGTTTGTGTCCCACTATTGGATGGGATAACTTTCACTTTTTCAGGGAAAACAAGGAAATAGCTCAGGAAAGAGGCAGTGGCAGCTGTTTCTACACCCTGCAGAGTGCCTGGAGGCAGAGCAGGGAATGTGGGCACGGCAGGGGATTCAGGGGAGGAGGAGGTGGATTGGAGGGGAATCTTTGGTGCCCCTTGGGAGCCGCTCTCCTGCTCAGGAGCTCTTCCCAAGGCAGGGCTCTGGGGGTTCTCAGCCCCGCTGAGAGGCAGCAGGGCTGGGGTGGCCCTGAGGGCACAGCTGAGGTGTCACTGAGTGACACCACACCCAACAGGGCTGAAGGAGCTTTTCATGGAATCATGGAATAGTTGGAAGGGACCTTAAAGCCCATCCAGTTCCACCCCTGCCATGGGCAGGGACACCTTCCACTGTCCTAGGTTGTTCCAGGAATATTGGAGAGAAAGAGCTGAGGGAAATGTGGGATAATTCATCCCCACAACACCTTTCCAAAAGCTGGTTTTTGTTCATCAAGATTGTCCATTTTTCAGTCTAAACTTTGTTCTTCTAAAAGAACTAATTTTGCTACAGATAGGAGACTGGAAAGAGGGATAAACACAGATAACACCCTGGAAAAATGTTTATAGGTGATCACGGTGGTTGTTCTTATCTTTCTACCTGTGAGGTTCCTTTTCCTGTGGGGAAAAGTGGGTGGGAAATGAAGGAATTATTTTTTTTTCTGTCAGGATTTTAAAGTCCAGTTCTGAAGCAGGAATTTGAGCAGATCTAAAGGAGGTGAAAGTGGGAAATCCTCATTTGCAAATGTTATCCTGAGTGATTAATGGGGTCGCTGGGGGGACTTTATCTTACAAGGGTTATCAGGTGGACTGAAGAGAAAGGGGAACACATTTATTTGCAAATGACTTGTCTGAAACAACTGATAAGTGGAACTGAGCTGAAAAGGTTTCTTTCAGCTGTTTTTATGGATCTGTTCCCAGCACAAAAGGAACAGGCAGCCCTGGGAATCAGCCAGGGAATCAATGTCCCTGAGCATCCCAGGGCACTGGGGACAGATCACACACAAATATTGTGTGTTTGGGACAGTTGCTGCGAGCTCCCACCTCTCCAAACGACCTTTCCACTGACCCTGCTGGAATCAGGTCTGGATTCCACCCTAGGGTGGCAACACAGCCATAAAGCACAACTCACACTGAGGAAGTGCTCAGAGAATCTTGGAATCTCCTGAGCTGGAAGGGACCCACAGGGATCACCCAGCCCAGCTCTTGGTCCTGCACAGACCCCCCAACAACCCCACCCCGTGCCTGGGTGGTGTCAGCAGCTCCTGAAGGCCCTCACGGGGTGGCAGAAGGTGTTGGAACATCAGCACTGCCACTTCTCAGCAGCTTCAAGTGGTTTTAAGCAGTTTAAAGCTGTGTAAAGGTTGCCACAACTCCTGGAAAGAGTATTTTCCTTGGACAATTTGCTGAGAGCTTCGTAAAGTACAGGAAGAGCCTTAACTGGCTGTTTTCAGAGCAAATACGGAGAGCAGCAGCTCAGGCCCAAGGGACACTGCCACGTTCAAAGCCAGCAAGGGCAGATCACGTTGTAGACACAGGAAAGGCCAATTTTCCTCACTGCAGAGAAATAATTGGGATGGTGGGAGGTGCAGAGGGGGGTGGTGGGGGTGTCAGAGGGTCCAGTTCAGATAAATATCAAAGATGGGCCTATGGGATTAAATGGAAGGGTTTTTAATATAGAAATTCTTTCTGCCAGAACACACTGGGGACGTTAAAGCCCCCCCCATCCCATCTGGGACATCCTGTGTGCTGGCTGCTCCTGAGTGCACCACACACAGCCAGGAATTGCTCGTGGAGTGGGAGATAAACAAAGTCCAGTCCAGCTACTCAGAGCTTCTTACCTCCTCACAGGCCGAGATGAGTCTGCCATGTACTCTGAATTTGGCAAACAAATATTTCTTTGGGCTTTTCCTTGGGAGCAATTTGAGCTCAGGTTGCTTGAAGGGATCTTGTGATGATCCCTGAAGGAATCCCTGAACTTAGGATCCCTGGCTCCCCAGATCCCTGCTCCAAGTACTGCTCTGCCCAAGCAGGACAGGTGTCAGACACCTTCTGTGGCAAGTGAGACACTGGGATGGGCCACTGGTCTCTGGAGTCAAGTCATGGGGGTATTTTGAGATGGGCACTTCTGAGCTGCCCCAAACCTTCAATATTCTCATACCCTCTCGGAGGATTGTTAATGGTTGATCTGCTGAGCTGGATTATCCATGGAATTTTGGGGTTCAGCTTCCCAGCAGCATGGGAAAGGGGTGTCCTGATCTGATGTCACATCAGAGCCTCTGCAGCAGAAATATTCGTGTTCCTGGGAAGGGCTGGGGACAGAGGGAAGGCCCAGCAGGGAAACAGGAGGTGATGGTGGGTTCAGAGAGAAAGGTGGAGGAGACAGGAGAGGAGACTGGTGTGGGACTGGGGATTCCTGGGAAGTACAGCCCTGGCCCAAAGGGACACGGAGGGAGGGTGAAAACCAGCCTGGAGTGATGTGCACTGATCCTCCCGCCAGGCGAGCCAGGACAGCCTGGGGGATTGAGGCACAGAAAAGCCAGTCCTGCCCCAGCAGCATGGTTTGATCCCCCTGTGCTGCTCCTCCGGCCCTTCCCGGGCTGTGGGGAGGGATGTGATGGAATGGGCTGTGCCAGCTGCCTCCAGGACCATGACAGGTAATGCATTGCACTTCCAGGCCCCAGCATAACTTTTTCCAGAGTAATTACTTTCGATTTCCTCCCAATAAATACACTGCTCCTTCTCCCTCTGCAGTAATTGAGGGTATTTATTCCTCAGGAAGATTAACTGTCCTGTGGAGCCCAGAATGGATGGGGGGGGCCTTGGGAGATCAATGTGAGTGCTCATACCAGTTGTCTCGTTGGGGAGGACCTTCCAGCTGACCTCAGATGATCCCTTCTCCCTTCTCCTTGAGCTTCCTGGCCCAGTGGGAGTTGTCCCTGCCCAACATANGCAGATACTGTTCCTTCCCACGGCATCCAGGACCAACCACCTCCTCATGGACCTGGAAGGGATGGTAAAACATGGAGGTGAAAATCCCAGGTCTGAAGTGGGAGTCTGGCCTTTAAGAAAGTCAGGGGCTGAGCTGTGCATCCTGCAGGATTTCCTGCTGTTGTTGGAACAGCATCCTCTGGGAAACGTGATCCTTCCACAGGCTTTCCCAGGGCTCAGTTTTCCTTTGGTGACAGGGGTGTGCTGGTAACATGGAAAAGGTTAAGGAAGGCAGCAATCCTGGGAAATCTTGCACTGCCAGGGAAACGAGGCCTCTACGGAGCCACCAGGGTTTCATTTTTCTTGCAAGGTGGATAAATGTGCTCTTTCCTTCTCCAGAGAGTTCCATGTTCAGCCTTTTAATGGGAATTGTTGGCGCCGTGAAGTTCACAGAATGATGTCTGTGCTTCCCATCTCCTGCACAGGGGGAAGATCTCAGCCTGCTTGGAAAACTCAGGAATCATGAGGTGGAAGATCTTTTGATCCAGAAAAAACAAATTTAAGACCATGAGGGGTTGACTGAGCCAGCTGGGAATGGCCTCAACTTCTCCACCTGCCACAACTGGGGAATACACAGCGGGAGGAAGGCAGAGCTGACAGAGTTTTCCAAGGATGCAAAGACCAGTTTTTGAACATGTTTTGATCTGTGCCAGGTGGATTTTTAATACAGCTTTTAAAAATGGCAAAATATGGGAAAGAACTCCTGGCACCCCAGGAATGACAGCAGCAAGGGATGAGAGGGACCCACACCTCTGATAACTCAGCAAATAAAAAATATCTCCTTGGACTTTTGCCCAAAAACCTCCTGGAGGCTCCACAATTTCCACTGTGCTCAGACAGGTATTTTTAGGACCATTATTAAATATTAACTGTAAAATCATCATATGAGGATTCCTTCCACTGTAGATATTCTTAACTACCTCGTTTTGAGCTAATTACCTTAAAAAGCTTCCAAGTTTTTGGGTCTTCAGTAGAAGTCTTCTTAAAGGAAAATTTGATTTCCTCATTTTCTTTGCTCCCATTTTCTTTTTGGTTTTACTCAGGGGTTTTGTCCCGTGCTTGGAAGTGTCCAAGGCCACGTTGGATGGGGCTTGGAGTCACCTGGGATAGTGGAAGTTGTCCATTTAGGGTGGAAGGAGGTGTTCCAGTGCAGACCTTGGTCCACAGCCCCTGGTTTCTCTCCCTTTGGGACCATTTGTAGCTGTTAGTTAAATAAAATAAATGAGTGCATTTCTCATTTTCTTAAAATCTCCAAAAAGATCCTCCCCACAGCAAACCCCCCCAGAGCAGGAGGCTTTGCCACGTGGGGAAGTCCTGAACATGCCTAGAGCGTGGCCTCAAATGTATTCATTCATTAATTGTCTGATTGAAGTTTATTAATTGCCTGATTTAGGCGCTGGAGCGTGTCCAGGGCAGGGAAGGGAGCTGGGAAGGGAATGGAGCCCCNTGATCTGCTGAGCTGGATTATCCATGGAATTTTGGGGTTCAGCTTCCCAGCAGCATGGGAAAGGGGTGTCCTGATCTGATGTCACATCAGAGCCTCTGCAGCAGAAATATTCGTGTTCCTGGGAAGGGCTGGGGACAGAGGGAAGGCCCAGCAGGGAAACAGGAGGTGATGGTGGGTTCAGAGAGAAAGGTGGAGGAGACAGGAGAGGAGACTGGTGTGGGACTGGGGATTCCTGGGAAGTACAGCCCTGGCCCAAAGGGACACGGAGGGAGGGTGAAAACCAGCCTGGAGTGATGTGCACTGATCCTCCCGCCAGGCGAGCCAGGACAGCCTGGGGGATTGAGGCACAGAAAAGCCAGTCCTGCCCCAGCAGCATGGTTTGATCCCCCTGTGCTGCTCCTCCGGCCCTTCCCGGGCTGTGGGGAGGGATGTGATGGAATGGGCTGTGCCAGCTGCCTCCAGGACCATGACAGGTAATGCATTGCACTTCCAGGCCCCAGCATAACTTTTTCCAGAGTAATTACTTTCGATTTCCTCCCAATAAATACACTGCTCCTTCTCCCTCTGCAGTAATTGAGGGTATTTATTCCTCAGGAAGATTAACTGTCCTGTGGAGCCCAGAATGGATGGGGGGGGCCTTGGGAGATCAATGTGAGTGCTCATACCAGTTGTCTCGTTGGGGAGGACCTTCCAGCTGACCTCAGATGATCCCTTCTCCCTTCTCCTTGAGCTTCCTGGCCCAGTGGGAGTTGTCCCTGCCCAACATAGGCTTTAAGGTCCCTTCCCACCCAAACCATTCCATGATTCTTCTGATGGCCTCCTGCTGTGCTCCATCAAACCCTGTGGGAAACCTCTGTTTAGGCTGGGCTGTGTGGGTGGTGTCCTGCTGATGGCACCCCTGGGATAAAGCAGATTTAGGTTCATCTGATATTTATCATTCTGGACTTTCCCTTATTTTTCAAAGTCGTCCTCTTATCCCTTTCTCCATGAGTTCTGTGGCCAGTGTCTCAGGAAAGGGAAGGATTTTCCCAGAGATTCCATGGTCTTGTCCCCGAGGAATGTGTATAAAAATTGGCAGTGAGGGGATGGCACTGAGACATGGAATTCTGGAGAGCAGGGGGAGAGCTCAGCCCTGGGAATGTCCTACAACACAGTTGGGTGATTGCCCTAAATCCTCACTGTGCCTGGAACTTCGCAGAAGAAAATGAGAGAATGTGGCTTGGGAAAGAGGCAAATCCCTCTCTTTGGTCCTGGGATGGCTCTGATTCCTGGAGGGATTTCAGCCATGGCTGTCTGGTAAAGTTTTATCACATTAGAATTACTTGACAACCTATAAAATAAAAACTAAAAAANAGACAGGTATTTTTAGGACCATTATTAAATATTAACTGTAAAATCATCATATGAGGATTCCTTCCACTGTAGATATTCTTAACTACCTCGTTTTGAGCTAATTACCTTAAAAAGCTTCCAAGTTTTTGGGTCTTCAGTAGAAGTCTTCTTAAAGGAAAATTTGATTTCCTCATTTTCTTTGCGCCCATTTTCTTTTTGGTTTTACTCAGGGGTTGTGTCCCGTGCTTGGAAGTGTCCAAGGCCACGTTGGATGGGGCTTGGAGTCACCTGGGATAGTGGAAGTTGTCCATTTAGGGTGGAAGGAGGTGTTCCAGTGCAGACCTTGGTCCACAGCCCCTGGTTTCTCTCCCTTTGGGACCATTTGTAGCTGTTAGTTAAATAAAATAAATGAGTGCATTTCTCATTTTCTTAAAATCTCCAAAAAGATCCTCCCCACAGCAAACCCCCCCAGAGCAGGAGGCTTTGCCACGTGGGGAAGTCCTGAACATGCCTAGAGCGTGGCCTCAAATGTATTCATTCATTAATTGTCTGATTGAAGTTTATTAATTGCCTGATTTAGGCGCTGGAGCGTGTCCAGGGCAGGGAAGGGAGCTGGGAAGGGAATGGAGCCCCAGGAGCAGCTGAGGGAGCTGGGAAAGGGGCTCAGCCTGGAGCAAAGGAGGCTCAGGGGGGACCTTGTGGCTCTGCACAAGTCCCTGACAGGAGGGGGCAGCCGGGGGGTCGGGCTCTGCTGCCAGGGAACAGGGACAGGAGGAGAGGGAACGGCCTCAGGCTGGGCTGGGGAGGGTCAGGGTGGATATTGGGAACATTTCTTCACTGAAAGGGTGATCAGGCACTGGCACAGCTGCCCAGGGCAGTGGTGGATCCCATTCCATGGAATGTTCCAAACCTGTGGATGTGGCACTTGTGGACAGGGTCAGTGCTCAGCAAGGCGGTGCTGTGGTGACAGACAGTGGAACTCGATGCTCTAAAAGGGCTTTTCCAACCACAATGATTCCATAATTCCATTATTTCCTCTGCACTTCACCAAATCACTGCCAAGCTCAGTTGAGCCCTCTTCTGAGAAATGCCTTAATTTAGGAATTTGCTGAACTCCAGGAGTCTAGAGGACACTAGAGGGGTCTCTGTGATGATCTAGTAGCAGGAATTTTGGCTCCTGGGTCACAGGGCTCTGGGAACATCCCACACATCCCACCATCCCTTGCAGGAACCTCAGCACTGAGGTCAGGAGAGCCTTGGAATGATTCTCATCAGGATTCAGTCCCACAACTCCCAAAAACTTTGTGTTTCCTCTCACTTTCCTGACTCCTCCAAGGGAAAGCTCAATGATTCCATTCCACCCATTAGCAGGCATTTGGCAATTATTGGCCAGCATAAATTTTAATAATTATTATTATAATTCCTAATGCAATCATTAATCAATTCCTTATTATTGAGATAGCAATTACAGAAAGATTAATAACTCCAGCTAATACTTTTTAATTAATTTAATTTGGGGAGGTGAGGGAGTGAAATGGAAACACTGCACTGCAGGCACTTCTCAGGAGGACTTTTTCTTTTGGGCTTTTTGCACAATTCCTGTGGTTTCCCTCCCATTGCTGGAGTTGTCCCAGACTTTTAAATGTCCCTAGGTTTTTTTGAGGTGCCACAACCTGGTTATGGAGTTTTTAGTGCTCTGGAGAGGAAGAGTTTTCCTCCAGTTCTTTCCAAACACCTCCCTTATCCTACACAGAGGTTCTCCTTCCCAAACAGAGCAATAGGGATAGGAGATGGATTTCCCACACTTGTTTTCCAGGCCTCAACATTCCCATCTGCCAGGTCACTTGAAATCTACCCCCTCCTTGCCATTCTGCCACTTTTAACCCTCTCCTTTATCCAGCCTGGCAGGAAGAGGGACCTTCCTGGCTGAAAGCTTTCAGTGGGATCCCGGCTTTCAGGGAAAATTGTATCAGTGCCTGGGAAATGCTGCAGTGAATGGGATGAGCATTTATTTCCAGGGGAGAAAAAGTCTCTTCCCTGATTCCTGCTCTGCCAGGGAAGACTCCTTCCCAAAGATCCCAGAGAAAATCCCAAATCCCGTCTTGTTTTGGTTGGGATGTTCCTTTCTCTGGAAACTGCAATTTTCCATGGAAGAAAGTAAGAAGCAGGAGCTGGGAAAACATGGAGCTGATCCTGTCCCACATCCTCTCTCCATGGGAGGAGGCAGGGACAGCCAGGCCTGTGGCCTCTCCTCAGCCCTGAGCTGACCTTCAGTATTCTGGGATTTAAACATTTGGATGTGACTCCTGCAATTCCACAGACTGGGCTGGGATGAGAAGGATCCTAAATCCCATCCAGTGCCACCTCTGCCATGGCAGGGACACCTTCCACTGTCCCAGGCTCATCCAAGCCCCAATGTCCAGCCTGGCCTTGGACACTGCCAGGGATCCAGAGGCAGCCACAGCTTCTCTGGGCACTCTGTGCCAGGGCCTCCCCGCCCTCACACGGAACAATTCCTTCCCAATATCCCATCTCTCCCTGCCCTCTGGCAGGCTAAGACTCTTTTGCAAGGACTAAATTTCACACAGAATCCCAGAATGTTTGAGTTGGAAGAGGCCCACAAGGATCACCAAGGCTCACACAGGGATCAAATCCATGATTTTCGTGTTGTCAGCACCCTGCTCTGAGCCATGGAGCCAATTCCAGGTGATTTTGGATCCCAACACAATGTGTTCTCCCACTAAGGGGTGATTCCTTCTCCAGAAAACTCAGGAATGTTTAAAGACAACCTGTGGCATGCTCTGGAATCCATCCATGGGGTAGACATCCAGCTTCAGGGGTGGAGAATCCTTCCAGCCTCTCCAGCCATCCATTCATGGAATCATTAAAGCTGGAAAAGACCTCCAAGATCACCAAGTCCAACCTTTTATTTGCAGATTTACTTTGTTCTCCTTCCCTTCCCAGCTTCTCCTTGGTTTTTCTCACTCCTTGGGAATCTCATGGATATTTCTGCTGGTATTTCCTCCGTGGGAAGAGGCTGCTCAGCCTGTCCCAGTTGGGTAACAATCTTACATCTCACATCTCCTTTTGTCCTGAATTTTGGGTCATGGAACCCTCATGGGACTCCTGAGCTGTTTAAACCCCCCCTGTGCTGAGAAGAACCATCATTCCCTGGCTTTTTTTTTTTTTTTCTTTCTCTGTGGAATTGACTTCCTCATTTAGTATTTGCACAGAGTAACTCCAGGGTTGAGTTTCAAAGGAAAATCTGTGAGTTTTTTGCTTTTTGTGCCATGGCAAATGCACAGAGCCTGACTTTTAATTAGCTCCGGAGCTGTGTGATATCTTTGGGAGTCAATACAGTCTTTTATTTGTGGAAAAGACGTGGAAAATATGCTGAATAGGCTGTAGAGTTTCCCTCCAGAAATCAGGGAAAGAACTAATCCAGTTTTATGTAAGTTCACTTCGAGTTTGTTTTTGCGAGTTAAAAAAAAGATGGAAAAAGGGAAACAAACAGAAAGGGAACAAAAAGGAGCATTTATTACACTTTAATGAGGGAAAACTGAGCCCACACAGCAATGGGGGAGCTGACAATAATATATGGCTTTAATTAGCTATCAGGATTTGAGGAACACTTATTATGCTAATGGGTTCAAAGCTTCCCAGGATAAAAAAAGTGCCTATGGAAAGAGTTGGTAACGACAAGGAGATCTCCAGTTTGTAAGGGAATCCTGGAATGCTCCAGACAATAATTCCGCATTTCCTTGCGTGTTTGGGATGAAACTCCAGATTTCAGATGTGCTGGGTAATCCCAGTGGACTGAGGCAAAATACAGTGACCCCAAACTTCTATCCCTAAAGGCAGGGAATGGGTGGTTTTGCTCTCAGAGAGAAACTCTGCCATGCCATGGGTTTGAGTTGAAGGAGTTGGAATCTGAGCTGAATTAATTGGAAATGCAGCAATTTCAATAAATTTGCTTTAAATAAAGCAATTAACCTGCTGGAGTCTGTCCAGATTGGAGTTCGTGGTCAGATCCATAGTTCGAGGCTGAGCAATGGCTGGTGTGGAGGACACACTAATGAGGTGCTGCTTAATTAAACTCCCAGCTGCAGGATTCCCAAGGGAATGGGATCCACAGAAAGGATTTGGGGATTCAGAATAAATATTTTTAGGGACATCAGGATTTACCCAGGAAGGAATGGTGGGTGCTCTGGTGAGAGGAGCAGGGGAGGTTGGTGGGGAGAGGGTGGAGGCACCGTGGTGCTGTCACACCCAGCTTCCCTTTGGATCTGTTCCTTCCCAAAGGATAATCAGGAAAGTCGTGTTAAGCCTTCTGCATTCTTATTTTATTTTGTTTTGGAAGATGCCTTCCAACCACAGCCTGAAAGCTGCTGCCAAACAGGGGGCTTGAGAGCTCCTCCTGCTCAGGTCTCCAACCCCCTCAGGATCTTCTTCCAGGGGTTTCAAGATCCTCCCCTGCGACAGCAAAATATTCCAAATTTCTGTCTTGTGCCCGCTGCAGTTCACTGGATCTCCTCTTCCCATCCCTGCACAGGGATCCAGGGCAGGTGGACCTTTGGGAGCATCATCTGCTGAACCTCTGGAGGCCAGAAGGTCCCACCCAGGCCCCCTTTGGATGACTCTTCAAGCACTTTGTATTTGACACAGGTTTCCAGGGACACAAAAATGCGTTTGGTGCATCCCTAATTGAGGTATTCCCATTATCCTGGTGGTGGCAGGGTTGTCCCAAAAAGGATATGGGCATAGGAAATCCCTAAGAAAAGCTGGATTTCGACAAGAATTATACCTGGGACAGTGACCTCAAAGCAGAGGCCGTGACCTCACACGAACCCTGGTGGATAAAGGAAAAACAGCCAAAATGGGATTTCTCCTAAGGCATGGAATGAAACCAGGCAGGGGGANTATTTCCACTTCCCTGCATTTTCCAGGTCAGATCTTTTGGATAAGCACTCCCTGTATGTGCTAATTCAGGAAGTGTGACACTTCCTGTGATTTGATGGAACCAATTAGAATTACGTGGATCTATGGACTGAGATATCTGGAGTGTGCAAGGAACCTTTCTATTTTTTGTTTTCTATTGTAAAAATTACATAAAGTAAAATACAAGTAGTAAATAGTGAATTTTTAAGCACTACCTCCACTTTGGAGATTGTATTGCTGTACTAATTCACCCAATTCCTTTCAATTAAGCAATTAATTTTAATATTCCAGCTTATTATACAGCATCTTTGAGTTACTCAGTGTTATTGCCCTCTGTGTTCTGGGACGCTCCTTGCATTCCTCAATGTGACAAAAATTTAGGGAGAACAGTAAAATCCAAGTGTTTCTTTAGATGGTGTGGGTTTCATCTATCCATTCCTTTTTATATCCAGTATTTTTCAGCCAATGTTCCTGAAGATGGACACAGAACAGCAGTTAAAGTACAAGACAGATGAGCCACATATAGAAAAATGCATTTCTGAGTCATAAGATTAATAAATACACCGAGTTTGGGGCTTGGAGTCTGGGAGTTAATTAGGAAAATTGTTCTCCAGAACTTTTAATTATCTGCTGTGTTTTTTTTTTCCCTAGGATGAGTAAACTCAGCCTCATCTCCTTCAGCTGGAAGGAGGAATCCAATCTCCTGAGCAAAATGGGCTCTTCCTGTGTCATTCCCACCTTGGAGGGGGAAATAGCAGCTGATGGAAAGGGCTGCTGCAGGAGCTTGGGATGCTCCACGATCCAGTCAGGAAATTCCAAGGAAATGCAATAATTGCCAAGCAAAACCAACCACTGCCCAAGGTGTGCTCTGGAGTGGCTGTTCCTGCTCAGGAGGGAAATCCTGGAGCCACTCTGAGGATTCCTCTGCACATTCAGGCTGGGTGGTGCCACAGAGGCTTTAGGGGGTGCTCGGATGAAGGGATGGAGAGGACACCAGGGGTTCCTGCTCCTCCAGGGTGCACCCCTGATCCTGTGCTGGAAAAGCAGGAATGGGTCAGAAAAGAGAAATTTGAGCAGAGAAAGGCAATAAGAGGGACAGAGACCTGGAATGGGATCCAGGATGGACAAGGGAGTCTGGGCTGGTTCAGCTGGAACAGAGATATGGGAGCAACTCCTAAATGCCAGAATGGAGTGGGAATTCCTGAGACTGTCCACTGAAACTGGACAGCCAGTGAACAGGATGATGTGAGAGCAGATCTAGACCAGACTCAATGGAATGATTTGGGTTTTTAATTCAAAATTTCATTTCATTTGGTGTTTTTTCCCTCAAAATAAGGCTGAGTTGCACAACTCTTGTCCTTGGTGTCTGGAAGGATCAGGGAATTCCATCTGTGCCTGAAGAAACACCTGGAGAAAGGACAGGAGGGGTTTTGAGCACAAAGATACACCTGAAGCCCTCAGGGGGTTCTTTCTCTTAGTTTCCTTTTTTCCTTCTTTTTTCACTTGTAAAAACAAATTCGAAGCCCTCAGACTGAGTCCTGACCTGTGGTCACCACGAGATGCTCCAAGTCCAGGGATGAAGTTGCATTTTCCTTCCCTCTGTTCTCACACAGGGAAGAGATCAGGAAATGGGAAGATGGGCCTTGGTGTCGACGGAGTATTCTGGGTTCTCTATCATGTCTCAAGTGTGATTCCATCAGGTCCTGGGGGGATTGCTGGGGAGGGCTGGGAGCTGGATTTGGTGTTCCTGGTGGTCCTTCCCAGGGAAGAATTCCTTCCCAATATCCCATCTATCCCTGCCCTCTGGCAGTGGGAAGCCATTCCCTGTGTCCTGTCCCTCCATCCCTTGTCCCAAGTTCCTCTCCAGCTCTCTTGGGTCCCTCCCAGCTCAGAATTTTCCATGATTCTGGGATTTCACATCCCAGTGACAAGCGAGCTGAGATCCCACGTGGAGAAGCTGACTCTGGAGTGTTGGCCATGAGTGTGACCCAGGAGCTTCCCAGTCCCTCTGCTTTGTGCCAGCACCACTTTTGGAGGGATCTACATCAGATCCAACAAATTCCGTGTGACCAGAGCTCCTTCTACTCCGAAAGCCTCCAGGATTTCCCTCTGCCTCCTGCTGTCTTGGCTGCCCAAGAGAAGGATTTTTGATCCCTGCAGGATATTGCAATGGAAACTTTCCCCATTTTGTTTTCCAAATGTTGCCTTCCAGACTGCAGAGACCAATATGTTTATAATATAATATATTGTAATTGATTATCCAATTTCAGAATCAAAATCCCGCTGCATTGTGTCCAAATTAAATCCTTTCATTGGCTGCTTGGAATTTTCCCCTCAAGAATTATGCAGAAAGAAAATATCAATGTTTGGCTTCACGTTCCTTTTGGGACTGTGTTTGAAAATCTCTAAAATTCTTTGTTCTAAAACCCAGTTCTCTTCTGCTCTGGTTCTCAGAGCCCTGTTAAACCCACATGGAGCAAAGCTTTGTCCTTGGCAGGGAGAAGGATCAGATACTGCCTGGAGCTCACTGGGGATTTAATTCTTGTTATTAATTTTATAGAGAAGCTGTCCAGATACCACAAAGAAAGGGCAGGACCGTGTCCCCCTCAAATAGATCATCAGCTAAAATTTATTAACGGAGCATGTTGGAAAGGGAGAAATGGGGCTGGGTTTTTTTGGGTTTGGATTCTGCTCTGGGTTTATTTTAGCCGTTGACATAGAGAAAAGAAAAGACAAATAACTCAGCTGTGGTTCAGCTGTGTCTCTCTGTGTGTTGTGCCATTAGCAAGACATCAGGGTTGGGATAGAAATAGGAGATTTGTTTTCCCAGATAATTTCTTTCCTGGTGAAAGCCGAGTTTGCAGCCTGTGACAACGAGCTGGGCCAACTCCACTGAGGGTGATCCTGTGAGATTCACCCCTGTGAGTCCTCACTCCTTGGGGACACTCACAGATGTGAGGAAAAGGCCTCAAGATGCTCCAGGAGAGGTTCAGGTTGGACATCAGCAGGAATATCTCCATGCTCAGGCCTTGGAAGGGGCTGCCCAGGGAGGTTTGGAGTCCCTATCCCTGGAAGTGTCCAAGGAAGACCTGGATGTGGCACTCAGAGCTCTGGACTGGGGACAAGGTGGGGATCAGGCACAGCTTGGACTTGGTGATCCTGGAGGGCTTTTCCAGCCTCAGGGATTCCATGATTCTAGGATGTATATGAGACGTAGCTGTACTGAACTGAAAGCAAGAATTAAATAAAAAGTGGAATTAAAAGCAAGCAAAGACATTAAAATCTCCATGGGACCATTAAAGCCTTGGTCCTTTGTACTGTTTGTAGAGTTTTCTGGGGGGAGAAATTTGGTGGTACCTGGGGCTCACAGCAATGTTTTTGTTGTGAAGACACAGGGAATGTAATTCCCATGGAGGAATGTCCATAAGGCAAAATGTCCATGCCTTAGACTCACATCCTTTCCTCTGGAAAACCTCTGGAATGGGATCTCTGTGCTGAGCCCTTCCTGAGCCTCATCTCCTCTGCTCCTGGTCCAGTGGAAGGCTTACAGCAGTGACTGGAACTGGATGGGCTTTAAGGTCCCTCCCAGCCCAAACCATTCCAGGATTCTCTGAAGAGTCTGGGATTCTCTGTCCAAGTGTTGCTTATTCCATAGGTCCAGTGGCAGGCAGGAAGGATAAAGTGGAGAAATATCCCAATATCTGGGTGTTTTTATTGAGTTCATGGGTTTATTTCTCCTTTTATTTTTATTTTCACTGTCACAGCAGCAACAGTTCAGAGCAAGTTTCCATGAAGGTTTTCGATATAATTAAAATAAACATGGGATCTTGCAGGAGTATTGTGAAACAAATTAAACCCTGATTGCTCTTCTAATTCCCACCTAATGATTCATTAGGAATTATCCAAACAAGTGTGGGGAGCACAGGGCTACACTCCCAAAGCTAATCGAGTTTGAAGGCTTTCATCTGGATTTTCATGTGTGTGGAAGTTGGTCAATAGAGAGACTTGTCCAAAATCTTGGGCCTGCTCTCACAAAGTGGATGGAAAATGTCCCCAGGTGTTCTTGTGTCACACGAGCAGGCCAGATTTTTTTGGCAAAAAGTTCTCGAGTTCCTAAAAACAATCAATAATGAGTTGTTCAAACCTATAGGGACTGATCAGATCTGTGTTTTGGGAACTGGAGTTTGTTGCCAGGCCTGAATTGCCTGGGAAGGGCTGAGAGTTGCTGGGAGTGTTGGAGGATAGCACCTGCTGGCCTTTGGGTCAGGACTGTGTTATGGAATCATGGGATCATGGAATCATGGAATCATGGGATCATGGGATGGTTTGGGTGGGAAGGAACCTTCAAGCCCATCCAGTGCCACCTCTGCCATGGGCAGGGACACCTCCCACTGTCCCAGGCTGATCCAAGCCCCATCCAACCTGGCCTTGGACACTTCCAGGGATCCAGGGGCAGCCACAGCTTCTCCTGCTCCTCAGGAGAGGAGTTTCAGCCCTGTGTCAAACTGGGAGGTTCTCCCCTGCACTCATTTGACTCTTCCCAAATTTAAAAGCAGGAGCCTTTTCTACAACGTCCAAGCACTGACTCCAAGGGCAGCAGCAATTTGGGCCCAGTTTCCTGCTTGGGGCACTCCAGTCCCTGTGCTCACACTTCAGAGTGGAATAAGGGAATAATAATGGAATTGTGAGCTGTGACACCTGCACATGTGAACACACAGCAGCTGCTGTTCCCTTGGGAAGAGGAGCTCTCATCCATGTGGGAATCACCTGCAGCTGCATGGAGGCAGGTCCTCAATGCAGTCAGTAATCCCTCACCAAGGCAATGCCCTCACACGAACAAAAGCCGATCCAGAACCCATTCCTGCATTCCTGCAAGTTTGAATCTCCCCCACCCATCCCTGGGAATGTTTCTATGGTTACCTCTCGGAACACCAGTTTGCCAACATCAGGTTATTTCCATCTTGGAACCCAAATCCAAGCTGGTTTTTCAGCTGGGCTCATCTCTGGTGCTGAATCTCAGCCTCCTCCGAGCTGGAGGTGTGAAGCTTAGACAGGAACACGTCGCCGTTTTTGTGGTGACTGTCACAACTCTGAGAGTGATGCAGAACCGAGTCTAAGAAGAAAAAGACAAAATACCATGATTTCATGGAATTGTGGTGTCCTGTGGCAGCTCACCAAGACACTCCAGACATGGCCACAGAGAAAATTCTCCCAGTCACATCAGGTTGTCTTTGACTCTGGGATTGCTCTCAGGAAGGACCGAATTAAGACTATTTTAGAATTAATCTTGAATTTTAATGATTTGCAGCCAGACCCTCTGTGTGCCCCCACAGGGAATCTCCACTGGGAATGTGGCAGTGGACAGTGGATCCCTGCTTGATAAGGAGAAGTGGGAATTTTGCTGCTCCCTGGGCTGCTGTAGAAGGGCTGGGATGGTTGGGATTATTCAGTGTGGAGAGGAGAAGCTTTGGAGTGACCTCAGTGTGGCCTTCCAGGACATGAAGGGGCTACAAGAAAGATGGAGAGGGACTTTGGACAAGGGATGGAGGGACAGGACCCAGGGAATGGCTTCCCACTGCCAGAGGGCAGGGATAGGTGGGATACTGGGAAGGATGAGGAGACCCTGGCACAGGGTGCCCAGAGCAGCTGTGGCTGCCCCTGGATCCCTGGAAGTGTCTAAGGCCAGGTAGGACACTGGGGCTTGGATCAGCCTGGGATGGTGGGAGATGTCCCTGCCCATGGCAGGGGGTGGGACTGGATGGGATTTAATGTCCTTTCCCACCCAGATCGTTCCATGATTTTATGATTCAGCAGATAATCCTAATAAAACATCCCTAAGCCAAAACTTTTCCTGGCTGGAGGTTGGACCCTTGTGCAGGGCTGGAATTCATCCCTCCAAGTGCAGTTTCCATCACTGAGCTGCATTAGGAAACCCCTGTGAATCTGAGCAAAGCTGTGAGCCCTCACTGTCAGCTCTGAACTGCAATCCCTTCCTTTTCCTTCCAAACCAGGGAGGTCATGCTGCTGATAGTCACAAAAATGAGGCTTTTTTGAGTCAGCAGCTCTGCCTGATCTGTCGAAAATGTCACCCCTTGCTTGTAAATATTCCAAAAATCACAAGTCTCTGCTTCCAAAGCCAATTATGGGTGGCTGACTGACAGTAAAGCCCCCACTTAGCACACCTAGCCACTTACAGGCAACAAAGTGAATGGTTTGGGACATCACAAACCTCCAAATGCCCACAAAACAACCCAAATTATTCTGATTAGGCATAAAATTTTATCCTAGCACAAGGCCCCTGATTGTGACCCAAATGGGATGTTATTGTTCCAGCAGCAAATTCAAAATGCAAACACAGCACAAAGGCATTTTGCAAGAGGGACATAAAAATTATAGGGATGTAGTTTTGTGACATTTCCACCTAGCAGTGACAGCGTTCCTGATTCCAGTGCAAAACAAAGCAAAAATCAAAGTTTTTTGGCACAGAACAGATTTATGAGCACAGTCAGAGACAATTCTGTCAGAATTACAGCTAAATCTGAGACTCAGCGTGTAAAACTCCTTCAGTAAAATAAAGAGTGAAATTTTAGAGTAGACAGAGGGAGGAAATGGAGTAAATAAAGATTTAATGATCCTAGAGGTCTCCCTGGGTGTAAGGCTGAGTGATGCTCCCAGTCACAGCATGAGATTTTTGGGGTGTCCTTGTGGGGTCAGGAGTTGGACTGGGTGATCCCTGTGGGTCCAGCTCTGGATATTCCATGATTATTGTGTTGCTAAAGGCATTAATTCTTGCTTTACTTAGATATGCACAAGTGATTTGGGGCCTCCAGGAGCTCAAAGGATTAAGCAGGAAGATCTGCAGAGAAGATCCCAAAAGAGGAGTTACCAGGCTGGATCCCCTATTCCCAAGGGAAAAGGGGTCAAGTGCTGGGCTGAAGTTTTAAAGAGAGAGACAGAACTTGGCAAAATTTTTGATTTTTGGAAGGAATTCCTGGCTGTGAGGGTGGGGACACCGTGGCACAGGGTGCCCAGAGGGGCTATGGCTGCCCCTGGATCCCTGGAAGTGTCCAAGGCCAGGCTGGACATTGGGGCTTGGAGCAGCCTGGACAGTGGGAGGTGTCCCTGCCCATGGCAGGGGTGGCACTGGATGGGATTTAATGCCCCTTCCAATCCAAACCATTCCATGATTCCATGATTTACTGACATGTTACTAAGTCTCTCTGCAGGACTGAGGGAAGGCTGAAGTGTCCTGCACACATTGATGGGATTCCCCTGTAATCCAGGAGCAAAGAACTTCGGAAAAACCTCCACGTTTAAGGAACATCTTGGTGGTGTCAGCAGAGGTTCTGTGGGCTGAGCATGGAGAACCTGCAGGAGCAGAGGAAGGGGGGCAGCTCTTCCTAATGAGGAAAAACATGGAATAAAATAACAAAGAGAGGTGGGAATGTTGTGAAACCTCAAGGAAAGAGCTGTCACAGCCCTGCCTGAAAACACAGAGCTACTGGTGTCCCCCTGCTACTCCTCTGGTGGGAACTGTGGGATGGCAGAAAAGAGGGCTCTGAAATACTCTGACTGCTGGAAAAAGGGACAAAACCCCACAAACATCACCTTGGCAAGGCTTTATCAGTGAGGGAAAGGCAAGTTTGGGGTGTTTTCCTCTGAGAAAGGGAATTTGGCCCTTCAGGGTGGTGAAGCAGCAAAGGAAGAGGGGACATTTCTCACCTGCCCAGGAGAAGGAGGGTAGGGGGTGCCCCAGGAGTGGGTGTGGAGCGATGTGAGCCCATCCCGGTGTGGGGGGGGAGTGTTGGGAGTGTTTGGGGTGGGGTCAGGACTGTATGGATCCCTCAGGAGCTTCCCACGAGCGTTGGGATCCCTGGGCAGCCCCATAGGACAAAGTGCAGAGCAGGGAAGGCCCTGGGGCAGGGCTGCCCAGGCTCTGGGGCAGAGCTGTGAGGCTCTCCCTGAGTCTGAACAAAACTCTGATGTCGAACAGATCCTTCAGGGGCTGCTCCAAACCTCCCTGCACACGAGACATCCTCATCCCATCCCATGGTCTGAGCACACTCGGAGCAGGCAATTACACATGCAAGGCTGTAATTGCCTTGTTATCCAATTAGCAAACCCCAAATGACTTCCCAGTGTCACTGACAAATCCTTGCAGGAATCCTCCTCCTCCTCCCAGCTCTGCCAGGCCTTGAGAGGTTCTGTCAGAGCTGGCGCTGGCACAGGAGGGCTCTGGGCAGAGTGTTCTGGGCTCTGTGGTGGGCAGGGTGGGGTGGGCAGGGTGGTGGGCACTCTGTGGTGGTGACTTTCTGGTGGACACACTGTGGTGGTCACACTGTGGTGGTCACACTGGTGGGCAGGGTGTTCTGGGCACTCTCTGGTGGTCACTCTGTGGTGGACATGCTGGAGTGGTCACTCCCTGGGAGGGTGGGGAGGCCCTGGCACAGGGTGCCCAGAGAAGCTGTGGCTGCCCCTGGATCCCTGGAAGTGTCCAAGGCCAGGCTGGACACTGGGGCTTGGAGCAGCCTGAGACAGTGGAAGGTGTCCCTGCCCATGGCAGGGGTGGGATGGGATGAGCTTTAAGACCCTTCCCACTCAAACCATTCCACGACTCCACGAAAAGAAGAAGAGCCTCATTTTCCTGCTGCTGAAGACAAAAGGGTTACAAACATCTCAACACGACACAATCTGTGATCCAAATGCTTTGCACTTCCTCACCCCAGGTGCTGTGGGGCTCTGGGATGGGCATTCCACACTCATCCCTGCATTCCTGAATCCCTGCACCCACTGAGGGCTGGCTCAGGGACAAGGTTTGGGAGGATCTGTTCACTCCAGTGCTCCTCTGGTTTGGGAAGAAGAAAGCTGGGAGGAGACCACTTGTCTTGTCAGAGGAGCTCCATTGTGACCTGCTCTCTCCCTGCTCTCTCCCTGCTCTCATTCCCACAGGAATATCATCTTTCCCTAAGGTGAAAACTCGCCAGCTGATCTTAAAAATCCAAACAACTCCCTTTCCACATTTGTGCCCTCCAACCCTTTCAGGTGCACAGCTCCATGAGCACTCTTCCTAATAAATCTGGATGATCCATAAAGAGATTTTTCCTATAGCTCATTATTCCACGTGCAGTTAAAACCCAGTGAGGACTGTATTTCTGGCCTTATTGGATGTGTGTCCCCTTCCCATACCAGCTGGGAGAGGAATTTGTCCCAGCTGAAGGCTGGGAAGTGGGATAGGGCTTAGACAGCCAGACCTCGCTCTGCCTCGGGGGTTTCAGGGCTCGAGCAGGGTTTAAAGCAATTCTCTGCTTTTGATGCTGCCAGAGCACATCGGAAATGCCTTTTCCCGCTTTCCCCGGGTCTGTGAGGCAGCGAGGAGCCATTAGGTGGAGCCCGAAAGCAAGGAGGACACCGCACCGGGGCTGAGAGAAACGGTGACGCTGAGGGGACACCACGAGGACACCTCTGTGTCAGCCAAAGAAAGGCTCATTCCAGCATTCCCAGCAGAAGGTGACTTGGTTCCCAGAGGATTTTCCATCTCATTAGTGCTTCATTTGCCATTTTATGGCGCTAACAAGTGTCTGAACCTGGGGGGAAAATATCTCATTTCCAGATCCTTTTAATAAGACAAAAATGGCATTACAAGATCATCCTTTAATATGTGACAGTTAAATCTGATTGAGAATTTATGCCATGGAATTATTTCTTCTTTTTTTTTTTTTAATGTTCTGAATAAAAAAATCCCACAAGCAGGGATGATCCCACAGGATCCAGCCAGTATTAATCTCTTCCCTCTTTCTGGAGCCAGGCTGTCTGAAAGGTTTTTTCCTTTCTCCAGAATTCTGCTTCCATTTGATCCCCATTTTGTGCGAGGCAAACGTTCTGGATTTCTATTAAATCCCTGTTATTAAATCACAATTGCTGCTGTAGAGCTCAGCCCTCGGAACTGAACAATGGGGATCGGTTCCTCCTCTGGCTGTGGTGTAGCAGGGGCATCTCTGGGGAGGTAAATGCAACGTTGTTAACCAGAAAGGCTTTTCCTTCCCTGGCATTCCAGCAGATCCTTGAAGGAGAAGCACTCTACACCAGGCTCTGTGTCTGTAAGAATGCAGCCTTTTGCTTATTTCCCTTAAAATGGAATTAAAAGGGATTAATTCTATTTTTTTTTTATTATTCCTGCGCTGCTGCTGCTTCATTATCCCAGCTAGGCGGGCAAGCAGGCAGCCCATTGCAGGGAATGAGGACAGGAAAGGCCCAGCCAAGAAGGTTTAAATGCCACCTGTAGGCAAATTGAAACGTTCCCCTCCAAATGCTAATCTTTCCTTTATTGTTGCAGTGGCAGAGCCCTCGTGGTTCCCAGGGAATTCTGCCACGTTTATTTAAAATGCAAGCCTGGAAAACCCTGAAGTGCTTCTGCTGAAAAAACCAACCCAAGAACCCAAATATTTTATTCCTTCTGAAACGATTGCTCGCGCTTGCAGGGAGCTGTAATTAAAATGCTTCTGCTCTTGGCTGCAGGGTTTGCTGTCCCTGTGCTTCCTGCATTGCTGAATCCCTAAGAAAGGGGAGAAAGGCTGGAGAGGTTTGCTGGTAGCCTAATGAGAATTATCCAATGGATAATTAACAACTGTGCAGCACCAAGAGAGCCGATGTCCCATTAATGACTGGTGTGGTCACAGAGAATTCAGCTTGGAGGCTCCTCAGGAGGGCTCTAGACCAGTCTCCTTCAGGAGTTGGAGACCAGACAAGGCTGCTCAGGGCTTTTATTCCATCTGATCTGGGAGTCTCCATAGACAGAGGCTGCACAACCTCCCAGACACCTCCCCTGCACAGCACTGATGTCTCAATGTGGAGTTTTCCCCGGAGTTTTCCTCTCCTTGCTCTGGCCAGGTCTGTATTCCCTGGATAGATTGGCTGTAGTCAGGTCCTGCTTGAAAGCTTTGCTCTCTTAAGGGCCCTACAAAGACCTGAAATAATCAGGCTCTGTCTAAATAGCTCTTAATTCGATTACTTCTTATAATTTATTTAATTAAGAGCACAGACAAGCTGGGATTGCTGCTCCCAGAAGTCGGAGTTGGGACTCACACTCTGGAAAATTTGGGCACCAGCAGTGCCAGCACTTCTGTTTGAGAGGGACTTTGGGCAAGGGACCTTCAAGGCCATCCAGTGCCACCCCTGCCATGGGCAGGGACCCCTTCCACCACCCCAGGGTGCTCCAAGCTCCATCCAACCTGGCCTTGGACACTTCCAGGGATCCAGGAGCAGCCACAGCTTCTCTGACATCCACACCTTCTTCACTCAGGACGTTTCTCACCCTCTGCTCTCTGCCATGAATCCAGGATCCCTGAGATCTCAGAGCTGGAGCTCTCCTGGCCATAATTTTCCAGGAAACTCAGGGAATTTGGATCCTGCCTTCCTAAATCCACGCCTCCTAATAAGTTTTTTCCACAAGAACAAAGTGATTTAGGGCTCAGAGGATCCCATCTTGTGAGCACTTCCTACCCTTGCTTTCCCCTGGATGCTGGAGTCATCATAAAACCCAGCTCACCCTGACATAAAGAGGGGAGGTTTGGGTTTAATTGCAGTTGTCAATTAATTTTATCACTGTGGAATCTGCAGCCTGGCGGGAAAAGGGAAATTCCATTTAATGAATGGCTCCCTTCTCTCAGCACCTGGTGGAGAGTTTAGCACTCACTTTCCTCTCCTTGGCCAGAATTCCTGCCACATCCCCAGCTCCTCTTCTCCAAAATCCTCCCCAAGCTGGGAAAAATCCTCTCCACGGTGGACAAATGATCCTCCCTCACCCTCCTCCTCCCCCCTCTGGGCCTCTGCAATGGCACCAGAGTTTGGGAGTGCCCAGACCTGTGGGTGAAGGTGTTTGGGCCCTCTGGTCAGGAGGATCAGGGCTGAGACCTCCTGAGACCTCACCACACTGCTGTTGTCTCCCTGTCCTCTCTCCTGACCAACCCCACCCTGGGCTCCTCTTTTCCTCCTCACTGAGATGGTTCAAGGTTTGCCAGCACTTTGCTGTCTCCTCAGTGTCTTGTTAGTCCTGTCACCCTCTCCTGGCTCCAGCAGACCTCTCCTGGCAACATCCCCATTCCCATTAATCCTTGTTTACTGGGAATGTACATATTTATTGCTTTTTATCTTGTTTAATCTCTCAGGTCTCACAGCCCCTATTCATTTTTGCTGCTTCCCTTCTAACTCCCACCTATTTATCTTCCTCTGCTGCTGCATCTGCTCCAGCACATCCTGATTATCTGCTGCCATTCCCTGTGCCAGCCCTGTGCCCTGTGCTGGGATTCAGCTCCCTGGAACAGTTGGTCTTCCAAAATCATCATTAGCTGAGTTATGGAGGAGACAGGAAGAGATTCTCTCCATGGGCCTGGTGTCCTGTCTTCCCTACTTAGCGAGAAAATGAGGTTAATATTTAATGGATGTGGAGGTCAAAACAAATCCTGGATATTTTGTTCTGTATTTCCATGCTTCCAAAAGGTAAATAACCACAAGAGGTCCACCTAACTTGGTATTTCTGATGATAACCTCCAGCAAATCCTGAGAGAAAAGTTTTAAGGTGTCAAGACACAGAAAAGAAATTCCCAAAATAAATTCCCTGGCTCCTGCAGTGCTGCCCATGCATCCTCCTGCTATGGAGCACCAGGATCTTCTGGAGCTCTTGGCTGGGGTCAGTTCTTGCTGTCATTTTGAGGTGACATCTCCCCACCAAGTTTCAGGAGCCCCAAATTGCTGCCAGTGCTGAAGCTCATCCTGATCCATGGGATCAGCTCCTGTCCACGGAGCTCTGGGACAAACCTCTCTGCTGTGGTGCTGCCCAAGGCCAAGCAGGACCTTGGTCTGAGCAAAAAAAAGCAGCTTTGGCCTCACAGCTGGTCACCTCTGCCTTGCTCACCAAGGACAGGTGACTGGAAGTGGGGACTGGACTTTTCTGGGGGGACAAAATGAGCCACAAGACACTTGAGACTCAGGGAAAATCATGGACTTCTTTCTGAACCTTCTCCATTAGAAAAGGGGATCAGAAATGCATCTGCAGGGACTGGTGTGGGCTTTGAGACTGCACCACACCAGTTCCAGCCCCTTCTCCTTCCAGGAGCAAGGACATCCACAGTGACAGCCGGACACTGACGGGACCAGAGCCAGTGAGCCAGGGGCCAGCCTGGCCTCTGGATAAACATTTCCCTTCCCAGGTGGTTTGTTCAGGATTTTTGGCACTTCCCTGACTCCTGCCAGGGCACGGTGTGAGATTCCTATAAGCCACCAAGGTGTTCAATCATGTAATTAGTGACTGATTAGCTGGAATGGTTGTGGGATGCAGATTGATATCAGGTGATGGCTCTGGGGGCAAAGGCAAAATAACCACAAACACCTGCTCAGAGCAAAACAACTCCAAACACCTGCTCAGGGCAAAACAACTCCAAACACCTGCTCAGGGGCAAAACAACTCCAAACACCTGCTCAGGGGCAAAATAACTCCAAACATCTGCTCAGGGGCAAAATAACTCCAAACACCTGCTCAGGGGCAAAATAACCCCAAACATCTGCTCAGGGGCAAAATAACCCCAAACACTTGCTCAGAGGAAGGGCAGCTGCCCCGACCCAGGGTTGGGATGGGCAGAGCTGCTGGAGCTTGCTGCCCTTGGCACAAATCCCTGGAAGGGGTGGATGTGGGGTGCCCACCTGCACGTTGGGGTCATTGTCAGGAAATCCAGGACCCAGCTGAGTTCTGCTGAACTGGGAGGCACTGGGATACACTGGGGGGAGCCAGTGCCATGTGCCACCGTGGGCAGGGCTCGGATCTCCTGGAAACTCTCATCTCCTGCACCAGTGGCACTGAGCCAGCAGCTCCCAACAACCACATCAGCTCCCAGCAAGCACGGGAGCTGTCAGAAGCAGATGAAGAAAAATCTCCTGGTTGGAGCAGAGCAGAGGGAGGGCTGTGCTCAGATTCTGTCAGGGACTGGATAGGCCTGGAGCTGTAAAAGGGGATCTCTAATTAGGGGAACCCTCTGAGTGTGATGGATGAGCTCTGTGCTGATCATCACTGCAAATCCAGCCAGAATCTGCTCCCTTGGAGCTCAGAGGAAACATCGCTCTAAAAAAATCCTCATTCCTGAGTGTCTGTAAGTGCTGCCAAGTCCTCCTGCTTAGCCCAGACCTCCCCAAAAGTGCTTCTTCCACTGCCTCTCCTGGTGTTCCCTTTCCTGGGAGCACATCATCCTTGGAGGCTGGAGCTGGAGCACACAGAGGCTCCTTGCCCTTTCTCAGGCTCAGAATTTAGGGCAGGCTCAGAAAGTGAGGGATCAACAAGTTTTCTTTCCTCCTGATGGCTCTGCCCCAGAATATGGGGGAGAGGAAAGCAAATTCCTTCTGCTTCTCTTCCAGCAGTGGGACAGATGGAGTTTTGCTGAAAAAATACAATAGGACAATAATGAAATTGTTTGTATTGGAATGCTGAGGTCACTGAGGACTTCAAAGTCTGTGTGGGCTCCAGGAGTGCTGGCAGAAGGAAAAAGGGAAGAAAGTCACTGAGTGAAGGGTGGAGAGCACAGACTTCACTGCAGGGTGCTGACAGGTGTGGCCAGCCAGGGTCCCTGTCCCCTCCCACCAGGACACACCAGCACCTCCCTGACCCCTAGAAAGGGTCACAGCAGAGGAGAAGGAATCCCCAGCTGGGCCAGGATAAACCTCAGGGGTACAAAGTGATCCCTTAATTTGTATTTTCCATTTTTAGTCCACATTTAAAGTTCTAACCCAGTGCTCTCATGGCAGGAGCTGCTGAGTGGGACCTGCTGGGCCTGGGTGGGCTGAGGGGTCCAGGGAGGCACTGCTATCTGGGACATATCCTGAAAAAGATATTTGGAAAACCTGTTTTGCCCATTTGGGTGGGGATATGGTGTTGGTATTTGGGGGAATTGACTCAGAAATCAGGGCTGGAGCAATTCCCACCCCTCACACAGCTGAATGGGATCCCAGTCTGGTTCCTCTGAGTCCATACAATGGCCTGGGAGGGAAAGGACCTTAAAGTTCATCCCATTCCTCCATGGGCAGGAAAGGCCCTTGAAGTCAACTGTGGGCATCTCCCAGAACTGTGGAATTCCTTGGGTTGGATGGGACATTAAAGCCCAGCCCATCCCACCCTCTGCCATGGCAGGGACACCTCCCACCATCCCAGGCTCATCCAAGCTCCATCCAGCCTGGCCTTGGACACTTCCAGGGATCCAGGGGCAGCCACACCTTCTCTGGGCACTCTGTGCCAGGGCCTCCCCACCCTCCCAGGGAACAATTCCTTCCCAATATCCCATCTATCCCTGCCCTCTGGCAGTGGGAAGCCATTCCCTGTGTCCTGCCCCTCCATCCCTTGTCCCAAGTCCCTCTTCAGCTCTTTTTGAGCCTCCTGTGGCAGTGGTGACAACTCCGTCAAGGCTGTTCCTGGCTCATTCCCAGTGAGGCTGGAGCAGAAGGATGCTCTGTGCTGGGGCACTCCCCTGGAAGCCACGGGCTCCTTGTTGGAGTTGTCCCATCCCACCCTGCTCCTGCCGAGCTGTGCTCTGGTAGGACACAGGAAGGGATGNCAGAAATCAGGGCTGGAGCAATTCCCACCCCTCACACAGCTGAATGGGATCCCAGTCTGGTTCCTCTGAGTCCATACAATGGCCTGGGAGGGAAAGGACCTTAAAGTTCATCCCATTCCTCCATGGGCAGGAAAGGCCCTTGAAGTCAACTGTGGGCATCTCCCAGAACTGTGGAATTCCTTGGGTTGGATGGGACATTAAAGCCCAGCCCATCCCACCCTCTGCCATGGCAGGGACACCTCCCACCATCCCAGGCTCATCCAAGCTCCATCCAGCCTGGCCTTGGACACTTCCAGGGATCCAGGGGCAGCCACACCTTCTCTGGGCACTCTGTGCCAGGGCCTCCCCACCCTCCCAGGGAACAATTCCTTCCCAATATCCCATCTATCCCTGCCCTCTGGCAGTGGGAAGCCATTCCCTGTGTCCTGCCCCTCCATCCCTTGTCCCAAGTCCCTCTTCAGCTCTTTTTGAGCCTCCTGTGGCAGTGGTGACAACTCCGTCAAGGCTGTTCCTGGCTCATTCCCAGTGAGGCTGGAGCAGAAGGATGCTCTGTGCTGGGGCACTCCCCTGGAAGCCACGGGCTCCTTGTTGGAGTTGTCCCATCCCACCCTGCTCCTGCCGAGCTGTGCTCTGGTAGGACACAGGAAGGGATGATTAATGACTCTAATAAATATGTTAATCTGCAGAAATGAAATTTTCCTAATTAAGAAACCTCTTCTGGGGTTTTTCCTGCTCCTTTCCCGAGCTGCTGTGAGAGCAGCTCCATCCACTCTGGAGTGAGGAACAGCGGGTCCAGGGGTGTCAATCACATCCCATTCATCCCAGTTTAACAGAGGGGATTACTCCCAGCTCCTTCTCCTTGGCAGAAAGGGGGAGCGTGCTCCTGCACCGTGGAGTCCTTTCTCCTTGGAACAGTCTTGCCTGTGCTGGAGAAAAGCAGGATTTCAGCTAATGAAAGGATTAGGATAATCCCTGTGTAACCCAGGGCTCTGAGGCTGCTCGGATCCGTCACACAGAGCCATCCAGCAGCTCCAGCACGGCTCCTCCAGCCTCAGCCCAGGCTCCTTCTCCATGTGCCACATCCCTGTTCAGGGCAGGAGTTGGATCAAGGAGTCCCCTGTGCTGGGCAGGGATGTTCAGAGGTGTGGATTACGGGTTCCTCTGCACATGGTGGAGAGCTCACGTTATTCCGTCCTGTCCACGGACGTTCCTGGATATTTGTTCAACACTTTCCACTAATAAAACCCGAGGGAAAATAGAAACATCCTGGATTTGAAGGCAGGGGAGATGAAGATGGGGTAGTTTTCCACTAAAAGAGGAAAGATTTAGATGGGATATTGGGAAGGAATTGTTCCCTGGGAGGGTGGGGAGGCCCTGGCACAGGGTGCCCAGAGGAGCTGTGGCTGCCTCTGGATCCCTGGAAGTGTCCAAGGCCAGGCTGGATGGAGCTTGGATGAGCCTGGGATGGTGGGAGGTGTCCCTGCCCATGGCAGGGGTGGGATGGGCTGGGCTTTAATGTCCCATCCAACCCAAGGAATTCCACAGTTCTGAGGGATGCCCACAGTTGACTTCAAGGGCCTTTCCTGGTGTCTCCTGCACTGCCCATCACTCCCCTGCTTGAGAGCTGGGATTCAATTTATCCCTCGGGATGTGCCCCAGGGACACTGTTTATGTAACCCAGGGGTATTTCCCTGCACTTTCCAGCCCGTGGGTGCCTTTTCCTGCTGGATGCAGTGAGAAGCCTGGCTCTGCTCAGAAATCCCTGTGCTGGTAAATCCCCAGGAGCTGCAGCCATTCCACGTCACATTTCCATGGGATGTGTCAGTCTCCTTGATTTGCATCCCCTCCTTTTTCCCAGGCAGGTGCCAAACCCCCAACAGCAGCTGGAGCTCCCTGACAGTTTTGTATTCCTTGGCTGGACAAAGGGAACATTGGGACAGGAATCCAGTGATTTTCCTCTGTCTCCAAACCAGAAATGTAACATTTGGATCTTTTCCTAAATTTCCTGATCTTCAACTCAGACTTTGGCAGATCATTCCTTAATTCTTGGGCTTGGAGGCTTTTGGAAGTAGGACTCTGGAATGGGGCTCTGGATCACTCCCACTGTCACCTGGGAACTGATAAACTGGAGGTGATGGAGGGGTGGAAGGGATTTATGGCAAGGCAGGAAAAAAAAGCTCTGTTGGATCAGTATTCCTGCTTTTCTTGGAATCCTGGACCACCCTTCTTGCATAGGAAGGTAAAAACCTCACACAGATAATCCCACATTTAAAAAGGAAAAAAAGCTATCCTTTCTCGATTTTCTTTCCTCTTTTCTGAATGTATTTTCTATCGGAAACCCCCACATTCCAAAAAAGTTACCAGAATTCAAAACCAACAAATATTCTGGGATGAAAAATCACTTTTGTAAAGTTTTAGGATGTGGCAAAACTGACTGAAAATGGCATTTCTGACTGAAAAGATGCCTGAGTTTAAATGGGCATTATTTTAAAGGGAACCAAGAAGAAAAGATTGGAAGTGAAAAGATGAAATTCTAGAAGAGGAATCTCATGGAAAATGAAAATATTTTCTGTGGTAGGAATTTGTGAGTTATAATCAAGTAAGAAAACTTTGCTTTCTAAGGTGGCCAACCTTAATGAAAAGTCGGAATTCCAATTAAATCTTGGAATCAGAGCTTGGAGCTGCCTTTCTGTTTAATTCCCATCAGGAATGATTGCCAAAGTTTCGGGAAGGGGATGTATTCCCAGCTCCCTGATTCTTCCCATTTGTAACACTGGTGTTCAGCTCCATTTCCTATTCGAAGAAATCACTCCTGACAAACAATGAAGCAGCCCATTAATTAGTTGTCTTTAATTGTCTTAAGCTGGTTGCTGTAATTAATTAGTGAAGAGCAGTAAAACTGGGATTGTTCCATGTTTAATGGCTGGAATGTCCCATTCTGTGGAGTTCATGCAGCTGTCTTGGAATGGCAAATAGAGGCTGGGAGACCTTCCTGGGAGGGGCATATAAATAATCCTAAAATGAAACACTGGGATGTGGATGGAATAATGGCCATGGAGTTAAACCCAGCATTCCACAGGCTTGTGGGATCATTAATGGTTGGGCTTAATGACTAATTAAAAATCACCACTTCCCAAACTCAACCCAGGTCCTTAAATTCCAATAAGCACAACAAAGTCCTCCCTTGGGTTAATTCTCAAGTGTATTTTTTAATATATTTATGAAAATCCCTCCCCCAGAAAAAGCTGAACTGGAGAACCTCCAGAGCAAATCCCAGAGCCTGGAAAAGCAAAGCCTGGCAGGTAACTCTGGGAATTTTGGGGCTTTCATGTCTCTGAGGAAGCTTCAGGACACACAACGTTGGATAGGTCTCACTGGGCAGATTCCTGGGCATGAAGAAATGGGGCTGGACATGGATCAGGAATAGCAGGAATCTGCTCAAGGAGAGGTGCTGGAGGTCACAGCCAGCAGAAATATCCCAGGAGGAATATTTTGCACCCCTGCTTTGTTTTGATGGCTGTGCCCTTGTAAAAGCTGGGATATTCCTCCACACACTTACATTTTTGGTATTCAATTTATTTGAAATTTCCTGTCTGGCAGCTGGAATCTGATTTAGCAAGACACAGAAACCAATCTAGGGCAGGCAGGGTGAGCTCCTTTCCATCCTGCCGGCTCCCAGCCCTGCGGAGAAGGCTCAATCCTGTTTTTTTCCACGTGTGAAGGGAAGATAAATCAGCAGCAGCAGGAAAGGTGTCACTGGGGTCTGCTCCCAATGTTTTTAATAACGAAGATCATTCCCTGAATTGAAATTCAGGCCAGGAGTGGGTTTGTTTTTCCGTGTGTGTGTTGAATAGGAAAATCCCTCGGGAAGGATTGCTGGATGTGCAGTCCCTCATCCCAGGCATCACGGTGCCCTTGTGGGCATCACATCCCAGGGCTGGCACCTCCTACTTTGCCCTTTTCTAGGGCCACTCATGTTGATTTGGGGCTTCAGATTACACAATCCTGCTGGAATAACAGGTTTTTTTTGTGGAAGCTGATGGAATTCTGCAGATCAGAGTTGTTATTTCCAATCTGCCTCTCCAAATGGGAATAATTCTTCCGAGCATCTTCCGTGGGCTTTAATGAAACGATCAGCTGGAACAACATCATTACTTCAAATTTGATGCTGCTCCCTGGGAGAACATTCCTGGGAATCCCTAATCACTTTGGATCAGTTTGGATCTGCTTGGCTGCTTCCAAGCTGACTTGAAGCCACTGGGAAAAGTGGAATGGATTGATGGGAAGAATTAGTGGAGATATTCCCAGCTGGACACAGCCCTGCTGTGAGCAGGAGGGCTGGGAATCTCCTTTTCCATCCTCAAATATTCCATAATTCTGTGAAATGAGCCTTCCTGTTATATTCTTAAACCTGTGCCTGTGTGTAATTCCAAAGGGTGTGGAGAGCCAGGCAGGGACGGGCTCTTCCTGTATCCTGGCACGCTGCTCCTGATCTTAATGAATTATTAAGGGAACATTTTCTGTTGGATGTTCCTTGTGAGGAGTGAAAGAGGCACCACCCCCTGCACGCCAGGGCTGTCAGGACCTGTTCCATTCATTAACATGCTCCATTAATTAACATGTTTACATTATGTAACATTCCCATGCTGCATTTTTAATTCCAGCCGGCGCTAACGATCCCTTTCCTGACTCCTCATTATTGGGAATCATTGCACGGACCAGGTGGCTCGTCAGGATTTTAATCTCTTCCCTCCCTTTTTGGCCCAGGTTTTTGTGTGTTTGTACCAAAGTTAGGCTGGGGTGGGAGAATCCCAGACTCTGAGCATCTGCAAATCCTGCAAAATTCCTGCCATTCAAGGGGAAAAATTCCTGTGGAGCCAGACAGGTCATTGACAGCATGGAAAAGGCTTTTTAGTGGGACAGGGAAATGTTTTTGGAAATGTCAGAGAGGCTCTGGCCACCAAACCCTGTCCTGGCCACCAAACCGTGTCCTGGGCCACCAAACCTCAACCTGGCCACTAAACCCCATCTCGGCTACCAAACCCCATCCTGGGAGACCAAACACCCTCTGAGCCACCAAACCCCATCCTGTCCACCAAACCCTGTCCTGACCACCAAACACCATCCTGTGCAACCAAAGAAGATCTGTGGTGGTTGTTGGCAGTTCCAAATGCCCCAACACCAAAGGAATGGCAATGGAAACCCTTTGGAGCAGATGGAGACAAACATCACCTGAGCTCAGTCAAGGCCCAGAATTCCCTAATTATGTCCATGGCATCCAGAGGAAACAGCCATCTGGCTCATCCATCATCCACCGGAGTCTTCTGAGGACAGCACCCCACAAAAATTGGGATGAACTTGGCAGGTCAAAGTGGGAATGGCAGGGAAGGGAAAGGATGAGGAAATGGCCTTAAGATGCACCAGGGGAGTTCAGATCAGAGGCTGGAATCCAAGTGTTTCCCTGACAGAGCAGTCAGGCCTTGGAATGAATTGCCAGGGAAGTGGTGGCTTCCCTGGGTCTGGAAGTGGTCAAGAGGGATCTGGATGTGGTACTTGGGAATGTGGTTTCAGGATGGTTATGGGGTGGTTGGGTGCTGGTTGGATTAGGAGATGTTGAAGGTCTTTTCTAACCTGTGATCAGGATCTTTGTCCTTCCTTTCTGAGATTCCAACTGGGAAAACCTCGCCAAAAGCCCAGTGCTGTCCCATGGGAACATCAGGGAACCACAGACAGGTTTCTGTCTGGGAAACACTTCCTATTTGTTGCAGAAGGAATCACCAGCATTCTCACATCTCTGGATTCCCAGAGAAGCTGTGGTTGCCCCTGGATCCCTAGAAGTGTCCAAGGCCAGGCTGGCTGGTGGAGCCACCTGGGATAGTGGAAGGTGTCTCTGCCCATGGCAGGGGTGGAGTGGGATGAACTTTAAGGTCCCTTCCAACCCTCATCATTCCAAGATTCCATAATTGTCTGAAAGACCTGAAAAGTGTGAAATCGGCACATTTTCCAAATAAACTATGGAAGTCCAGGAAGAATTGGTGAATGCAGTGATGGAGGCCCTGGTGCCACGACATTCCATGCTCATGGATGCTTCCCTCTCTGAAGCACCACCACTCTTGCTTGCTGATATTCCCTGGAAAAGATCGGAAAAGCCTCAGAACACACAGAAAAATCCTAAATGTGCCCTGAATTCCACACTGCAGTGGATAGAAAGTCCCATTTTTCTTTCCAGCGACCCATTTTGAGGGTCTGGATGAGAATTCCCAGGATCTAAATCCTCAGTGTCATCATCCCAACTTTTAGAGCACAAATGTTTCATTTTTCAGGCCTGAGGAATAATTTTTAGGATTCCATTTTAAGGCCCAAAGCCTCATGGAAGGGCTCACACCGCCAATTTTAGCCATAACTCCTCATTTCCAGCAGCTGAAAATCCCAGTTTGAAGGCCCCAAAGCCCCAAATTCTCACTATCAGGGCTCAAAGCTACATTTTTAAGACCTAACCCTTATTTTATGCTCCAAATGCTCATTTCAAGATGCAAAGCTTCAATTAGAAAGTGCAAACCTTCATTTTAGGAGCTAAACCCTCATTTTTAGGACCAAAGCCCATTTTTATGGCCCAAATCTTTGTTTTTTAGGATCTAAAGGCTCCATTCTGTTAAAAATTCTCCATTTTAGAGTTCAAATCAGCATTTTTAGTGTCCAAAGCCTCCAGAGGGGCATTTTTAGGAACCTGCCCATCATTTTTAGGATCCAAGCAAAATCTTTAGTGTCCAAACCTTCAACTGTAGGTTATAAATCCCCATTTTAGGGCTCAAATTCTCATTTTTAGAGCCCAAAGTTTCACTTGTGGGCTTGAGATCCTCCTTTTCAATGTCCAACTCCTCATTTTAGGGTACAAACTCCACACTTAGGGCTCAAATATTCATTTTATGATGTTCAAAGCCTCATTTTGAGCATCCAACCCCCAATTTTTAGGTGATAACAAACGAGATAACAGAAAGTCAGGACTGTGAGATGCTGCAGGACTGGGAACCAGTTAAGCCCAACCCAAAACCCAGCAGAGGAATCCCCCAAAATGCTGGGACTGGTTGAATATACACAAGATTTATCCATGACCTCTCTGTGTTTATGGCTTTGAAGACCATTTTTCCTGATTTTCCTGATAATCCGAAGGATCAGAGTCAAAAAAATCCATGTCAAATTTTGAAGTGGTTGTGTTGGGGTTTGCTGGGTTTTTAAAGGGAATTATTTTTATTGTTCTGGAATGGCATGAGTTGGTGACCTCCAAACTGCAGGAATTCCAAGTAAATTACGGAAGTGCTGAGTCCATCTCACCCAGAGGGAAACCCGGAATTTCAGCCTCCTCTAAAGCTGTGGTGGCCTGTGATGTGTCTGCTGTGGGGGGAATTTCCTTCCCTAGATATCGAATTCAATTCCCCCATAAAGGAAAGATGTGACTGATCCTTCACCAATTCCATGCCTCCCTCTTCAGTCCTGCCCCCTATCCCTGAGGATGCTCCCTGGGAAGCACAGACTCCCTCTTGTGCTGTAAATTGAAATGTTATGGAGCCCAAAGAGAGGTTGGATGTTGTCCTGGAAGTTTGGGATGACCCGCTCTGCTGATCTGCTGTGGAAATGGTTTTTAAGGAGTGGACACATGGCATCAGTGACATCCAAAAATATTTACAAGCTGAGGACTAAACCAAGGAATTGCTTCCAACTGCAAACTGAGGCTGCAGGGAATTTGGGAAGTTGATGGGAGAGGGAACAAAAGCTGTCATGGGTGCTCCAGGTGGGTAAAAAGACAGAACCCTCCATAAACTGATTCCTTACTGGGAGCAACAGGAAATGCAGAGGATCTCCACCTCCTTCCCCTGCTCATTCCCCAGTGACCTTTTGGGAAAGACCTCTCCTAGTGGTGAGGAAGCCCAAGGATCGAGGAGCAGACAAAGGGTGCTCCTGCCAATTACCCACTCTCCTTTGGAATATTTAACATTTTTCCTAAAATTCTTCTGTCCTGAGGGAAGAAGGGAAGCTGTGTTCCACTAAGGAACATCTCGTTAATCAGCTCTGGAATGAATGACTGAAATCAAGGATCATGAATGTCAGATTAGCTCAGTAATTATTCAAAGGCTCAGGTCTTGAATGGAGACATGGAAAATTACTTTTCTTCCTTTTAATCAGAGCCTTGTGCTCTGTGAGGGCTTTTTAGGGAGTGATGCCTTGGGAAGGGCTCGTTTTCCCTCTGTGGAAGGAGGTGAGAGAGGTTTTGTGTCCAAGTCTGCCCTGAGGGAGCAGCTCTCAATCCAGGCAACACATTCTAAGCCCCAAAGTGCTTGGAGAAGCAGGAGATGAAAGCCAGGGGAGCTCAGATGGGTCACAGAAATGGGATTTGAGGGAGAACCTGGCAGGGAATGCTCTGAGATGGGATCAGAGAGATCTAAACCCAGGGTTAGGGCTTTCCAAGTGCCCATCAGGGAGGACTCATCCATCTGTTCTTCAGGCAGTGACTCTGATCTGGGGCTCTGGCTCCTCTCTCCACAAATCTCAGCAAGCCTGATGATACCAATGGGCTCTGAACATCCACTTTTATTAGAGCCAGACTGGGGAAAAAAAAAGTTGGATTTTCCATCAAATTAAATTAAAAAAAAAAAATCTTTCTGCAAGAACTTGAAAATGCTTCTGGGTTTGGTGTGAAAAGGAAGGGCTGACAAGGTACCTCACTGAATGTTGTGCTTTTGTTGTTTGAAAATGCAAAGTTATTGTTTTGAAGGGAAGAAGTAAAACATCTTTGGGAAATCTTCCACTTTTCCAAGTAGATCAGAACCTTGGCTGAAGAAATCAGTGCAATTGGAACCTCAGCTGAAGGAGTCAGTGCAGTTGGGGCTGGTTTTACAGGTTTCAGCAGGCAAACATAAAGCCCAGGCTTCTCTCAGCTCAGAGGGTTTGGTCCTACCCAAAAACCCCCCACATTCCTTCCAAAACTGGTGAACTGATGCCCTCTAAAGGGATTTTTATGGACCTGGACTCTCCCAGCCGTGGGAAGATCAGCTGAGGTGTTGTGTGGTGACTCCCCCAATTTCACTTGGCTTTAGCTGGAGAATCCAGGAATTTGAGAAGACCTCAATGGGAATTGCTGCAAGCACAGGGGTTCCAAATCCAGGGAATTTATCTTGGAGCTTGGACTCATCCAGCTGCACAGACCTGCACAGGGATGTTTGGAGGTGACCAGGGCCAGGATGTCACTGTCCTGTGCCACAGAACCAGCTAATGCTCAGTGTCCTGCTGCCACTGCAGGGAAATGGAGCCAGCAGGTGACCAGGTTCCAGTGAAATGATCTCCAGGTTAGACCAGAATTCCAGGATGCCAGGAACATCCCAACAGACAAATGGGTTTTAACTCAAATAAAAAGTATTTTCCTGCCCAGGGCACCAACCATGTCAGGTGTCTTTCAAGCCAAGAGCTTGATGGAGATCAAAGATTATTCCAGGGCAAATTCCTTATTCCCGGTGTAGGACATTGATCCCTCTGTGGGATCTTCCCCAGAAGAAGTTTTCCTGTTGGATTCAGGGGCAGATCCAAGCTAGGATCCACTTTTCCCTGAGAGCAGTGAAGTTCCTACAGCAGCTCTCATCTCTCAGCTCCCCACAGATGGCCGGCTGCTGTTGGGACCCAGGGCTGTCCTGCTGGGTTCACCCTCTGTGCAGTCAGAGTTGGGACCCTCAGGAATGTCCCTGTCAGCTGAGGTGGATGTTCCTGGGTGCCACCACCAGAGTGCAAAACTGAAGCCACACCCTGGGTGGGATCTGCCTGGAGCTGATCCAGCACCAACTGCAGCCACCTTGAAAGGCAATTCCAGAGCCAGCAGCAGCTTCACCAAAACCTCCCCCCCTCCATGCAGGAGACCGGGAACCATCAGCAAAGGGAGTGTGAACAGGTCTTTGTTCTGTTAATGAATTCCCACCAAACCCTATTGAAACGCTGCCGCCGAGTGTTTATCATTAAGACAATTATTTGAGGCTGCCCTACTTTTGTCGGGCTCTTTAATACCGCGGGCCCCTCATTAGCTGTGTACACGGCTAACGAAGACAGCGAGCTAATTGGCAGCAGCTCTTGAAGAACTAAAGCAGCCTCATCGTTTGCCTGCTCACGTTCTGCCATTCCAGCGAGGAACTGCGGAAGATGTTCCCTGATTAGGCTGTTGAATTATGAATTAGGCTCTGCTCCCACTGCAGCTGTTTTCTCCGTGTCATTCCCAGCACTTTATTTCCCCATCTGCTTATAAAACCAGGAGCTTGATCCTGCAATAAACACTTCAAATGTTTTTTGGTTTTTTTTAGGGGCTAATTAATTGTGTTGCATTTCTTGAGGTGCCCTGACTTGCAGCAAATTAACAATGCTAATTTCTGCTCTGCTCAGTGCCCAAACAATCCCTCCTACAGAGAAGCTGGAAGATAAAGAGGATTCTATCAAACCATTCCCGTGTTTCAGCTCCCTTCTGTTTTGATCCTTTCTGTGCAAGATGCAGAAGGGGTGTCCTCGTTTGCAAACCATTCTCAAAGCTGCTTGGATGGATCTTTCCAGGCAGGAGCCAAACCAGAGGAGTGACATTCACAGCTGGCTCATTCCTGGGGCTCAGCCCTGCTCTCCACTTACTGCCTTGGCCACTGGTCTGTGTCAACTGGGAAAGGCCCTGCTGGGAGGGCAGCTCCAGATGGACACACAGGAATTGGAATGGGGAATGGGGAACGGGGAATGGG
>VZRX01013382.1:91483-145637 GCA_013398075.1 Notiomystis cincta | reverse complement strand
TGTGCCCCTGAACACGGGCGGGAGTGCGAGCGGAGCAGCTCGCCCAGATAACGCTACAGCTCTGGGGAAGCGAATGGCTGTCCGCAGCAAGCGCATCTGCCCCCGCCTCCGTCAAATCCTAGAATACCTTCAGTTGGAAGGGACGAGCAAGGATCAAGGAGTCCCAGTCCTTCGATTGCTTCCTTCCTGTACTTATAAAAATATTTCCCATGCGAGGTTACATGAGTAACAGACTTACACTATTTGTATTTACTTCTTCTTCTTCTTGTTTACTTTCTCGAGACTTTACAAGGTGACTCTGTTTTTTTTTCCTTCTGAAATGCTTTCTGTTCAGACAGATTAATTTGAAGCAGGATGGATGTCTAGAATGACTGAAATATTGCTCCTTAAAAACAGTGTGGAAAAGACCTTCCGGGGATTTAAGTCCTAGGGTTAATGTATTGAAATACGTCTTTATTTACCATGAGAGAACTGTGGGTTTTTTCAAAACAAAATTAATTAAAACCAGCATTAACATACTGCAGCTATTATTTCAACAGCCAAACTCTTGAAATTTACTGTGAGCAAAGTGCAGGCCCAAATATATTTTAAAAAAATTTAAATTCTCTGTTGATTTTGATGAGTTCCTTGCAGCAGACAGAGGTAGGGTGTTCCCAAAGAAAGTCTATTAGCACTGATTGCACACAAGTCTGAGGGTTTTTTGCCTGAAGTGATGTAGTTCAGACAATTCCTTCAGGACTCTGAGATGTATCTCATCAGGTTCCACAAGGTCGTGTACGCTCAGGTTCTTCAGGTGGTCACAAATGTGATCTGTGCTTACAGTGGGAAGTACTTTGTTCCTCCAGTCCACATCCTGCTGTCCATCCTTGATAGAAGTGTGGGAAGAGTGGTTGCCATTGAAGACTGAGGCCAAAAAGCGTTTTGGTGCCTCAGTCTGCTCATCCCTTGAGCAGCATAGTTTATCAGGTGGTTCCACCTTCTCGACCCTCTCAGCAGGGGTATCTTCTTTAACCACGGGCTGGGACCTGCTCACACTTCATTTACTCCTTGGGTACAGGGCTGTGGGATGTTGGGTCACACTCACTGCACCAAAACCAGTGCACAACTGGTGTTATGCACAAATATTCACGTTGCATATTTTCTTAAATCCTTTACCTTCTACCTTGGCTGTACTGATAATTTAACAAAAAGCTCCCGATTATGGAATTCTGTTTTCTAATCGTGACTTCTGTTGAGGGAAGCAGAGCAAAGATGATATGTTTATTTAAGTATCATCAGCAATTTCAAATGGATTAGAGGAAGTAGCTCTGTTTGTGGAGTTACTTTGTTTACAACCATTTACCTCCAGCCTTGAATAAGTACACTTTTGTATGGCTAAATTAATTAGTAAAATAAATATGTAATAGAACATCTAAGGAATGAAGAATACTCAATTATGTTTTAAAAGGAGTGTCTCCAAGTAGATCTTGCCAAAGGTTTTCAAGAAACAAATGTAGGTACTTAAGGAAAAATAGGATGGTATAACTATAAATGTATTTTATTCTTTTGCATATTTAATATTTAAGATGTTTTCTGTATTTAAGTGTACTATATCATTGCAGTATAATTGCTTTATCACCAATAGATATGTACAAATACTTTACTTTTAATTTTTAGGATAGAAATAGAACATTTCACAAGTGTTTACTAAAAACACTCAAACCAATAATTCTGTCTTTTTACTTTGTATTTTTATACCTTTCTGTATGTTCTATTATAAATCTGAGTCTAGTAGAGAAATACTTTCATTTGTGAATAGTCATGCTGTTTAACCCTGATATTTATGTCATGACTGTGGGTTTTGATTGTCTTGGAAACAAAACCAAAAAGCTTAAATGTTGTTCAACTGCTATGGACCCAGATAGTTCAGTCGTAAGGGATCACTGTTTTTTCCATGTGATCTACAGATCAGAAATCATAATACTCATTTCATGTTTAATACCCAGTCTTGATATAAAAAAATCAAAAGATGAAAAATTATTGTTCCAATCATGAACTATCTTTGGTGTCAAAATAATAACAGAAAGCATCTGTCTACCTTTTTATCTGAAGGTATCTAAGTGTAACTTCAAGCCACTGCTTTATACTATCACCTTCCCAGGTAGATTAAAGATATGTTTTGCCCAAAAACATACTTTCTTATTCTAATTAGGTAATTTCTCAGTATTCTTTTTCTCTTTTTAATAAGCTAAACAAAGTGATCTCTTGTAGTGTCTCACAGAAAGGCTCAAGAAAGTTTAGATTTAATTACTTTTCTTCACTTTTCACAAGTTCTCATCAGTGAGTACAATACTGATGTTTAATATTCACAATGGAAGCATTGCCACAATGCTTTGATAATGAATCCCAATTGCCAATAAAGTTTCAAGATCTATTGGTTGTGCAGTTCTTAAGCTATTTCAAGTACCTTTCATTGTCATGTAATCCTTACTTTTTAAATTGAGTTCCAAGCTACTAAATCTGATGCCTTATGAGTGTATAGGCCCATTCTGCCTTCATATTTCTTCTTATCAAACAAATTTGTAATTTCCTTAAAGTAGATTTATTTGACATGATGGTGGTAGTGTCTCTTCAGCTGTGGGAAAAGTGGTAAGAGAGAGTGACACTAAGTCAACAGTGCCATATTTTTATTTTACAAATTGAGTAATGACTGGTTTAGAAAAAGGAAATGAGACTTCTTAAAGCCAAAATAATGAGAAAGGAAACTAAAATTATCAATGCAACATTGCCAGTACTCATTTATGGTTCCCACATTTGTCCGAAAATGAAGATGTGAAAAACAGGGTTACCAAAATTCCAGCATACCCTGGATGACTGACATGTGCCATACAGGCAAAAGGAAGGGTCTTCTGCCCATAGAGTAAATTGAATGGGAGCCTGCTTAGAGGAAATTCTTCTGCTGGAGGAAATGACAAATGATTCAGAGCCAAGACTGGATAATTTGGGGATTGAGCTGGGGACAGGACCCGTGCTGGAGACAGGAGGCCAGCAGAGGTGGGATGCCTGCACAGCAGGGAGGGAGAAGGTGGTGGCTCACTGAGGCAGTGTGGCTCCCAGGACAGGCTCTGGTGCCTCTCAGCCAGCCCTGGAGGTGGCTTCCCTGCTGGCTCAGCTCTGGAGCTGGCTGCAGCAGCTCCCACTGCAGCCTGGAGAGCATTGGTTTCGAGCTGTCATAAGCGTCAGAGGGGTTTGAAAACTTTCAAACACTGTGCCTCTCACAGTGGGTGTTTTGGAAATGCAGAGGTGGAAAGCAGCTGAAAGAGCAAAAAAAAATTTTCTTAATTGAAGAAATACTTGGAGCTTTCTTTGTACAGTGTGTGTTGGAGCTGCCTGTTACACAACAAAATTTATATTTGTCAGGTTGAAGTAATGCATATATGACTTAAGAATTCAGACTCACAGATTTCTACTTTGTCACCAGGAAATACTCTAGGGAAATCAGGGAGGAATTAGTGGTTTTATCCAGTCAGCTAATGGAATTCAGGTGTAGAATTTTAAAATAGGATTAAATAGGTATATATTGTAATGTTATTTTAAATTCAGGAAATAAAAGGTACTTCAGGTAAAAAAGAATATGTGTCTAACTTAGGGCAAGAGTGTAAAGACATGAGTAAGGCACCATTTTGACAAGAAAAGCAAAGGAAGTGAAAAGGGTAGGGAAGTATGGAAAGAGGTTTCTGGTTGGGAGTGTGAGGTTAAAAGCCAGCCTTTGCACAGGCAAAGTACATCTGAAGAGAAGAGCTGTCCTTGAGGTGGAAAAGCAGGCTGGTTGCTCACAGCAGAAGGCACAGCTGAAATAGGGAAACAGACTGTGGGAATGAGACTGATTCCAAATGGGTAGCAGATTTGACCAAACATGCAAAAGGCTAATCTGTAAACTTTTTGACAGCTGAATTCGCTTGTCAGGTGTCCAGTGCTGTTGATAACCAGCTCTACTTCTGAGAAGCAGTGATGGTGTGTTTAGTAATAGCAATACTGAGGAGATGTAATACTGTGGTCCAGGCTGGGAGCCACCACCACCATACACCCTCCCTATGGTCCAGTATATTTTAAAATTAAGTTCACACCTTAGATTAAGCAATAAAATGCAGGGAAAAGAACTAAAATGTAGCAGATGGAAAGGAACTATGTGAGAAGGACCAGACTAGTCTAGGTACAATACTGAAGGAGGTGCAAGGAAAATCTAAAAAGCCTAATCTCCTAAAAATATTTTCAGGGATGATTTAACTACAGGGAATGAGTGAGGGCTTGAAAGCGAGGTGGAAGTGAAGCATGCAGAGAGGAACCTTACAGTGAAAAGAGAGGATAAATGATAATTAAGTGATAATATTGAACTTTTCCAGAGAAATAAATAAAGGATTAGTTTGAAGATTTCTCACAGCCCTGCCTCATAGCTCAGTTTAGACTTTTATTTAAAATGATCTCTGTGAAGCAAGCAGTGGTGCCATGGCCTTCTAATTCATTTTCTTTAGTCAAGCATTCTCAGGTTGGTACTTTAAGCTCCAGGAGTTGAATATTGAGCATGGTGGTTTATACTGCTGTAAGAAAGAGGCCTGTCAAAATTCTGTAGTTCAGCACAAACTTTTAAGACTTTTCCTTTTCATACTGTAGTGTTGTTTGCAATAGGAAACATTATCACTTGGTGATTCAAGACTGAGAATGATGGCTTTTACATGATCTGAAGAAAGCTGGTTTTAATGAAGTAAAGGAAGAAAAAGATTAGTAGTAAATTGACAATGGATGAGATCTAAGTTCCATGTTCTGTGTCAGAGTTGTCACAGCTTTGCAAGCAATTAAGACACTTTCTTTGAGAATGTTGAGTACCCCTTTCAAGTAAGATATTTCTATATAAAGAGAAAGAGATAGGTACAAAATGATAATTTTTGCAATGTCATCTTCCCAAACAGCTGTGTGAGTCCAGCAGAGTTGCAGCTGCACAGGATTTCCCACCTTTCTGTTCTGGGTGACATCCTAAGTCTATCAGAGCCTTGCAAAGGCAGCAGAGCTTGCAGGTGCTGAAAAGGCAGGTACATTTCTTTCCTCATCCTCACTTTACTGCTGCTGGGCTCATTTCTTAGGCAGCTGAGTTTGCTAAAGCAGGAGAAGACCACCAGCAAAGAGAATAATTTCCTGTTGGTTTTGTGCAAGCTGCCCCGGGAAGACTCCCTTGTGGCTGGGAGCTGGTGAGAAAAGGTTGGGATCCATATTTTCAGTGATACCTGGCCACTTGAAACCAGAGGGGAAAAGTCAAATGCTATTATATCCATTGGAAATTGCTAGCAGCACACAGACCCTCTTACTCAGAGCAGGTGACAGCATTCCATGCATCTGAGCCCTGCTGTGCAGTTTCAAATCCAGAAAAAGTGCTGAAGATGGTGAAAGGAGGCAGTGTAAACAACGGGTTGCCTTCCCATTCAAGCATTATTATGCTTCCAGACTTGCAATTTCAGACATCTCTCAATGTCAAAAAGCCTCTTGTATTATTTGGGTTTATTATACCTTCAGCTTGAGAGCTGAAAGATTTTTTTTTTCTACTCACAGCCTTGTAGAAATGTAAAGAAATAGCCAGAAGGTCTCTATAAGAAAAGTTAGTTCATTGCTCAGTCTTCAGGCTACTCTAAATTAGGAATGATTGGCCTCAGGTTATTTTAAGAGAAAGATATCCATGATAGATATTTGTGATCTTCAGAATGACAGTTTCCATCTCAGTTTTTAGAGGGCATTGCTGTGATTGAAAGAACTGTTCTGCATTTGTTCTACCCCTCTTTGTTTTTCTTTACCTGCTACCTGATGGAATGTATTATACCAGATGGGGGTTTTGTTTTTGTTTGTTTGATTGGTTTGTTTGTTTGTTTGTTTGTTTGTTTGTGGTTTTTTTGGTTGGTTCCTTTTGGGTTTGGTATTTGTGAGTGTGTGTGTATCTATAGCTTTCTTTAGAAGCAAATCCCTGTTGTGCCAAAGTTACATGGTCTGTGAGAACTTGATAGTAATAGCCAGAACTAATCTGCATACTCTATTTGAACTGTACTCTACTGACTTTCTTGCTTAGGTGAAGAAACAATATTTTGTTGGATTTATACTCTGCAACTCAAATGAAAACCTGCAGGAGGTAATAAGTACACACATATTTTTTCTAGTACTGCAGTATATTGTTGAGGGCTAGACTTTACCCAGCCTTTACTGTGTGACTTGGGCAGGGGGTAGGGAATCAAAATGAGTGCTGTACACAGCTCACTCCTAGACAGCCTGATAGCACTGCAGCTGTCTGGGATGTCTGCTGGCTTTAAAGGGATTAAAGAGAGGTAAGGCCGTGGCCCACTTTTCTTCCACAGAATCAGCAGGAGGTGAAACATACCTTGTGTTTTCAGGAGCAGTAGGAAGTGATGGGACACTTTGGAGCCATCCTTCCCATAGACAGTGAAGGGTTTACCTGCCCAGGGCCTGGACTGGGACCCCTGTGTGGTTGTCTGTCCCCTTGGTTTATGCTACAGGAAAAATGCCTTTTGACTGCAGGGTCTTTTCTTATTTCAAATAGAATGTAACATCACTAAATGGACTGGAAGCCTAAAAAAAGCTGTCATTGCTCTTAACACCAAAAAATGTTCAAGGTGCTTGTGATAGCTCCAGCAGAGGTATGATTACCTCAGACAAAAAGAACATGCCCAGACACACAGATGCTTTGTAGCCTTTATTAGACACAGAGCTCAAGGTTGAATGCTTTCACCTACCAGATGACATCCAGCATGAATGTGTTCCTTGAAGGCCACTGCTGCTTTTAAAAGACTTTGTTGGTTTTTTTAGGTTTTTTGGGGCTTTTTTTCTGTGGTGGCCTCTAAACCTTAAGGCTCAGCTGTGGCCCTGTGATTCAAAGTGCTGCCCAAGTTTGCAAGTGATTCCGTGGAAATCAACTGACCTTGCAGAGCAAAGTACATCTCACAGCGAAAAAGAAAGTGTGATCCAGGCTTTCATCAAATGCCACTCGTGTAATGTGGGCTGGTCTCTGTTTGCCTTTGTTGCATGTAACTGCCAGTATCAGCATTAGAATTTCCAGGCACAGACCAAGTGGGTTATGAAACCTGAGTTCCAAATACAGAGTGAAGTCCGAGGAAATTAGATGACCCATGTTGCAGACAGAATGCAAGTTCAGTGTAAAAAATTTATTGCTCCAAATTATCGTTGTAAGAGTAATAAAATGAAGCCATATTTGTAGGCTTCACAGTGATATATTTTTATGAGCTTAGAGCTGCTGCTTGTGTAAATTCAATAGAGAAGCTGTTTGGACTTGTTTCAAATTTCTGTAGCTACGGGGGAAGAACATTTATTCCCTATTTCACTTGTTAGAAACAATGAAAAGCAAATCTTTTATCTGTTTACTAGAAAATACAGCTTTAATGAAACTCACTGCCTTTCTGAGTCTGGTTCTTTGACTTCTCCAGAGATGGATCCGAGTTGCCTAGACATTGAGGGACAGGACTGACACAAGTTCTTTATGTGCCTTTTTAGAAGGTGCATATGAAAACTGTTTAGATAGATTCAGCTGAACTACTGACCCAAATCATATAGTCAAATGAGAGTATTTCAACTGGTTTTACTGGAGACTGAAGGAAACAAAACTATTTGTGAAATTCTGCCTACACCTTCCTGGTTTCTGGGATTGATTTTTTTCCCCAGGTCCTCAGCATCCTGGGGGCTGGCTGCACTTGTGAGGTCCCTAAATTATCCTGGCTCCCTGGTTGCAAGAGTCTTCATTAGACAGGACTCCAGCTCTCAGAATTGTTATATATTGAGTGGTAGGTGGTAGAAACTTTGTTTGGAAATATCAAAATCATCACAAAAATGGAGTGACCCTTATCTGCCTAGGCTTGTAGCAGTCTGCCTTTCATGGGGCTATCTTGACTGAAAGGCAATCACACTGGACTGGCTGAAACAGCTTTTGTTATGTGCTGTGGACTAGTTAGAGCTCCTTTATGGAGTGGGAGAGGAACCCAACCCACGGCTGCTTCATGCTCAGTCCCTTAGGGTAACACTTTTTACTCCAAGGTAAACTTTTTTTACCCTAAGGTAAGATTTTTCTGGCCTAATTCAGGTATAGATCTGATTCTGGTTGGGACCAACTTCATTATGGTAAAGGTTGTTAGAGGTGGTAGTGCCCTTGGGTTGTGCCCTGGCTGTATAAGAAAGCTGTTTCTGGGATCCTCATTGAGAGTGTCCCTACATTCCTAGAGAAGCCATATCATAGGAACCAGTTCAGTTCTTTCAGTGACAGAAAAGAAGGTTGATCCCCACTTCATAATTAAAAACATGATAGATGGAAATCTAACATGACTAAATAGAAAATATATTTATATATATATATAAAAGCATTTAGTACAACAATAACCTGCAGCTTTTCCTGAAAAGTCTTTTCCTTCCCTGCCACTGTTGTCCTTTCTTCTCTGTTGGGCATATGTCTCAATTTAAAGATTAGTATAGAAAAAGGAGGGAAATGCATTTTAATTCAAGTAATTCAGTGGGGTTTTTTGACAAAAAATTTTCCAAAGAAAAAATGGATTACTTTTTATCTCCCTCTGTATTTTCTTCCTTCCAACTTCTCTCCCTCAGGAAGAGGGGTAAGATATATTGCACTGATTGTAAGATAGGCTTCTCAAATAGCTGTTTGTATATGAATACTAACCAGTTTGCTCCAAGACAGTGTTTGATAAGATATGGCAGATTTAAAATTCAGCTGCCTTTTTAGACTCTTGTGTCTTGCAGCACAACCATAGTAAAGGAAGGGTGGTAAATGAGGTAAACACATGCAAATGTTGTGAATTGCTGCTTCTGATACCATTTCCTCTGAAGAGGAGGGGCTGGATTTCAGAGGTGTGGAATGAGCAGGAGACAGCACAGCTCAGAGGTGCTGGAAGGAGAAAGCACAAGAAGAATGTGGACATCAGGGATGCTGAGGGACTAAGACTTTTGGCAGAGGTAGGCCTTGAGTTAAACAAATCTTACTATGATCCAAATTATACTTTTGAGAATACAAGGTTTCACCTCTTCATAATTATCCTGCTAATCACCAGATAGCTTGATGAAGGGGACTATATAATAAAGACAATTACAATTTTATTTATCAATCATCTTTCTGCAAATACTGTGGAACTCATTAACATGAATTCCTATCTAGATCAATAGCAGCTCAGGTTGAGAGGAACCTTGTGTAAGCTAGTGCAGCCTGCCCAAAGCCAGAGCCTGGTCAAGTGCCACGTTCTTCCACTCATTCTTGTGTGTTTAGTTGTTTTCATACAAGCTGTTTTCATACAAGCTGTTTATTCAGTGCAAATCTCTTGGGCAGACTCTGCTATGTCTACCTTAACTTACTTGTCATTCTATCACCTCCCTGATTTCTGTGGTTTCCTTTCCATTGACATTTTTTCAGGTACAGTCAGTTCTCAGCTGTGGCTTGACCAATTTCTTTACTATAGGATCCTCCTTTCCTATCTTCCTTTATTATAGGAACCATTTCTGTCACATTAGTCTGCCATTTTTCTTTCTTAAACTGTTATTTAGATTTTTTTTTTCAGCAGCAAAGTATTCTATACTTAAAGTATTCATTATTAAGACTATTCATTATTAAATTTTTACCCATAGAGCTAACACCTATTTCTATTCCTCACTCTAAGACTGATATTTCTTAAAAAATGGATTTAATTACCTATTTCTGATTTCTGATAAAAATATATTCTCGTATTTACATTTTCTAGGTTGCTGTTTCTGTCCATGGATCTTGGTGTGTACTGTAGTATATTTCATTACTAAAATGTGCCTGGCTAATATATCCATATATAAATATTTATATTTTATGTAAATCCTCACATAATGAAAATATTACTAGAAAGACATGGTTTTTTAAAAAATATAAAATCTATTTTTGTTTGTTTGTATATTTGTTTAAAAAGTTGTAAGAAAAGAAACTTCCTGATTGTGAGCATCAGCTCACATGATCTTTGTTCTAAATCAAATTAAGAGAAAAGTAAGCAGAAATTACCTGGAGTTAATTAAAGTGCCTTAAAAAAAAAAATAAAACCAAAACCAAAACCTTGTTAATGAGGTGCAACTTGATTAGAAAGTTGCTTTAAACCCATTGCTTGTTCTTAGTTCTCTGGGAGAACAGCAAAAAGAATTGTTCAGTACCATTGTGTAGAACTCATTAATTAAAGAGTGCAAATGCACATTTGCTACCCCGGTAAGCTGTGTCTTATATAAGTCTGATTCAAGTAGACAAATGACCTGCTTTTAAAAGGAGATGGAAACATTTGCAGCAAAACTGTGCTGTCAGATGTGCAGAGGGTATATAGCTCCTACAGAAAAGACGTTTATTCAAATTCTTTAGACACAGAAGGTCAAACAAGCCTAGTTAAAAGTCGAGAAAATGAAATCAGCAGTTGGGACTAAATCCTTGTCTCAGTGCATAGGTTAAATACCCCACCTGATGTCAGTGGTCTCTGGGCTGCACTGCTCATTCATTCCTGGAGCGGTGCAGAAGTAATGTGTGGTGACTCCGCAGCTGCTGTGCAGAGAAGGTTGATCTGTTAGCCCAGGTGTGTGCCATTTCTACTTCTAGTGGAATTCAGCTCCTTTGGATAGAAATAGGTGCCTTTGTTATGAAATACCAGAGGAGATAAACAGCACCAGAGAAGATTCTGCATTTTTCTTGGTGGGGTGAAAAGTCTCCCAGAACACATCTTTCAACACTGTCATTGATACTAGGGGAAGAAACCAATTTTATGCATTAGTGATATCTGTAGACTTTAAAACATGCAAATGTCTTGCAAATAGCACTGATCATTTATTCAAGCAACTGCTTTACATTTTATTTTTGACTTGGCTACCAGTCTCGTATAATGGAACAACAACATACAGCCTGCTTCTGATCCTTTTTTCCCACATAGTTCATTGTCTGCAGGGAAATTATTTCTAACTTGCTCCACCAAGACAAAATTTTCAAATGCAGATTTAAGAAATAGTTTTCCTTCCTTTTTGTCACAGAGTCATAGGATGCCTGAATTTGGAAGGCTCTTCTGGAGGTCATCTGGTCCACATTCCCTGCTCAAGCAGAGCCACTTACAGACAGTTGCCCAGGACCATGTCCAGACAGCTTTTGAGTATCTGCAAGGCTGGAGACTCCACAGCTTCTCTGGGAAACCTGTTTAGTGTTCAGTAACCCTCCCAAAAAAAAAGTGTTTCCTGATGTTCATAGGGAACCTCCTGTGTATTAATTTATCCTGCACTGGGCAGCACTGGAAAGAACCTGGTTCTTTCTTCTTTTCACCCTCCCTTCTGATATAATACTTTGACCAGCTGGCACCCCATAATAGGTACTTTATAAACTCTTCCTTGTGCTTACTTTTGGAAAGAGGCATAGAAAAATATTTTCAGCTCTTTTGTGCTCAGTTTATGTTCTGCATCTATTGTCCTCCTCGTGCTGGCAATGTTCCTTCTGTATCACATCTTAAAACAATGCTGAAGATAGCAGAGTTTCAGGTTTTGTTGAGTCATCTCACATCTAAGGAAAAACAAAGGAAGCTTTTTCTTATAACTTTCTGAAAAATGGAAAAATGACAAAGGAGAATAATGCAATCTCTTTCTTCTACAAATATGTGCTAATGCTCCCATATTCCATATTACACCCACACTGCAGAGGAGAGTCCTAATATGTGATATTCACATTTGTGTGGTTCTCCCTCAACTCCAGGCTTGGACATACACTCATACAATTATGCAAGTTCATAACTATATGAAATCAAATGTTTTCATATATATTATTAGATTTCCTTCAGGAATTGTGCTTAAGTAGTCTGGATCCTAACAGAAGATGTCACTTTTTTCCACTCTTATGATTTCTAGTGTTGGGCAAATTGAGCTGATTGCATGCCAGAGGATGAAGAGTGCTCCACCCACTCGTGGCTTTAGGCCTTGCAAAAGATTGCAAGGTGGGTTTTGCCTGTACCCAAAGTGGTATTCTCAGCTACCTACAAGGTCCAGGCAATGCAGCTTTGGGCATGTGGTGCAAGAGGAAAAGGAGTAGTTCAGCTCTAGTGTCCAAAGCAGAACAAAACTGCTGTGAAATGTGAAACACATTTCAATGATCTGATTCCTTAACTGTACCTCCTTAATTAAAATCAAGGAATCATGATGACCTGCTAACACTTACATTTGTGTTTCTGAACTGATGATTCTTCAATGAAGATATATAGGTCCTTCTTTTTCAGCTGTCTCTATTTGACTCAGAGCTCTCCATCCCTATTTTCCAGTTCCTGTAGATTACTTTGAATACTAATGGAAAACATTCTGTCGCTTCTGCTAGTAGCTGTATGAGTGTGTGCTGCTGTTGAGTGATTATGAATTTGACCCAAAGGCAGGTGTCATGTGGCCTTTTAGGAATGCAGCATAAAGATGCAAGTATGTGAAGAACTACAGTAGACAGTGCAATTTACTGAGAGGAGATGCTACAAAATGTTATGAAATACCCCTAGCTTACTTTAATATTTCTTCTGTGTTCTCCCACACAGTGTTCAGAACAAGTTAAGTGACATGAAGAATATTACACATTTTTTAAAACAGATGGAGGACATCACTTTTATGGATTTGAACAATTCATTAAGGCTTAGTTTCTGTTAAGATTCATCATGTTGTGATTTTTCTCACATCTTATCTGACTAGTCCATACTGATCCTAATCTAAGTAGGGGACTGAGGATTCCTCTCACTGGTCCACCAGCTGCTGTCTGAACTGCCCTGTCTTCAGCAGAGAAATAAGACTTTGGAGAAGGAACATAAATTGTGCTCCCTCTGTGCTCAGTGCTGCTGCTGGTGGAGGAGGCATGATGCCATTGCATGGAGGAGGAGACAGGCGGCATCCATTCAGGTGTTGTAGAAATGTGTTTTCTTCCTCAACATTCCCCACATAAATGGGGAAATTTGAGCAAAATGGTTTAGTGCACATGTATTTTAGACAGTGAGAACTGTCTTTGGAAGGAGTTACTAAGGCTCATTAAGGATTAAGAAGGACTGTCAGGTAAATAACAACAGGATGGGGCACCACAGGCTATATGTGCCAGTCCAGGCAGTTTGTTTCTGCCTGGTCTCTTCCATGCAACTCTCTCCCTCTTTCCCTGTGTAGTTCTTTCCTCTGTTAGCCCTGTTGTGTATCCATCTCATGGCCAGAATGTTACGGTGTGTCCTCGACAAGGGATGTCTTCTGCACCTTCACACACCACACACTTGAGGCTGGGTGCCCCGAGGCCGTTTGCCTGCGCTGTTGTCTGCACAGGCACAGGGCTGTCCATGATAGTGGGATCTGTGCTTTTGCAGGGAAATGAGAGGTACATAAAAGTGGACACTGTGCATGTGACTTTGCACATGCCTGCAGACTGATGGGGATCATGGCAGGCACCTGCAGATTACAGGCTGGGGGCACAGAGGGATGCACAGGGATGAGCCACAGTGTACAGGGGTCACATAGCTCCATGTTAACATGGAAAGTTGGATACCTGCATTTGAGGTCACTCATGACATATAATCTCCATATCAGGGCATTTATGTGGTAACAATCCTTTCCCTGAAGTTATATTATAGATATAATTGATGAAGAAGAAGTATTGCGATTTAACACCAAAATGGCTATTCAGAAACTAAATTGATTGGATGCTAAAACTCTTTTATCACAATTGTAAGTAATTTTACAAATTATGTGATTTGCTGGTCCCATGGGAAAGACAATGCAATGGAGGAGTCAGGAGGGAGTCAAAGTAGTGGTTTTAGCTGTTTGTACATGGCCATGGGGCAGGGCCATGAGGTCCCTTTCCATCAAAATTTATAGCACTGGGTAGAGGAAGTTTTGAGCAACCTTCCTCAACACCCAGCAAGTCTCTGGTGCTGGTGCTCATAATCAGCCTGTCTCAAAGACTTTCCACAAAGACACAATCTTTGACATGTAGTTTACACTCAATGTACTCATCCATTTCTAGGACTAAGTTACTCCCTTATCCTATAGGATTAACTAAAGTTCATATGCTAAGAGTTCTTGTCAACAAAGTACCCTATTCCAATAGCCACAAGGAGCAACTTTTTAGGCTTGACTTATTTTATGCTGAGGTTGGTGAGTTGCTTCCTTGTCAGATCCAAAGAAACAGTGCCAAAATCTGCCTTTAGTACTTGCACTGGAACTCAACTGTGGTATGTCTGCAAATATTTCCGAGTTTATTATTTTACTAATAAATGAGCTTATACATGCACCACACATACATGTAGCGCTATAAAGAAATACTGCTGGACAACTTGATTCAATTTGCTCACTGATTTTATTTTCCTTGGACTTTAATGGCATTTAGTTATGTCTCTGCTGATCAGCTTGATGTTTAGCTCCATGCAGTGTTATATTTTATCTTGGCTCCAAATATGTTCTCAAATTAACATGATGGTACAGATGGATTCTTGTCTCAGAGCCATATGATTGATTTCATCTCTGATATTCTGCTCCATCAACATGCAAGGAATTAGTCCTGACATCAAAGGGCAATCTGTTTACATTGGAAGTGCAAAATATTGCGCTAAGCAATGCAAAACAGATTAAAAAAGAGAATGGCACTGCCACTGCTTTTTTGAAACAAAACACAAACTTATTAGGAAAGCCATATACTCCCTTCTCTAAAGCAATTATCTTAAATGCTGAGAACATAAGAACATCTGTAACGAGTCAAACTGAAGGTCTGTTTGGACTGCTGTGCATGTACACTAGTGGCCAATTTAGGATGCTAGAGATATGAATGGGGCAAGCAGATGGTGATATACTTCTCCTCCTGCAGTCTTTCCAAAAATTCTAGAGGATTTCCAGGAAGTGGACCAGCAATAACCATGGTAAATTTACATGGGTTATAATTTATCGTCCACTCAGAACAGATTTAAAAATATTCTATCAGGAACACACAATACAAAGCATTACCAGAAATTGCACTAGAGCTTGTAAATTAATACAAATTTGGGATATATTTTTTCAAATCAGAGAAATTCTGGCAGAAAGAATTTTTATCTTCCATTTTTTTTTTGAACATAAAGAGTGTTGCATTAATTTTGATTCAGGAGGTTGTCTTTTGTACTTGTCAGGGTAAAGGATGAAAATAAATAACTTAACAAAATGTAATTCTGACCTTGACATTTGCAGTCATAAAGGGTTTGTTTCACATTTGAGACAGAAAAGATTTTATTTGATGACATAAATTACTTACTCTCTTACACTCCTCTTTTAAATATAGTTTCTTTTGATTGATGTAAAATAGTTATAATAATAGCATCCCTTGAAAAATTCCCCAAGACTAAAATGGTGTATGTGAACTAGACTGACAGAAAAAGAATACAGCAATAGGCTGGACAATGCATAATTCCTTTGAGTAATATGTAGCCCTCTGTCATGCCTATCACTTTTTTTGCATTGAAGACCTTTCTTTTGTGTTTTACATTCTTCACAAATAATGAATTATCTGTTTTAGTCAGCTCTTGGTACTGAGTTGTTAATGAAAATTCAGTTTCAGAAGTTGAAAATGTTGTAAAGGGAAATATTTATCTAGTGGAAACCAGAGAAGTATCTTCACAGGCTGAGAGTTGAAGCTGTTCAGCCTGGAAAAGAGGTTTTGTGGAGACCTTATAGCACTTTCCAGTGTCTTAAAGGGGCCACAAGAGAGCTGGTGAGGAAGCTTTTACAAGAGCATGTAGTGATAGCACAAGAGGAAATGGCTTTAAACTAAAGAATAGGTTTAGATTAATTATTAGGAAGACATTCTCTACTGTGAGAGTGGTGAGGCACTGGAATGGATTGCCCAGAGAAGCCGTGGATGCCTCATCCTTGGAAATGTTCAAGGCCAGGCTGGATAGAGCTCTGAGCAACCTGGTCTAGTGGAAAGTTGGAAGATCTGTCCACCACAGGGGACTTGGAACTCGATGATCTTTGAGGTTTTTTTCCAGTTCAAAACATTCTATGACAAACCTTGTTTCTTTGCACGTACTGGCTCCAGCTTCCTTGAGAAGTTAATTCCATTTTAGGGGCTTTGGGGAAAGCAATTAGAGAGTGTCCAAAAGAGCCCCATGAGGATGATGAAGGGCCTGGAGGGGAAGCTGTGTGAGGAGCAGCTGAGGTCACTTGATCTGTTCAGCCTGGAGAAGAGGAGACTGAGGGGAGACCTCCCTACAATCTTCAACATCCTCACGTGAGGAAGTGGAGGGGCAGGTGCACATGACTCAGGTCTCTCATGACAGGACTCGAGGAAATGGCATGCAGCTGAGTTGGGGGAGGTTTAGTTTGGATATCAGGAAAAATGTTTTCACCCAGAGGGTGGTTGGGCACTGGAACAGGCTCAGTGGGGAAGTGGTCACAGCACCAAGCCTGACAGAGCTCAAGGAACCTTTGGATGATACTTTCAGGCACATGATGTGACTCTTGGGGGTGTCCTGTGCAGGATCAGGAGTTGGACTTGATCATCCTGATGGGTCTCTTCCAACTCAGCATAATCTATGATTCTCTGACACTTAGAAACTGGTGTTTAGATTAAAACTAGAAATAAAAAACTGCTACAACCCAGGTTACATCTAAATATATATCAAGAGATACAAATAATTTTGCATTTAGATGGACTCACACTAGTTGCAGATATCCTCTGCCAGGATGGATTTCCTCTGAATAGATTTCAGTTTGTGTCTTTGATTTTGGGTGAGCATCCATAAGGCTTTGTCTAAGGAAAGATGGCAATTCTTCCCCTGTAAACCATGACTGCATATACACTGCAGGTGTAACAAATGCAGGAATGTGCTGCACAGGTGCAGTGCAGTCAGGTACAAGGCTGAAGTCTCCATAAACTTCAGGCACAGCCCGTGGGAGTCTTTGGTCACCCTCAGTGTCAGGATATGCTTTCTTGTGCTCAGATATTCTGTGGGTTCTTTTCCAGTGGTAAATTGAGCTTGAACAGACTGCACACTATCACTTTTCCACAAAAGGGCAGTTATTTAAATTCATTCAAATGTCCAAGAAAAACCTCAGCTTTCTGTCACACCATGCCAGAAAGCCCAGCAGGAGCTGTGCCTGCTGGCTGGGACTGTCCCTTCTTAGACCAGGGTCATGAGCAGAGTTTGCAGCAGAAATTCTGGGGAACTTTGAGAGTGTGTGTGTTTTCCTGAGGCACTTCTCATCTGCCAGAAATACAGCTGTTCTGCAGAGCAGTGGTTCCTTCCTTCCAGCAGTGAGCATGTCTGAACTGTACCTTTAAAGCCTTTGCATTAAAACAAGGCCTCCTACTCAGAGTAGGAGCTAATAGTTCAGATTATAATATGATCAGTCAAAGAAAAGATTTTTAAAAGCTTTCCTGTATAATGTGACCTAGGCAAGTGCATTAGCTGAGTAAATATATTGTTGATTTGTTTTTCCATTAGCAATGAGTGATTTCTCTCTAAGTGACCTATAGTATTGCTTTCTGGGAATAAAGCTATATTGATAAAGAGAATGGAATGTAAAGGAAATATTTTTTTCTTTAGAGAAAACTTGTACACAAAACCAGGGTACACTGGTTTCTCTGGTTTTGTATCCTTTACAAATGACATGGCTTTGTTGCTTTGTCTTGCTTTATCTCCAGGTCAAAGGAGTCATGCTGTACATTATAACAGAGGTACTGTTTTCATTTTCTCAGCATCTACACTCAGCTATGCCTTTAAAAAAGACAAATTCATCTTGTGACTGTCTGCTGTGTGACATGCTATATAATTTGATGTATATTTATTTATATCCCTCCATTGCAAGAAATGGCAGTTTTCACCAAAAGAAAACAAGACATTCATTCTCATTTGTTTGGGGATCCAAGATGTATCTGAACAAACAATCTCCCTCACTGTTTGCTTCAAGACTGAGAACAGGAAATAAAGAATTGGGATGGCGAATATGACAAAGCATGTGGCACTCTAAGATAATGTTTTAGAATCGAGTTTGCCCCATGACAGACAGTGCCTGAAATTTTCATGCATTTATGCTTTTCTGATATGTTTAGAAGTAAGTATATATGCACTGCAAATTGATATTCAGCAGATTTGTTAGTATGCAGATCTTTGCAAGATAATCAAGAGAGCGCTTAGAAAAAGTATTGCGATAATAAATTTCTCGGAGCAGATGTTCCTTAGCAGATTTTATCTGTGTCATTTCAATGATAAATCCTTCTGACTTCTTAACCTTTAACTACAGTTGCACACTTATATTTGATTGTGAGAAATAAAAGAAACTGAAAAGAATTTTATAAAATGAGTGTAATTTATCTGGAGGTCACTGAGTCTATGATAATGAAAAAAAATTGCCCCTAAAACTTACCATTAGGAGGAAAAAAAAGGTTAGAAACTGTGCAAAACTGTTAGTGAAATGATTGCTTCTTACATTTTGAATTATAAAAGTTCTCGCTAAAATTTCTTATAACTTATTAAGCCAAAGATCAAAATCTAAGATTCCTAAGTTATACTGCCCCCTGTACATTCTTTATTGAGTTTTGATTATTGTTTCACAGGTGGGTTTGGTGTGGGATTCTTCTCACATAATTTTGACTTTCTAAAATCAAGGTGTATATATACCAAAGCAGTCATCAAGACTGTCTTCATAATTAGTAGAGAAAAACTAAAGGAAAACTTTATGTACTTTAGAGACCTGTCTTAGCATGGGATTAGTCATATCTGGAGTTGCTTAAGTATCCCATTTGCTGTGGCTTAGTGCTGGCACAACCACAGGCATTAATCAGTTTTGGCATTAATCCTAGCTACAGGCTTTGTCCACAGGAAGAAAATTTGTTCCATTTGTTTGGATTCTGAGCTATGATGGGTTCAAAACCCTTTCTGCCCATGGATGTCCTTGGTGCATAAAGTTAGACCTACTTCGATCTTCGAAGCCATGAGAATTACTTACCCAAATCCTATTGGGAAAACAAGCATTATTGTCCTTGTGCCTTTGCCAAGTGCAATTTGTAACAATATTTATTCCCTTCCTCCCACCTGAAGCTCAGTAGATTGAGAGTTACCTAGACACTGTTACTACGTATTTGCTAGAAAATTAAACAATGTCAAGGGATATTATTAGCATGCATGTCAGGTGTCCTGGTCTGGTCATGAATTTAAGGTTAATCTATTTCCCTCTTAAACAGAGGGGCAAATGGCCTGTCCTTGGCTTGTGTTACCCAACCTTTGCTGAGAATTCCTCGAGAGACTGTAGTTGGACCTGGACAAAACCATGATAGAGATGATTCATATGGCATGGAAAATGGCATTTTTCATGTCAGGAACATTCTCTGGTGATGTGGATTAGCCCCAGACAGCAACTCTGACCCACAGAGCTGCTCACTCACTGCACCCTGGTGGGATGGGGGAGAGAATTGGAAGAATAAAAGTAAGAAAACTCACGAATTGAGATAAAGGCAGTTTAATAGAGAAAGCACGAAGCAAAGAAACAAAGCAAATCAAAGAATTAATTCACCACTTTCCATGGTAGGCAGATATTAATGTATCTCCAGGAAAGCAGGGCCCATCCCATTTAACAGTGACTTGGGAAGACAAACACCATCAGTCAGAATGTCTTCCCCTTCCTCTTCTTCCCTCAGTTTTATATACTGAGTATGATGCCACATGGTGTGGGATATCCCTGTGGTCAAGTGAGGTCAGCTGTGCCCCCTCCCAGCTCCTTGTTCACCCCCACCCTCCTCCCTGGTGAGGTGGGGGAAAAGCAGAAAAGACCTTGACTCTGAGTAAGCACTGGCCAGCAATAACTGAAACATCCCTGCTTTTTCAACATTTTCTGTCACAAATCCAAATCACAGCCACATACAAGCTACTGTAAAGAAAATTAACCCTACCCCAGCCAAAACCAGCACATCTGGTGTTGTTTTATCCATGCAGTTGTTTATGGTGATGCAGGACATATAAGTCCTTAAAAAAGAGGAGCTTGTTTATATTCATACTGGCAGGTAGAGCTATGGGACCTTCTTATTTGAGAAATAAAACTCTGAGGAGCATCATCTAAATGATGAGATATTGATGAAACTTTGTTCAGTTTTTCTGTGACACTAGGAGTCATTAAGTATAGCTTGTCCAGGAGCTCTTCCACTGTACACTGTGAAAGGCGGAAAAATAATCAGAAAGATGTGTAGTGTTACTTCTTTCATCACTTCAGGATAATGACGCATGAATGATGGAGGAAGGAGAAACAGTAGGAAATCAGGTAGAAAATTTTAGTGTTTTCCAGGCTTCTGCCTCTCTTTAGCTTAGAAAATCCTTGGAGTGAGCAAGAACTGGACTACAGCCATTACACAATGGTTGCAGTGATGTTGCTAAAACAAAATATAGCTGCCAAACCATTACTGAAATTTTCTCGTCTGGATTCCACAGACACAGCTGAGCTAATGTGAAATATATATCTTATAGTCTTTGTTCTTTCCCAGCAAATGCATATATCAGGAAATGTAGGACTGGGAAATAGGGTTTTCTTGGGGAAATTAATTTGAAACCATGGTGGCTATTTGTTAACAATAAATAGGGAGAAAGGGATACATGTAAGGAGAAGGACAGTGAGGACAAGTTCATATCTGTCCCATCCTCAGAAGGTGTTTTAGACAATCAAGGCTGATAAGAATATAGACATGCCTGAAGTTATTTGGTGTCTTTCACTGGATATTTCAAGGTTTCACTCTGAATGAACCTGAAATGCAGTCAAAACTTGTTTACCATCAAACCCAGGAACAAACCCTGTCAACAGCCTGAGCTGCTTCAAACAAACAGCACCAGTTTATAGGTTCATAAATATCAGATGCAGTGCTTTGAAAACTGTATTGAGCAGTCCCAAATGCCATGGTGGCAGCTGAGCAAAGATTAAATGAGTAGTGGGGAAAATTCCAAGTGCTTGTGTTTATGGGGAGAAATCCCTTGGGCAGTAAAACCAGAAGACAATATCAGCATAATTTGTCCATAGTACATTAAAGAAAAATTTAACCCACACCTAGATTTCTTTTTGTTCTGAGAGAATGAGGTGACTCCCTGATAATAAAACTCCTGAAATAGAGAATACCAACACATTAGGGTGTCAATAAGTACTCATCCAAAGAATTAATATCTTTTTCTAAGCTTCAGGGCTTATTTTCAGTCTTGTTAATAACACAAGCAATATGCCCTTTTATTTTTTTTTTTTTTTTGGCTGTGCAGCAGAGCTGAAAATAAGAGCAAATTGTACATCAAGATACAATCCAAGTTAGGCTGGGTGCAGGAATGGTTGGGTTGTGCCTATTGCTGAACAGTGCTTTAACAGGCTATGCTTCTGTAAGAGCTGCTGCTGTCACTGCAGTGTGACCTTTTCTTCTGGCTTGATACTTGAGAAAGTAGATCAGGGTATCAGAAGTCCAGGAAGAATGTTCATTCTCTGTCATGACCATGCTGAATTATAGTTATTTGGCTACTTCTACTTCTAACAGTCTTCACAACATAATTTTTGTAGGTAGATAATTTACAAGCTCTTCTAAGAAAAGTTTAGAATCTGGAGAGGATATTTTTTGGCTGCTATAAGGTAACTACAATTTCATGCCATAATTTTCACTGGCTTTATTGTCTGTAGTTCACTGTGGTTTGTATTCTCAATGTAAATCCATCCTTCAAATAAACACTTTCTGGGTCACGTTTGTAGTAGAAGATACGAAGGGACAGAAAATATTGCTGAATTGAAAATATGAGGACATGAGGTCTTTGAGGCACCAATTTTTTTGTCCTCAAGTTAGTTTTAAGATGATTCGTGTACAGGCTTGTAATAGGAGCCCGAACTGAGGCTGGGGTTCAAGGGTTGAATCTGATTCTGATGGGTTTCCTGAATAGTTCTCCACATTTTTGGGAGGAGGGTGTGAGGCGCAGGGGAGAGGACATTGTTCTTAAATTTAAATTTGTTTTTTAAATTTTACTTGCACAGCTTGCCCAGGTTTTGTAGCTATGCCAGAACTAGAAGTAGGGGGTAGACTCAGACCTTGGGTTAACTTTAGAGACAAAGAGTCTGAGGAAGGGTGAGGTAGAAGCCACATCCTGTTTTGCAGAGAGAGTGGAAGTTACTCTCTGAATTACTTCCCCTGCTAAAGTTCTTCAGTCGGGTGAGATTCATGGGTGTCATAAACTGAAGTATGCTGCACTCAGCATGCTTTCACTGCAGTCTGTGGGGCTATTCAGTATGAATAAGGGCAACTGACTGATTTTGTGTAACTCATAAGCAATTATAGCAGTGAAGGTAAGAGTGAGACTGTAAATAATCAAAGTAAATGAGAAGGCAAAATGCTCTAGAGCTTTTCTCACCCAACAACACAGAAGCGAAGGGCAAGGGTAAAGCAGTGTGGAAACTTCTTAACTTATTCATTGAGAAGCAAAAGCAAGTGAAAGGGCACCTTCCACATCAGCATTTGAAGCAGGTTGTAAAAGCATTTTTAATGAGGATGAGACCTAGGTAGAAATAAGGCTTCATTTTTCTTGAGAAGTCATCAAGCAGGATTGCATGGCTCATCACATAGCACAGAGAGCGTTCTTTAGGCAGGAGGCAAGTTTGCATGACTTCTTGCAAGGAAGCAGACACGAGCTGGGCACAGCTTTGTCACTGTGCTGCATGTCACAGCCTCCTTTTAACGAGCTGGTCTGAGCAGGACAAAATGTTTGTCCATCTAAAGCAGGACTGCTATTTTGGGCAGCACTTAAACCCTACCCTGGGTCGTGTAGTTGTGTTGTAGTTCAGCCTGCCAGCCGTAATGCTTTCCTGCCAATGTCTTTTAGTGTGATCCAAGAACACTTTGGCATCCTGCTTGAGCTCTGACCTGATTATAAACTAGAGATAAAATAATGTACCTCTGTGCTGTCAATCATTCACATTGCTAAAGTACTGCTTAAATAGTGTTGGGGCAGTATATATGGCAAAAGTATGATAAAAATCATCTTGTGATAAATACCAGTTCCTGTTCTAGTAGTGGCTGCAAACTCCAGTATTGTTAATCTGTTTGAAAATGTTTGTTTGCATTCCTGTGTGAGTCAGAATAGGGCAAGGGTGAGGGTTTGGCTCAGAAGCTTGCTTTTGCCTCATGCATGAACAGGAAAGCATGTCAAGGAGAGAGAGGGAGATTGTAAATTAGGAAGATAACTACCGACACATCACATCAAATGGGTAGTTCAGAGGTTCCTAATCTAAGGTGCCTCAGTCATGACTGGACTTTGAATCAGGTATTGATATCTCAACATCAATTACATTGCTTACATCTGGCTTTTGATAAAATTTGATATTACAGCCTTCCAGTGCTCTGTGAGAAATTTGCTATGGTCTGTGAAGAATTCTGATACATGACAATAGCCTGTTACAGAACTGCCCCATATTTGAAGTTCCTGGTGTTATGTAGACATTTTCCTGGATGTTATTAATGTGTGCTGAAAAGCATTGTACAGACCTGTGTCTTTATGGAATACAATGTCACAAACACATTCAAAGTGTAGTCCCAAAAGAATCTGAATTTGAAGTATTCAGAGGTTGTTTTGTTTCACTTTAAAGGTTTCACACCAAATTTCTAACACTTTTAAAAGTAAAATAGCAAATGTATGTGAAAAGTAAAATTTCTTCAAGTTCTCTGTGATAAATCACCTGCTGTTACTCAGCTACCACAGCACAACTTGCTCATTCTTGTTCTGTTTTTTCACATTTTTTCCCTAGCCAACATTACACAACAATCAAGTATCTAACAAATAAGGTGGCTGATTCAGGGTGTATGAGTGAATTGGAGCCTCTGTGGCCCCACTTCACATCTGCTGTTTGAACTTTTCACTGGTAGTGCACACATATCCCAGGAAGAGATTTGTTCAACTTGTCTTTCATATAAGCTTCCAGATCCAGTGCACACCAGGAGTCATGAGCATTTATCATTTCCTGTACACCTGAAGCAAAGGTAATGCAATATTGCTGAGGAATGTTGGTTATACAGCCAACTTTCCAGCTTACATTGAGTCAGATTAGCCTATACAGTTTCGCTAGATTTCAAACTGGTTTTCTTGCATAATGAAATAAAATTGCTCAATGAAATAATCTAGAGGTGTATCTGTGTATGCCCAAAGTAATTTCTGATTTAATTCCACTGACATTGGCAGGCTCACACTATGGAAGAATTTGGCTTGTTCAGTGTAGTCTATCACTATTTTCCAGATTAATTTTAATTGAATTGCCACAATATCTTGCTTTGTCTTCTTGCATTATAACTATGCATTCAAAGAACAAAATAGAGCATTGCAGGGATAAACAACTGGGATTTGTATGTGTATCCAGTGTATCCAGAAAATATTGATATTTCACTGTGATTGCATGGGAAAATTTTATAATATATGAGTAACTTCAGGATTTCATTCTTTAATTTTGCTTTTGGCTTTTTGTATGACATCATGTAAAGAAAGTTTAAGCCTGTACTCCAGGAAAAACTTGAGTCTACAGATTTGAGCCAATTTACAATGCAAAAAGAAAAGTAATGTTAATATTTATATTTTAATCAATATTTTGGGGGAGGGGAAAAACATAAAGAGTTGGCAAACTGAATTCTGTTGATTTTTCTCTCTTTGACAAATCCAGAGTTTTATACTTTCTTGAAATTTAATGTACAGCATTGGTAAAACTATGACTCCCACTGTGACCACTGCAAAGTACCATCTCTTACAGATTATGAAGGCATGGAGAACAGGAAGAAAACTTCCCAGTACAGACTCTTTAGTTTCCCTCAACTCAGAGGTTAAAGGTGAGCATTATGCTCAGCCTTGCCTTTTTCAGTCATTACTCACACTGGCAACAGTTTATACTCTTAGCAGAGGAGTAAATTGAAGGCAGTAAATATTCTGGCCAGTTTTCTATAATCTTTAGATCAATATTGGAGTCAGATGGACTATGAGGAACTGTTTCATGGGCACGGTGCTTTCTGTAGCAACAGCTATCATGTCTCCACCATTTTCATTCACTAGCTGGGCAATGGTCTCTGCCGTTAAAACTGTCCATTTTTTGCTAAATCAGCTTTGGAACATCATCTCCTCTTATTCATTCCATGACAATGTAAAGCAGTTTAGCTGCAGCAGCTTGAAAGGTAATCAGGGTCATCTGGCAGTCGCTTGGTCCAAAACGTCACTGTCAGGGCTGTCAACTACTAAGTGCTGCAAATTACACTGTATTAGAGAAATACACTTTTTAGCTTTGAGACCTTTTTAAGTACAAATTTCATCAGTTGTTTATTTAATTTTTCTTCAATAGAGTTCATAAAAATGCTGGCAAAAGCCCAAGGTAGGACATGAGCACAGGGAGGATAACTTAATTTTTTGAATTGAGAAGTATGACTGTTTTTATGCAGCCACATGTATTATATCATCCTCCCCATGAAAAGGGTGCAATAGTAGAGGATGATTAATCACAGGGAAAGCAGTGTTCCGTCATGCTTCTCCCAAGAGGCACTTCTGCAGTTTGTGCAATACAGCATTCAAAACCAAACCATCAGTATTTATTTTCTGGTATCTCACCTGAGGACAGAATGAATAACCCTCACATGAACAAAGAGCAATCTGTTTGCTTTATGAACGACATAGTTTCAGCTGCTTATGAAATAATGAAATCTTACACCTAACAGTAACACCAAGTGCATATGACAACCTACATTCTTGAGCAGTGTGCGAGAAGGAAAAAGTAAACTGTGGATTGCACGTCAATTCCTATTGTAAAGATGAATACTGTTTGTTTGCTTCATAATGATGGTTCATGAGGCCCTAGAGTTGTACACACCTGAGATGTGTGGTGCTTGCAGAGTTTCTGTACTCCAGTTAATTGAGGCACAGGTATTTTTTTCCTGCCTTCTTTACTCTGCTTTTATGTGTCTGGTCTGTTCTCTACTTGCTCACAAAGGCAGCTCACACTCTATGCCATCCTGTGGGCTCACAAAATAACACACAGACTCCATTTGTACCAAACTTGTTTTTTCCTCTCAAATAACTACTTACATAGCCACTCTCACTGCAGGTTTTTTTTTTCCTTTGTGTATGTGTGTGTAATGAGATTCTTATGAACTTGTTGATCTTTTTGCAGTAAGTCTTGCTCCTTCCTCTGTTTCTCGTGCAGGGTATTACAGTGCTCATTCCCATTTCTACCTCCATTGCAACTCTAAAAATAATCAGCCATGAAAGTAGCTATTCAGTTTTATTGTTACCAGCACAGTGAGATTAATAGTGGTGAATATACTGTACCTCACTAAAAGGATGCCTTAAATTGACACATCTCCCAGGACAGTCAGGGAGTTCTGAGAAACCCCAGTGTTTCCTGTTATTCCTTCCATCCTAGTATGGGTCTTCATTGATTTTTCCAGTAGTCTGTGCCAAACAGGAACAATTTACCTCATAGGGAGGTAATAAAATAATCTTTACAAGCAGTTAATAGAGTAAAGCAGGTCAGAAACTGGATTTGTGCTTGTGGGAGGGAGAGGATATGATAGCATAGTATCTTTCAGTGAAATTCTATATTAAAAAAAAAATACTGTCACTTGGGACAACTGACAGATTTAATTTTTGTTTATCTCCTGCTTTTGTTTCAAGACACTTTTATTTATTATTATTTCAATATAGAAAAAATATTACAATTCAACATTTTCCTTTGCTTATCTGTGACTTTTAATAGAATAGAACACAGCCTAATATAAATTAAGAATGAAAAGAGCATGAAATATTTTAACCTTGTTAAAACAAAATTGTTTCCCATTTCTGGTGTGCTTTGAGAAAGTTGAGATAGTTTTTTTCAACTTCTTCTTATTAAACATATCATTGAAAAAATTCCATTCTTATGAAAATGATCAGACTATTAGTTTTCTCAGTGAAATTAATTCCCAGTGGCTGTGATCCACACTAGAGACTGTTCAAGGAATCTAGGTTTTGAAATCTATCTTCTAGGCACCAGGCTATACTAGTGTTTTTCTACAATATTAATCTTAAATTAAGTGTACAGGCCATCACAATACTTTTTTTGCTGTCAATGTTAAAAAAAAATGGACATAGAAAAGATAGCATGTATGACCTAGGTTTATATCCTCAATTCTCCAGTGATTATGTGAGTATCTGTTCTATTTCTTTTTACTGCTTTATCAAGAAAAACTGCATCAAAATTGCAGGTGTGTGAAGAATTTGTCTTCAGTTCCACAGCTGCTTTTTGTTTTCCTGCACTTGTGAAGGTTTAATTCTTCTAAAAATAATTGTAGGAGACTTCAAAGTGAAAAGTGCTGAGGTGAACAATTAATTTTCTAAGAAAATATGAACACAGGAACATTTTCAGACATTAACTAATAAAAGCAATAAACCCTTATGTCTGCTCAAGATACGGTTAAATGTAATTTTATTGACAGTGATAGCAGTATTATTACATGACAGCTATGACTTTTTTCTTCATGAGCTCCTGCAGTTGGATTAATTCCTTGCTATTGTAAAAGTATATTTAAATGAGAGGAGGCTGCACTGCCTGTGTTAGAGTAATTGTCATCTTGTGAGTGTGAGTGGCACTGGAAAGAAGCAAAAAAGTCAGTCAGCTCTTCACAGTCTCACTGTGAAGAAGAAACAGAGGATTAATTAATTTTATTATTTTTCTTTTTTAAGTCCAGTAGAAAATACTCTCTGAATGCCATGCCTTGAAAAGAGTGTGTCAAGCCTCCCAAAAGAAGAATATGTGTGGCATCTTATCGACATCTCATGCCTTAGTAAGGCTGTTGCATGTCCAGCCAGCATGGGAGACCATGAAAGTCTATCATTTTCTAGGTTTCTTTCATGGACTCTTGGAGTTGGTTTTTTGGTTTGTTTTGGGTTTTTTTAAAGCAACTTAGTTTTTTGTCCTCCCTTGAATGGGTGCACTGGCTTTGTTAGGAAGTTGCTTAACTCTAGACCTGATTGCGGCTGGACCTAAAGGTATGGCTGAGAAATCACACTGCTCCTGTGATTTATTATGAGTCCTGCAACTGCAGTGCACTCAATATCTGAACTTTTCTTGTAAATTGAAAACAATTTGCAGCTCTTTTCAGGAGTGAAGGTTATTGAGAGACAAGATGTGCATGAAAGGCAGCTCTCATATGACCATTCCAGTACTACTGGCATGGTTTTTTCATCTGGATATAGAATCCTTTCTTTAGCACAAAGACTTTACAGGTCAGTATAATTGTAGAAATGATTAAGCAAAATAAATTTACCCATCCTTAGTCTATATCAAACACCTGATTACAGAAAATATCTTATATTAAGCAGTTCATGGTCACGATGCAAAATGTTCAGCTAAAAGTCAGAGCTTCAGTTTGTATGTGTAGACTTGACTACATTTAATCTACCGAAAATGTATAACTTTACTTCAGTAGAGGTTGCTACAAGTATCTATAAACACACTGAATCCTGAAGAAGAGGCAGAAAATTGTTATTAGTTTTCCTTCCATAAGGCATTTTCTGATAATATTGCAGTGTCTGAGACCTGTGAAGCCACCCACGGTTAAGTTTTTCATAATGACCTTGTCCATGCTGTTCTCACTGTCTCCAAGTTTGGACAAAGTGTTTGGGACAGGTTGTAAACATTTTTTTACACTTGTATTATTGGATTGTACAAGTAACAAGGACCTTAAAGGACCTGATTCATCAAGAATTTCCACAGAGCTGATGTTCTTTCTCAGCTGAAAGGTGGATTCTGTCCAAACACTTCTGAGGAAAAAGAAATTATGTTCCAGTCAAATTTTTCCACAACTAGTTCATACCCCACTGAGTTAGGTGGCAGTGATTCATAGGTTGCTGGTAGTGTGTGACAGTAAAGTCTATTACAGTGCTCAGTAGTAAGATAAATGCAAATAATGATGATGATAGAATTCGTAGATGGCTTTTTATCAAAGAACCTCTGTACATTTTGCAAATGTTGCATCAAACCTTAAGATGAATTGGCTGCATATGGACAAGCCATAATAAAAGGGAGGGGACACAGGAGGTTGGCAGCATGCCACAGAAGAGCCTTCAGCTGTTTTAACTTGTAGCTCTCATTTCCAAAATCTCCTTCCAACGCTATGACAGCTGAAGGGAAATTTCCTGTCTTCAGGCCTGAGGCAGTATTACTGGCTGATTGCACAAGGTCTGCTCTTAGCCTTATTGCTCAAAGGAGGGATGGAAAATGAGATTTTAAATGCTAGTAAAATATTTTAATGTCTCAATACCTTTGTTAAAAGAAAGGTGTATATATGTGGGTAAGCAATTGTTCATATTCCCTGGTGTGAAGTCACCCATGGGCTTTTTGGTTTTATTCTAGGGTAATTAATAATTATTCTGGAGAACAGAACCCTCTTGCAGGAATCCATTCTGAATTAGTTCTTCTGATCAAACAGAATTCACAGAAGTCTTTTAGAAGTAACAATAGAAATTTAAAGACAATTATAGGCATAACAAAGTTGATAACAGGAACAAAATCTTAACTGAGTACTGTCATCTAGCAAATAAACTGATGGAATCAGCACTGATCTCATCAAGCAGCAGGTTCTAAACCACATCAGATATTTTACTGTTAAAATTTACACATATTTTTCCCATGTAAAGAAAACTTGATTGATGTAAAATTAAGTATGTCCATGGAAATCCACTTAAATGCCACCACAGGTATCAGATCAGTGTCTCAACATTCACAGGAAGATACAGGCTGCAAAGAATCTTCTTCTTGCCCTTCCTTGGATGACACTAAACAATCTTCAGTCTAGTACATCTTTCTATTAACCTCTCCTATTCACCCATCACCTTGACCTGCAGTACTTGGCCTGTGACTCAGAAGAGGGTTTTTTGAGGGAGTGTTGTGTGGGAAGTGTGCTTGAGCAGTATAGTCCTGCATTTCAATTTTCAGAAATCTATTATATGTCCCAGTTGCCAGTAGAGTTTGCCACTGCTTTAAATCTCACTTCTTGATGAGCTCAGGAAGTGTTGGCTGATGTGGGACTGACATTCCTGATAGAAAGAACAACAGAGCTGTGGGAAGGCCGGTCCTGGGCTGCTGCCAGGAACAATAGAGCCCCATTACTGCTGCACTCTGTACAGATTAATTAGCTCTGTCAAGAAGCAAGTGTCACACTGTGCTAACCTGGCTACCTTTGCTCTGCAGCTCAAACTAACTCATTTAGGCCTGATTTAGGTACCTTTAGATAAGTGTGCTTTCTTTATCTTTGGTCTACATCGAGGTAAAGTGACTCATTTTACAGCACTAATTATTCCTGGCAAGTTATGGTCAGTGTTAATCAGTGACACGTAGCAGATGCTTTGTGGTGGTGTCATCTTGCTCTTACTTGTACCCACCTGTTCAGAGGAAAACAGCTGACCTGCAAAGTCAATCCCCACTCTGCTGATGCACATATGGAATATTGCTACTTGTTTCTCAGCTCCAGCAGTGGTGTAACTCTCAGTCTCAGGAGTTGCAAAGAGCAGGATAACTGCTCAGTCACTAATCCAAGCAAGATCTCTCTGGTCAGGCCCTGCTCTCTTGTTCCTGAGGACACTCATTCTTGTGTATATACTTGTCAACTTGCACAGGAAATGGGGAGTATTGACTCACTTTGTTGTTTCTTGAATTGTTTTCTTTTTATTACCAGGAGGACTATTAAAGCCCTTTAAATATTTGGCTTCAGAACTAATCTGATTTTGAATGCAATCACTGTGAATCCAGAATTTCTTTGTGGTGCTCACATGATGAAGTTTTTTAAGTATTTCTTTGTATTGCTGTACATATATCAAGCCTGTACATATAATCCTGATACAAGGACCAAATTTGTGATGCTGTGCCAGAAAAAGCCAGTAATATCTGTAAAGGAGAGAGAGAGCACATCACTTGGCAAGCCCCAGTTAAGCATGAACTCTGATGGCACAATGGTAACTGCTAATTGGATGTTATGAGGTAAATGCCTAAGGGAGGCTGCCCTCACCAAACAAGTAAGTCAGGAGGCCAATCCTTGTTGGCAGGGAAGTTCTAAGCATTAGTACTCATGTGAAACAGCCTTAGGGAAACAAATCACGCAATTGAAGGTTGCTTGAGAATGTCCTGTGCACTGCTCTGAGTTTGTGTGCAGCACAGTGAGCGAATTTCATTTCAAGTTACTGGAGTAAGAGGAAATTTTTGAATAATCATCACTGTATAATGACCCAGATGACAATGGGTAGGTTAAAAATAAGAAATACCTTTTTGAATTTAAGGGAAATGAGAGTGGTCTTCCTCTGGGAATCAGGGAAAAAAATTGAATGTGAGGAAGGGAATTTCCAATTTTAGACCTGATTAGCCTCTCCTCTTGCAGCCTTGCACAGTAAGTAATACATTTTCAAAGGCATGTGAAGTGCTGTCATTCAGATTTTGTAAGGCTACCACTCATGCCCTGACTTTCCTGATGTGAATCCCCCAGGTCAACATAACAGACTCCAGTTTTGACCTTTCTGTCCTAAGATTTCTTTTAATATCCCCATTTTAGGAGAGAAAGGGGAACAGCCAGTGGGAAACTGACCACAGTTTCACAGTTACATGATGGAGAACTGGATTAATGGTGTTTCCATAACACTATTTTCAGAGATTGTTTGAAATATTTGCAAGGAAAACAGCTTATGAATTGGAAAGTATAAATGACAGTTCCCACGATACTCTATGTTCTCTCTGTCTCAATGGATGATGCTGAAAGATACCATTTTCCCAGACAGATTACATTAGAAATACTCTGAGAGAAGTGTCTGGGCAGCAGAAATATGTGAAGTTACAAGGAGTCATGATTTTTCTACTCATGACCTCACAACTCTTTGTACATCCAGAGAAAGTGAGAGAGATTGAGCCAGCAAGAGGCTCCCTGGGCTCCTTGGCGCTTCCTACTACCCTGACAGTTCAAACACACTCCCTGGTCTGCAGGCTGATGAAAAGTGATTTCTTTCCTATAAATTATATAATTGGAACTGCCAATTGATTGTATTAGAATGTTTCATTGCAGCAATTTTTTGTATAAAAATATCTGCAGCTAATGTGGTTATTCAAAGCAGCAGATTTCATTTGTCATTTCCTTGCACTCTGTTCTCAGGAATGGACATCCCACTGAAATGTGTCTGTGGTCTTAAGAGCACAGATAAACATTCTTCTGGACATTGGAATAATACAGATTTTTTTTCTTCTATCACCTGCTGAAAGTTGCTTTTATTTCACAAACGGAGGCTTGAGGGGGCTGCTGTGACTCCATCTTTTGTGAAGTCTCCAGTTGTGCTGATATCACATGGTCTGGTAAACTAGAAAATACTTACCAAAAAAATAACAACTGGAGGTGAAAAAGTAGTGCCTTTGAAGATTTTGGTGTGTTTTGCTTTTGCCATTACTTCTGTAGGGTTGAGAGGTTCCCACAAAGCTGGGACATTTGAACAGTTTTCAAATAACCACAGAACAAAATAATAATGAAAAGTAGAGGATTAAACTGTATCAAAAGGATTTGCATCAGTAAGCCTGATGAATCTGACCCAAACTTTTAAAATGCTTCCCTAATTAAAAAAAAAAGTTAAAAAATATTGTTACAATCTGCAAGCTATAAATGTATACTTTTCCTTCTGAGCTATCTCCTCAGCTTTCACAGAAGTATAAATAATTCCCCTCTGCTTTTTTTTTAACTGTGTTTCTATTTTTTTATTTACAAAGGATGTTCCCCACCCAGTCTTTGTTATTTATGGAGATTGATCATGTTTATTCTTTGAATTTAGCTTAATGACTCAGCACAGTTAACCTGTGAACCTAAGCCAGTTTGGCTGAAGTTGTCATTAAGGTTTCAGAGGGAACTGGCTCCACTCTGCTGTCGCTGCTGAAAGCTGAGGGAGGGTCCTTGCTCTGCCACCTGTCACTCCTGGGCAAAGCTGCCACCAAGGCATGGGAAGAGGTGTCCCATGGTTCACATTCCTGCTCTTTTAGCTTTCTGTATGGAAATGTTGGTTTTACCCAATTGAGATCCCTTACATTTCCATTTCTGGGGTTGTGCCATGCCTTCTTCCAGGCATATCTGAATCTTTTGCCCAGGCATACTTTAAATTGGATAATTCCATTTTATCTCTTACTTCCTATGTGCTCATCAAGCACAGCTGATTTGTTCTGTAATGACCACTGTTTAAAAGGTTTAAGTGATATACAAGTGTGTCCTTCATGGGGTGAATTTAAAAATCGTTGTTATCTCAGGAAAACTTCAAGCTCAACAAGGGTCACATCTGACACCTTCACCAACCTGCCACATCCCTGCCTGACTGTGAGCCTGTGATGTGATTTATTTGATTAACATAACCAAGAGAGAAAACCTTTGAGAGAAAAGACTTCTCTCATATTGTGAGCAGGCTGAATTGAACCTAAAATATTTGACAGTGCAACAGTTGAGTAATCAGAACAATCTCAGCCATGCTAATATCTGTGCATGTTTAGTCACTAACTTTAAAGGGGCCTGGTTTTCACCCAGTGTCTGCCAAAGACCTTTTAAACCAACACTGCATTTGTCCCATGCAGTGCTGGGACAAGAGTGCCTGTCCCCTGCAGATCCTGGGAAAGACATACTCTGATAATTCATCTGCAGTTGATTTCCTACAGAAAAAACATTTTTCCCTGAATCTATATGGTTAGCAAAATACATTGTTAGCAGAATTACTGTATGCAGTGGCTGTGATAACACATGCTACAAGTTGTCATTTGTAATCATCACTGTTTCAACTGACTGTCTGCTCCTGGCTCATCTGTTGAAAGAGGGTAAGGAAAAAAAATCCATACTGTCTTGCTTTAACCTCAAAAGGACAGGGTGGTACCATGAAACAATTACAGGAGTTCGACTTCTTTTCTACTGTAAGCAATTTTTTTAAAGTTTTAAACCAGCTAATGCATGAACAAGAAAAAATCCATACAGAATTATAAAACAGCAAAATAATTGAAAACCAATATCTCTTCAAGGAATTTGGAGAGGTGACATTTATCTACAAAGTAATAAATTCCAAAATTAGTACTACATGTTGAATTTTTAATATCTAGTAAGAGATTTGTCCTGAATAGATATTTTGATGTATTGCTTTAAGAAAAAGGTTATAAGTGTAAGAAATGGTTATCCACTGCTACCATCTGCTCTTCTTTTACACATCCCTGCCTTTTTTTGAACAGCTCCTCTCTCCTGCTGCTTCATCACAGTCCATCAGAACTTTGGAAAGAGCCAGACACTGCTTACCTGTCACAGCAGATGGAAGCACCAACACCTGAGAACAAATACTGCAATTGTGTCCCTTTCTTTTCCTGGTTATAGAAAACAGAAGTAATTGGGGGTTGCAGAATGTGGCATGGGGACTATGTGATATTAGATACCCTCCCATAGTCAAGTCAGTCCTCAAACCACACAGGTATATCTATTTATATAATAGACAAAAAGTAGGCCGTTTTCCATAAATAAAATTATAGGAAGAGATTAAGTATTATATAATAAACATACATAAAAATACTTCTTTTCAGTGCTGTTTACTAGTTTGCAGATAGATCCAAATCCAATTCATATCTTAGCTCTTTTATATCCTGCAGTGTAAACATATTTATCAAAATAAATGCATTTATGCTGCAAGGCCATGTTTATAGCAGTGTATAACTTTGCTAAATTTAATGTGTTTGGGCACACATTTGTCATGTTGAATGTTTGACTTGGGAAATTATTTTTTTAATGGTTTAGCCATTTCTAAAAATGAAGTTAAGGAAAAATATTGTTTTTCTTTACATATGAAAAAAAGATCACTGGACCTTCTTCAGAAGCTTGAATGCTGTCAATCATTTTAACTATTCAGGATATTTGTTATGGTAGCAGACAGATGTGTTTACAGTTTTTAAAAAATCATCTTGGTTTTGCTGGTTTGCAGGATTCTGAAAGAGTTTGATTTCTTACATGTCAAGAAGAATCCAGGACAACAGGCCAGTGGGTTGTTTTGGATACTCTGTTTGGATTGAGCACACTTTAAGCTCAAATAACTCCTGCATGGTGACTGGATAGCATGTATTGCATCCCTAGAGCAAAGCAGATTTTTTTTATGATTGTATTTTAAAACCAGTTCTGAAAAACTGTGAGAAGAGCACAACCTTTAGGGGAAAATAATAATTCTCATTCAGTGCATTTAAGATCAGCAATACTCACCTAGGCAGTGATGAACACCAAGAGAGGAGGGCAGAGCTTGCCCATTGCTGTGCAAACAAGCACAACCCATGTGAGGAAGCCCCAGCATTCCTGTGCTTCTTGTGTGAACAGATCTTTTAGAAGATCACAGTCTTTGACCATGCCACTCAGCACTGTATCATAAAGTGTTTGAATAAGTTAGCAAAATGCTCAAATTGCCCTCTGTTGCATTGCCTGGCTGTACAGCCTTACCTTTACAGTCTTACAGAAATGATTAATTGTTTTTACCACTGTTTCTGTATGAGTGTAATGTAAATAGAAAAATGTTCAATTTCTTTGATACATTGAAATATTACATGCCACCATTTTTAATTTGCATAAGTCATCATTTCTCAGGAAAGTCAAAGAACAATTTTTTTTTCCTGATAACACATATTTGTGTGTTTCCTTTATATTTAGGTCTTTATCAGTTTCTCAGAACTGAGTTTTCTCTGTAATTCTGAAAGTCTTTATGGCAGATAAAAAAATCCTTTTGTTACATAAGCAGTAAGGAACTTTTTCAGAGATAAGAATGGATAAATCTTCAGGTTATTTATGTTGATAAACACTGCACAAGTACTTTGCAGCTAAAAGTTGAAATAAAAGCTCTGAAAATTGGTAGGCAGGAAGACACCTCTGCACAGCTCTGCAAGTGCCTATATTACTGTAAATCAAAGCAATTGTGGTGTTTCAGAACTTGGTGAGAAGACAGAAATTTTATGATTTGATCCCAGAGTGCCAAATGTTGGCTTGTTTCCTCAGGCACTCCAAACTCTTCCACTGACTTTAGTGGGTTTGCTCCATGTTCCCTGCTCCATTTGCTCAGTTTGCTGCACTACTGTGGCCTGAGGTCTCGCTCCCTGACAGTGAAGCCAATGAAGAAGACACTGACTGCAGCTGGGATGACACACTCAGCACAAGGCAGGCTCCTTGTCTTTGCCTGAAAATGTGCAAAAAGACCCATATCCTTATGGCTAAGTGTGAATGTGACAGCACTGAATGAAAATCTTTCAAAGTCTTCTTTCATTGTCCTGTGATAGTCTGATTTATTTTCTGTATCCATGGACTGAAGCAGAAAATGGAGTAGCTTCTTGTGGCTAAATCAGATTCTGCCCCTGTCTCTCAGACTCACTCTAGGAAATTCAAGGTACAGAAATGCTATGGGATTGCATACTTTATCATTTTAGAGCTTTTTTGTTACCGTAACAGATGTAAGAAAAAACATCTGCCACAAGAACAACCCAAAATATGTCATGAGACTTATCAAATGCAGGCTTTGTGGAGCCTTCATGCTGGTTTCTGTAGTACAGATCTGTATGCAGATAAATAATATACCATATGACATACAATTGATCTATGCTAACTATTACAGAAAAATAGGGTTATTTTAAGGTGTAGAATTAGTACAGCATGCAGACCAAGCCATAATAAATAAGAAGTAGAACTTCAATAATGCCATAGCAATGCCTCAGGAACTCACTGGCATAGATGGACTTAGACATAAATTACTCCAACAGTTAATTTACAGAGCACTGTAAATAGGATGATTAAGTACAGGCCATGCTTTTGAAATTAGTATGCAGATAAAACTAGTGTAAAAGTGTATTTGAGAAGTTATAAATGCATTCTTTTAGGAGGAAAAAACCCTGTGACCCCTACTTCCCTGAATTGTAGTTGCTTGGTTTCAGATTTCTGTTTAATCAGTTAAAGATGAAAGTTAAAAGTCTCTAAGAGACAACTGCAACTGGTCTGCATCTTTGTCTTCTGTCTCCCTCTGATTGTAGTGGTCATCTTAATAAATGGGTGTTATTATCTCTGTAGGAAAGATTATTGTGAGCCCCTGAGCCTCTGTATCAGTTATCTGAGAGTGACTAATTTGAGAGTTGAGCTGTTCCACGTTATAATTCACTGGAATCAGATGAAGTTAATCACTCACCAGTACTCTTTGTTCTATTCTCTGTTCTACCAGAGAAAAAAAACCACAAACAGGAAATTTAACAGATACATTTGCTGCACTTTTAATAATATCGAAAAGTTTGCTCAATCTCATTGTTGTTTTTATGATGCATTGTTCTGATGGCTTCAGATTTACACATCAGCAAACTTTGTACTGAATAAATTCTCTTCTATTAATTTCACTGAAGGGGGAGAGTTACACATACTTGGGATGTGTTTCCCTGAATCTGAGCAGGAAGTGGATAATACCAAATCTATTGTTCTCTGTGAATAAAGCCAGGTAAATAAGTAATACCTGTGGCTTTAATCATGCTGAAAAATTCAGGTGAAGAGGAAAGTTATTTCTTAGGAAAAAGTAGAGAAATTTCCAAGGCACTTTACTGACAAGGTGATTGAGTGATTGGAGAAATAAATATTAATAGCCACTTTTGGAAAGGATTGAGAATCACTTATCAGGGTCAAAATCTGCTGCAACTTTTGTTGTGAGATCATCAGATTACTGGGCTCATGCCAGTCCTGCAGGAATGTGGCCAACTAAAAATCACATGGCAATCAGATTTTGACCCTTGGCACAAGGAAATGGCTGTGCTGGGCAGGCAGTGCTGGCTGTTACAGTGGAAAGATGCAAATGTGCCTTTCAACCACATGGAGGGCTGCAGATATAGAAGTGTAACACACTTTCTCTAACAGAAAGTCTTACAAAGAGAAGGGATCCACTGTCCTAGGTGCTGTGTGAAGGCAGATCTGAAAGACTCAGCTCTCAGTAAAATGAGGATGTTCAGACTGGGCAGGTAATCATGCAGAATCTGCCATAGGGTGCCTGTATTCTCTTCTCTTGCAGGTAGTAAATTTAGGATCTGTGCTAATCATGCCAAAAGGTACTGAACAAAATACAAATTCTGGTTTCTCTTACATTAGTGCAAATCTGCAATTACTTGGTCACTATTTAAAGTGTTTGGCCCAGGAGTGTTTCTGAAGGGCTGGGTAGGGCATGCACGTACCTTCTGACCTCATTCCAGCCAGAAGCAGGAGTGTGTGGTGAATCTGTTTCCATGGAAAGGAAATATGTATGTATATGCCAGAAAGGACCATGATTCACTCTCAGTCAGCTCTTAATCTGGACAGCTTGGGATAAGGATCTCACAGGATTTTGGAACATATAGCGATACCTTTGCAACATACAGTGATGCCTAGCATCACCAAGGACTCTATTTCTATCATTGTCAGCTTTTCCCATTAGGAAAATGTGAGGTCAATAGTTTACTGAAGATCCTTCTGAGGATTTAAACAGCAAGATCATTTTGATTTGCAAGAGTTCTTACAAAATTTCCTCTCTGTAAAACCATTTTACTATTCTTTGACTTAACCACCCGTGCCTTAGGTTCAGCCTCTATAGTATGAATTTTACAGAAAAAATGTACTACATGGTAGAGTTCAGATAGAGGGTTAAAACCCCCCCAAAATCCCAGCTGGTCCTCTTCTTGTTTTAAGTAAATCTCATCTGGTCCAAGTAAATGAAGAGCTCTCTGAACGTGGGCTGTTTTTCAACAGCTGAAAATTTGGATTTATGCAGCGTTTTATAATGACAAACTTAGATGGCTTTCTCACAATAATTTTTTTATGTCCTCCCTCAGATACCTGCTTTTGACAAAACTATGCATTTTCTTAGTTTTTTCATTTTTGTCTATTGCATTTTTACTCATCATGGTTCACTGTGCTGTCATGCCTCCCACACTGTGTTAAACTGATGCATTAGATTGTGTTTCACCTTCTTCTTTTCCTTTTAAGTGGTCTCTGTTGATACTTTCTGGTCATGGCTGTTGCCTTTGAGAGACCCACTTTTGCTGTATATTTTGGTTTGGGCTTAGTTTGCAGTTCCTTCACTGGACACTCTTGCTTTTCAAGTAGGGCGAGCCAGCATGACACCTACATGACACCTACAACAGGTTACAACAACGTCCTGACTTTGGGATTCTGCCTAATTTGGTTGTGAGTTGGCTTTGTACCAACAGACAGGGATCACATCACCCACTGCCAGTGGGAGCTATGCAACACTCGAGTTTTTAGCTCTTACACCTGGCAATTGATCAAGGAGAGTTAAAGAAGATTCTCTCAGTGACTCTGATCTGAATTTGTAATTGTTTATGTCTACAACTCTAATGCCTTAATTAAACTTAAACTGCATTATTCCATCTTTCATGGGCTTGCTGTTTCATTAGCTTGGCTGCTGTTTAACCAGTGTGTTACCCAATTTCTGCTTCATGTTAAATTACAAATTCTTTTCCCAGGCTGGCTTCTATCTGCAAGGCTGCACTGTCACTGAACCTTTGAATTTATTTTGTCTTCCTGACCTCACTGGCTGTGTTTGGGGATTTCTGTTCTTCCTCTTTCACATATTCATAGTGGTACAAAAACCTCAGTGTATCCTTTCTGCTGACCTCATCAACTCGTACTATTATGGCATGTTAAACATTTTCAGATTTTCTAACATTTCCCAAACTATTATATGGACTGTTTCTAAGTATTTGCTTTTCAGTGTTTTTACATCTCTAGGATGCATACTTTGGGCAATATTAAGGTATTTTACTACCAATAAAGTTATTTTTTATCCTAATATTTACAGTAAAACTTTAGATAGTAATGCAACCAGCTGGGTTCCTGTTATTCATTTTCATAGACTGGATGTAAAAAAAATCTATAACTATAGATCTTGCTTTATATTTTTATATATATTTTTTATTAAAAAAAAAATCTACAATAATATCAATCCAAACTTAAAATAAACCCCCAGTAATTGTTTCTAGTGGAGGTCTCCATCTCTGGCCATCCACACTTCTATTGCTTTCATCCAAAAATACTCACTACTTTTGAGTCAATATAACTTTCCTGGAAACATAAATTTCTACATATATATGCATAAATATTGATATAAACACTGGTCTAAAAGAACATTTGTACAATAGGTACTGGAATAGAATCAAAAGGGTGCTTGAGAAGAATAGTTGTTATACTTTTAATGGATTTTATGCATTTATTCCCTCATATTAGTTTCATTTTGATAAATCTGAAAGCTGTCTAAGAATTAAATGTGTCCAGTCAGTCACTGTTCCTACGGTTCAACTTGCTATTTCTGTCACCTTTTGAAGTTGGCCTTTGTAATAGAATCATACCTACTGTTAGTCTCTTNAGAATTAAATGTGTCCAGTCAGTCACTGTTCCTACGGTTCAACTTGCTATTTCTGTCACCTTTTGAAGTTGGCCTTTGTAATAGAATCATAACTACTGTTAGTCTCTTATCTCCTTTCAAAAAGACTAACAAAAATAATTCACTCTGGTTTGTTGGCAACTTGGAAGCACTCACTGAAATTCCTTATGAAATACTTCACAACTTTGGTATGAGGAAGAATTACAAGATAGCTTTGGATGTTTTTCTGCATAGTTGCATTTTATCTGAAAGGAATTGTCTTGGTGTTTTGTGCAGTCTTTGAAGGAGCAAAAATCATTGACTTGAATTGAGCTTTCGGTCATATGAAATAATTCATTTAGCGAAGAACTTAAATGATCTCCCACAGTCTGTCAGATAGCTACAACTGCACCACAGTTGCAGCAAAAGGATATCTTAATTCATTGCTTTGTGTTTTAACATATTTTGTCAAGCACAGCTCTGGTTTTTGAACTAAAATTCATAGGTGCCTTTTTTTAGTAGATGCTCCACTCAGGTAAGGGGAGAAACCTCTGAATCAAAAGTCAAAGAGCAGAGAAATTTAAAAGGAGGCTGTTTAGACATTTACTTGGCCAGTTCTAAGCACTGATGTGCTGTTTGTGCTATCACTGCCCATCTCAGCAGCAGAGATGGTGACTTTTGTACCTCTTTCTGAGTTCATGTGAGGGCATGACTCCAGTTCATTGTCTGCCTTTCAGTGCTGGAAACATCTGCCTTTTAGGTGCAGAAACATTCAGATTTCCTCTAATACTTGTTTGAACTTGAGACTCTTTAGGTTGGTGTTATCCAATGTGAAAATCTGGTCAGTTCCTTATTAATTTGTTGCTGAAATCATTGTAGGAACCATCAGTGACTTTTGAGCATTCAATGAAAGAACAAAGGAATGAACAAAGTTACCTAGGTACTGGGTGAAAAAAACCCAAAAGAACCCACAACCACCCCCCACCCCCCCGCCAAAAAAAAAAAGTAAGATACTATGGAACAGGAGAAGAGAGAAAGTTTGCAGTCAAAAACTTTAAAGCATTAAGGTTAAGGTCTGTCATTCAATGGAAGGATTGTATAATATTAGATTTAGGTTAAGAAAGATCTTTCTTTGTTTGCCTCAGGTCAAAACAAACCAAGAACACCCTAGAATACAAATACATTCTTTTTTTTACATAGCATGAAGTGGTCTAGAAACAGGAAATCCATTAAATCAGTTGTATTTTGAATTCTACAATAAATGGAAAAAATGCACAGCACCATAAGACAAAGGAATAGAAAAGAAAGTTAAGGTTTAATAAGCTGCTAAAGAAAACACAATTTTTAACTCTCTGTTCACATTCTATATAAGCTTTCAGATGCTTCACAACTTTTCTTGCTGTAATTAAAACTCACTAATAAACAGAGACTAATAGCAAGTTATCTAGCAGGACTGAGAGGACTGTAATATTGGAAAGGCTTTTTTTATAATTTGTGAGAAATAGGAGGTGTTAGTTAATGCAAAAGCAGCACCCATTTGAGGCATTTAAAAATAATATGGAAAATAATTCAGTTTATATTTACTCTATCAATTATTTAATTTAATTTAAAGAATGTCTAGTGATTTTTTTTTCTAATGTAATTATAGCTGCTGGATAATAGTTGTGTTATTGTAATTACTCCAAATTAAAAAAAAAAAAAAAAAAGAATACCATTGCTTAGAAAATACCTTGATTTCATTTTCTTGCTTTTCACAGGTTTTGAGGTTTTCCCAGAAGTGCTGTGTTTAAGAGTTTAAAAGCCTTTTCAAGCTGTTCCCTAATGGTATAAAGCTGGATCCCTTAGCCCTGGACTGATGTCCACCCGTGCCTTCACTCCAGGTGATGATGAGGTGCAGACCTGCACAAGCCCAGCTGCAAACTCTGTTTTGTGGTTGCTGCAGAAGGAAAGTCAGGTGTCTGCTCATGTGCATCCTCCAACAGGTGTCTGACCTGAAGTACTAAAAGAGCAGGAGTCTGGGCTCTCCATACAGCACTAAAAATTCCACTGTGCCCCACAGAACTGACAGCCCATCAACTTATATATATATATATATATATATAAAATCCAACATGTAACCCAAATCCAACAATTAGGTGTAAAAATTGAGACCACTTCATGTTCTATGATGTGTTTACATCAAATATAGGCTTTCTGTTAGTATGAATTGTGCCTTGTGTCGTTATTAACAGTCTTCCTCAGCAAATGGTTTATTATTATTCACCTTGAAAGTGTGCCTTTATTTCTAAAAAGCTACATATAAATGTGTATTTGTAGATGGCAACCACAATCAAAACATTCTTTGCTGATACCTTATCAGCATTTTAATGATGGATTATTAGTTTCTTAGCCAGAAATAATAATGTTAACATCCTGAAAATGAAATCGCTTTTGCCAGTAGCTCAGGAAATGAAGGCAAAAGAGCTTTGTTGACTGTATGTTCTCATGGGCTGGAAAGATCCTATTGTGATATGCTCTGATAAAAATCTAGAGCACATTTGGCACAATTTTAGAGGATTACAGTCAGAAAGCAGATAACTGTGGAACTGAATAGAAATAAACAGAAGTAAAACAAATCTGCTGTATTTGAGAGTGAGTGAGTTTTTTACTGCTGCTAGATTAACTTGTTAAAGTAATGTGTTCTCTATTATGTATGGCACTTGGTTCAGCTGGAGTACAAGTGATGTGAACCAGGGTTCAGTGAGCAATGGTCTTGAATCCCACAGCTGCATCTGCTTTTCCTTCACAGCCAGAGATGGCTAAAATTTTCTGACCACATGTGTACATACACAGACACAAACACATACACATGTATTTCTCCCTCTATCTCTGTGTGTATACAAAGGTTCTTTTCCCACTTCAGAACAATTCCTTATTTTTAAAAATACTTAAATAAACTTTATAATATTTATATTATTTCTTTTTTTTACTCTCCAAAATAGCAAATGACTCAAAAGAAAATATTTCTGGCTAGGACATATCAGAAGTTTCATGTGAGTCTATTCTGTCTACAGTATATCTTTGAGAATTAGATACTTTTTCTTGCCATCTGACATTCTAGATGTCCTATTTTCCATTTCTGTTTCTGAAGCAGAATTTACATGCAAAAATCACTATTTTGATCAAAGTCTGTTTTGAGCTTTTTACTTGTGACTAGCAGCTGATCAAATATCGCTGCCAAGTCAAACAATAGAGCACTGATTTTTTCACTCTCCTACTGTTTTGCTGGATCTGAAAGCATCTTGGGAATACTCTTTGTTCAGAAGTTTGTAACCTGGAAGCAGAGGCTAAATAGACTGGGATGGCCTCTGAGAGCACAGAGCTCTGAACACAGGACTGTGACTTTTCCAGCAGTAAGAAATTATGCACGACAAGAGACCCACCTCTCTCTCCTTCAGCCTCGTGTTGACTGTGTCTGCCAGTTGAGTGCTGCTGGGGCATGTTAGCCCTTCTCAGAACAGGTCTGGGTGTCTGTGGCAGCCTGGGTGTGAAGAGACTGTGTGGGCTGCAAACAGCTTTAGTCGCCTACACTTTCATCGCTCTTTAGGTGGTGACAACTTCTATTGAAGCCAGTAGTAAAGCTGTAGGTCTGTAAAAGTTCTCAGATCAAATCTAGCTCATTTGTAAAACAGATAATCTGTGTCTCTTTTATTCAATAGCTTAATTCCACCCAAGGGGCAAAGTAACAAAAGTCTATTTTAGATCTCCCTTGGCACCTATTTGAAGTCTGATAATTCTCTTGGTGTTAGAGTCATTGCATGTAGAAAGGTGAAGATGTTACAGCCATAGTCAGTCGTTTCTCTGAGATGCTCTGCAAAAACCAAACCAAATCTAGGACCCTCCTTCCCCTTCTGTTCCTGACTTTGTTCCAAGTCATTTACTTAGGAAGAGAAGAAAGTGTTCATGCTTCCCCCCCACAGCTCCAGAATCAGCTTGACTAAAGGATGGGGCTGTAGCTTAGCAGGATTTTGTCCACAGTGCTGATACTTGCCTCCTTGCAGCCAGTACCTCTGGACTTTGTGCCAAAGTGCCCTCCCCAGTGTGGTACTTACAAAACCTGCTGTGAACAGGCTCAGAGAACCAGCTCAGTCATTTGGTTCATGGCACAGGGGAGTGGACTAGATGGCAGAGTTGAGGGTCCCTTGCTGCCATAAAAGGCAAGAGGAGGAGACCACTGAGAAGTGAGGGGGAAGGGAGAGCATTCCTTAAGCAGATGTTAGTGCAAAGACCACCCCACCAGCATCTGACCACAGCCTGAGGGACACCTAAGAAAATCTTTTTGGAGTGGTGCTGTGATTGTGTGTGCAGATTGCCTCCGAGGCAAACAGCATCCCACCCCACCAGATGCTATCCACGCCAGTATACAGGGAAGGGAGCACTTCCGTTGGCTTTTCTGAACCTGAATGGGAGACCACAACACACAGAGAAACATTCTGCAGTTGAAAGGCTCAAAAACATGGTGCTAAGGTGCTCAGGGGAAATGAAGCCCTGTTGAACCAAGTTACTTTTGTCATCCTGAGTCTGTGCTTGCAATTGTGTCTTTCAAGGCTTGCTTGCTGAGGCACTTTTCCATGTTGAGTATCACATATTTAAGAGGTTTCATCTTGCTTTAGAAATAAAAATCTTCCTCCAGTTAAAGGAAAACTAAAGAGGCAGCAGCAACTCCATGTTGGAAATGTTAAAATTTGAAGATTTAAGAGACTGGGGAATATACTGTCACACTGCTGTGTTATAAAGCCTGGGGTTGTGGTTACAAATAGACACCTGCTGTCATTTTGGAACAACAGTTGGTGTCAGGCCGTCATTCTGTAATCTATCCCATCCTCCTCAGTTTTTCAGTTCCACCTCCCTGAAATACCACAATAACACAAGTTCTCAGCCCCTGAGCAAGGTATTCTCATCCACTGCATTGCACAAAAGGGGCTGATTTTCATTTCTCTGCTTTTCTCCTTTCCTCTGGTTTTCAGGTCATGTCAAGCTGGTCACTCCCAGATTGCAATCCACTTCTAGTGCCAGTTCCCTTTGCCCACTTGTTATATTTTCAAGCATGAATGTATTCTCAGACAACCCTCCCTGCTTTTTGAGCATTGACAAAAATGCCTCCTTATTATCCCTCAGAACATTTCTTCAGCACTCTGTGTTCATCAAGGAAAACTGTGATGCTTAAAAGCTTATAATCTATTGGCTATGAGTGGACTGCTTATCAATTTAACCACCATTATCTCCATGTTTCCTGTGACCTGGGCATCTGGCCCTCTCTTATCTGCTTTATTTTCTTATGACTGTGCCATGGTTTGACACTGGCCCAACGCCAGGCACCCGTGAGCATCAGCCCCTACGGACAGGACACACTGTTCTGGTTTTGTACAGGGTGAAAAAGAGCTGAGGAGAAATGTTACAGAACTGGGCCTACACTGGATTGTAATTATTTAAGTAATAAGTACAGGAATGACCTTACTTCTTTCAGCCCATATTTTATACCAGTCTGTGAATTCTGGGTCAAGACACTGAGAGGCTGGGAGGTTTTTTCAGAGACATGGGGCATAATAAAGTGCTGATGGAGTTGATCAAGTAGTGTGTTTGCTGTAAAGTGTGAATTTCCTTCCTGCACTCATGTGCAGGATGAACCTATTTCAGTGTAATTTAAAGTCTTCTGGCAGATCTTCCATTACATACTCGGTGATGTAATATTTTCTCACCCTGTGGCATGTACACAAAGCAATGAAACATTTGTGATCCTCATTTTAGCGCCATTATTATATATTTGCGTTGTAATAGCAAACTTCTGAGATTCCCAACTTAGATTTAGATCCTGAGCATTAACTGTAACAAAACCTCCTTCTCCTGTAAGAATAACAGTCAGTAAACTCAAGATAACTAAGGGTTATGGAATGGTTTGCTAATGTTCAAAACCCTTGAAAGGTGCAAAGCATGGGCAATTCCTGATTCTGAGCCTCAGAAACTCCTGGCTGGTGATATAACCACTACCTTGACCCTTTGACTGCCTCCCAGAGAGATTTGGTCTGACACTTAATATTAATTTTCCTTCCAATTGTTCTGTTCCAAAGTGTTCTCTTTTCAAAGTGAAAACAGATAATTTCAAATGCTTATCACTGATGGTAAGCTATATTGAATATGTGAAGCAGATTTCCATGAGTAGCATGACCAGTGACTTATGCTTTGAGTCAGATATAGTTGTGGATGAACATATTGATTAAAGAATTAAACAAAAGACCTCTGTAATTCAACAGGAGATGACGTGTGATAATGCTGATGCCTAAACAGATGACGCAGTTTATTTTCTGAAACTCCTGACTGTTTGTCACAGGTCAGGGTGCTGTCACACCTGGGAGGAGAGATGTCACAGCCAGCATCAGCTGCAGCCCTGCCCTTTTCCTGGACGGAGCTGCTCCCCAGCACCGCTGGTGAGTGGGGCTGGGCAGCAGCTCCTGAGCCACCACAGCTTGCAGCCAGCAATGCACCCACAGAGGCTGCTCAGCTGTTCCTGGATACCCCATTCAGCTCCTCTCCCAAAGCACACACAGCCTGGGCACCCTCAGCCCTGGTCCAGCCAGGCTTCTGCACTCCACTGTGACAGCTCTGCTCCATTTTAAAGTCTGCATTCAGATTTAGACAGAAAAGTCAACAAATACCTGAAACATATTACCTGGTTGGAAAAATGGGATAGCCCTTGGTTTAGGTTTGTTTTGTTTTGTTTTGTTTTTCCTGAGAGCAGAGCAAATCAGGACATGCTGTACTTATTCCAGCTGATTAAGGACTCCTAGATGCAATTCCACGGAGGTCTGGCATACCACCTTTGGTCTCAAGATGAGCTTGAGTTTATAGTCAGTCTGTCCTGAAATCACATGGCTTTCACATATTCTTAAAGTTTAAATAAAAAAATCTTTTGAAAACACAGGTTATGCTCCATGGAACACTATCACTTAAAAAAAGAAAAAAAAAAAAAGAAAAAGAAAGAAAAATCACACCTCTTTGTAAATAAGTGTTGCCAATAAAGATAATTTACAAGCGTGAAAGCTAAAATATGATGTGGTTTCTCAGCTGAGTGTTCAGATGGGTGATGGAAAGAGTAAGATATCTGCCAGCTGAAGCTAGCAAAGGATCATGTATTACCTACTTTTTCCTAAAATAAATACCAATATGATTTCAACAGAACTATTAGAAATAGGAGTGGAATTTTAACACCTTTATTATTACCCCATATTTCATAAACTGATAGAGTGGAGCCTAGAAGAAAGCAGGTACTGCAGCACAACTTCAAGATGTAGATACCTAAAGAACATTGAAATCCTAAATACTTTAAATTTATCACTTTAAGTGTCTTTGAAAATTATGGTCTAAGACCTTTTCTTTTGGATTATAATTTCATGTATGTGACTTTTTTTTCCTTCCCACAGAACAGTTAGTAGATAACAAAGGTGACTTGCGTAGTCATTTGTATGAAATGCAATGAGTGCACTGCAGATCTATCATCACCATGACATTAATTAGGGCCTGAAGACTTTGGCCTGTCACTAAATTCCTCCCTCTCATGAATTTACAGAATAAAGCACCCTAGAACTCTGACCTAAAATGCAGGAATACTTGAATTATTTTCTGTGTTTTTTCTTCTATCCAGTGTTTTATTTTAATTTACAAAGTCATTATCAGAATATTATGTACATTTAAAATTGTAATGAAAAATTTATGTATGTCGTGTTCTAAATGTGTGAATTTGGCTGCAGTGTGTTTTCCTCACTGTGTTTAGAATATATGTATACACAGATATAGTAAGTGCATATACAAATACATTTGTAAATGAACAGTTTTTATGAGTTCTAACACTCCTGTGAGCAGGACTCAGGACTGCACTCAGTGGCTACACTCAAATCTAGCCAAGTTCACTGCTCTCAGGCCTTACTAGTAATTACAAACAAGTTAAAAATAACTCATTAGGAAGGTTGGATTGGATTTTTGCTGCCTTAAACTTCATGTTTGAAAGCAGGAAAATGGTTTATATGGCAAATACTTGTTTGGCAGATGATGCCCCAAACCTCTGCTACTCCTAGAGAGAACACAGTGGGCAGAGCTTGAGATCAGAGGTTTGAGGAGAATGTTTTTACATTTAGCTACAGATCTGGAATATTGTTTTTCTGGGATCACTAAGAAATTGTGCATCTCTGCACTGAGCTGCTCTTGAATTGGTCTGAATGTAGGACCAAAATCTTGGCAGCAGTACTTATAAAACTCAAAATATCACAAAGTGATTAATGGGTGAGGATATAACATGGACATGTTACTGTACATTAAAGGTAATTTTTCGTTTTTGTTGGGTTGATTTTCTTGCAAGTCTTTCAAAATATTTACAAATTAATTACCAGTACCTCTTTCCACATGGTAAAATTCTGTTTTTCTTTTTGCTAAACATTTAAATAGACAGTGATTCATTGTTAGCACTAGATGTTGTAAAATCTTGTTTTAATTAAAAATATTTATTCTCTCCTGTGTAAATATATTTTCACATGTTTGCCAGTCTACTAGATTTAGTTTAATATGGCCAAAGAAGGCTGTGTCACTGATGGCAGGACTCTTGGTTTAGAGTTTATTCCAATTTAATTAAATCAATAAGAGAGGATCCTTTAAAACACAAACCTGACCAAGAAAAATTCTACAAAAAGAAATAGTTGAGAACAGCTGCTTTTTAGAAGTAAATTTCCACAAAATTCAGAAGTGGAAATTTGATGTTGTGAATAAATACACTATTCTCCATTCCACAATCCAAATACAAAATCCAAATGTGATTTATGTTGGGAAAAGAATGCAAATAAACTTGGATGAGAACCACAAGCCAGGTCCATTTACAATTTTGGTGGTAAAAAGACAGATTTTTTTCTTCTACAGTGCTTGAAGCATAAATCAAAATGACACTGCTCCTTACGAAAATTAGGTTCTTGGAATTCAGTGGACCTGCTTCATGTGAGATGGAAACAAATTTCAGAGTTAAGAATGTGTTTCAGAATCGTGTAGGTCTCAGCATTTTTGCTGCAGTTTCCCAGGCTGATTACTACTTTTGTCACAAATTCTAATCCATTTATTTCACGATCTAGTTTAACTTCTGATTACTAGCAGGTTTTATCTCCTGCCTACAAAGTTTTTCCACTCCTGTTCAGACAAAATCTTCTTCAAAGCAAAACCAGATATCCTAGGACATATCCTCCTATAATTTTGGTTTTATTTTCCACCAGATCAGTATTTTCTGGGTTCAGTAGTATGTTTGTCTTGAGTGTGTATTTTTTTATGATTTCAAAGGTTGATATTTTTACTTATTTCCTTTTGTTCTATTCTTGCAGTCTTCTCTTCTGATCATTATCCATCAAAGGCTGCCAGTTCATCCTGATTTGAATTAATGAGAATTTGCACAGAGAATTTTTGCTCTCCATCTGTCTTAGCATAGAAGTGGCTTAACCTTAGTTTTTTGCTTTCAGTTTTCTTTAACTTTCCTAGCAGTCTAAATATTCTTAGATGCAACTTCATGCATGACTAAAATTGCTTTATATCCTTAACAAAAGATTTGCTATTTGTATTCACAACTTTACCTGATTATCTTCTTGTTTGTTTTAGCATAACAAGCCAAAGAATCCCATTCTATTAACAAAGCAAGGTATTGTCATAGTTATGTCAAAGATAATAAATGACTTTATCTCATTATGCATCATTCCAGGCTCACTGTTCTTGTAATTTCCCAATTAGACATCACCAAGAAAAATCACCATCAAAAACTGCATGGAATTAAAAAAAAATACTGTGTAATTCAGCTAAGATTTTTTCACTAAAACTTGAAATAAGAAAAAAATACCTTACTTTTCTGCTATAATGTATGAGTCAAATAAATGCATGCATTATGTCCAAAGTTTTTAAAAGCAAAAATGCATCTTTTTTTCATTTGTTATATAAAATAATTCTAGGAATTCTAGAAACACTCCATTCTCTCTCCTCACAAAAAGAAGTTTTCCTAAGAATTAAGCAAATTTCATTGCTCAGTCTCCATTTCAGTATCTGAGACTGCCTGGTTTCCATTTACTCCAGTACAGGACTATTCCTTTAGGGAAGCATTCAGTGTGTGGATGGATGACAGATTCTGGCCATTTTGATTGAAAGTTCAGATAAAAAACACATTTCCACCCCTACCTCCCACCCCTCATTCCCTGCCATTTCTTTGCTTCTAGTTGGTGAACTTTCAGTGATATAGTCTTTATCTTAGAAAATGCTCATTCTGTTCCCCCAATATTACTTTAAAATGTAAATCCATTTACTCACCTTATTTGAAGAGAAAGGAAGGGGAAAAGCCTCTTTTCTAGGGAGAATACTATTCTTTTCTGCCTTGTGATTTCTTTTTTAAGCAGAAAATAAAATAGTAATGTGTTAGGGAAACTAATCCCAAGTGTCTTGGAGATACAGACAGAACTCAACTTTTGACTGAGCAAAAGGGGGTTTCTCTCTAGCAGCTCTACCCCACTGGACAAACTGGTGCTCTGACTTTGGTCAAAATGCTGGTCTCCTGTCTCAATCCTGTGTGCATGAGATTTATTATTCAGAGAAAAATAAAGTGTCTGTAGCTTCCAGTTCAATTGTAAGACAGTTTATTTATTTTTTTTTAACTCTTTCCTCCCAAAGCAGTACAACTGTGTCTATTCTACAGCCCTTTTAAGACTGGAGATTTATGCAGCTCTTCATGGAAACACTTTCCAGGCAAAGCTGTGACACTTCTGCTCTCTCTCTGTGTAAAGGGCAGTTCCCATGTTCATAACCTCGGGGTGGGGACATTTTCACTTTGCTCCTGCTTCTTTCAGTTCTGCTGTAGTGCTGAGGGAAGGTTTTTCTGCTGGCCAATGCCTACCCATGTGATGGCTCCCACCTTGTCCCCCTCTGTAGCTGATGTTCTCAGGGAGAAAGGTGAGGTAGAAGAACAGTGTTTCCTCCCCTGTTCTCTGGTAGCACAAGAAGCATCAGTGGAAGAGACTCTTTGTAAATGAGCAGGAGAGCTCCTTCCCTTACACCACTGCATCAGTCCTTAACTGAATCTTTACCTGAAGGCTTCAAGGGTTTTTTCTATAACTCTCAGGAAGTTGTAGTGGAAGGAATTGGTTGGAATTAAATTGGTTTTCTTTACATTTACATGGAATGCTCAGATGTGAGTTTATTTTGATTCCCACTCTGTTTTGATTGTGTTTACAGAGTACTTTGCCCAACTTCTTAACCTCATTCTGGAAATCTCTGCAGTGTTTTTAATGTAACCTAAGATGTCTTATAGTGTTTTAAAATATAAAAGCACATAGCTAAAATATATATATGTATTTGAAAATGTATCCTCATGAAATCATGGTAGGTTGTCATAACTGCATTTTTACATTTCAACAGCAACAAAACCACACTGTGGCTGTAATGAATGTAGTGATATTTATTTTCTGTTCATACTCAGAAATACACCCTTTAATATCCTCTTTTAATGACTGTTCTCTCTCTCATTGATCTCTGTGCAATGACTGTATCAGTGAAATCAAGTAATTCCACATCTCAGGAACATGGAAGTCTCTAAACCCTTTATCCAAGTTTTTCTTGAGGAAAATTACATATAATGGAAAAGGAATGTCAGCAGAATGCAGGCACAGTTCTACAAATGCCAAGGGCCATTCTGGCCTGTGTCAGGGGGTGATTTTGCTCTTTAGAGATATTTAGCCATGTTCTTTTCATTTCATTTTTCCTTCCTAATGTCGATTTTCTTCCCTGAATTTCTGTGCATGGTTCCTAAATTTATTGTCCCCAGCTCTTAAAGCTTTGCTGGTCTGCAATGTCCTGACATGGGGTAATGCAGGGTGAGATTAGTGCCAACTCCACAGGGCTGGCCATCCCCAGTGACTCTGTCTTCATTACACTCTTTGATCCCTATGGAGCTGCTTTAAGTTACTAACAACTAGTCATGAAAAATGGTGCTGCTTCATTTCCGTGCTTGCAGGCCTGAAATTGCATCTGCTCAAAGTCAGACAGCCTTGTCTCAAAATGTATTCCCAATTTGTTTCTGAGTGCGTTGAACTTTTAAGTCAGAACAAATATGAAGCATCAGAGAAAGATAATACAGCTACTAAAAAAGTCCATCAGCAACTGATTTGTAATTGTGGTTCTCATTTCTGAAGAGCTTTTAAAGAGAAATTGCAGAGCCAATTGCTGAAGAACAGTAGATATAATCATTATTTTGTTCAAGCTGTTGACCTGAGTTAGGAACTTGACAGGTTGTGCCTCAGGTTGCACTTATCCAGAACAGCCATCACCCAGGGGATGGCACTTGCAAATCTATAAATGTACAATATAATTACGAAATTCTATATTTGTGTGTGTGTGTGTGTGTTCTCTCCTACATCCATGTCTTCCCCCTTTTGTTGCCTTTTTTCTTTTTTGCTCTAGTCATGTGTGGTACAGGCTGTCATGGTCCTTTAACAAAGAAAATTATTATAGCCATGACCTGATGATCTGAAACTTTTCTTTAGTTGCCTGTCCTTTCTTATTCTTTCTCATTCTCTGAATNTGAAATTGCAGAGCCAAATCCTCAGTGAGCAGCAATCATGTAAAGACAAGATATCAGTTTGTTGCAGTTGAGGACACAGCCATAAATGAAATGTATAAACCATTCACAGAGTTTTAAAAGATAATCTGTTACAGTCAAGGTAGATCAATGCAAATTCATAGAAATCATGTAATATGAAATGCTAAATGAATTAAACTTAATGAAAACAAATATTATTCTTCTGGTCCATACTCTTAACATTTCTTAAAACAAAATCAGATCCTTTCTTCTTTGAAAATAAATTTGTGCAGGNCTGAAATTGCATCTGCTCAAAGTCAGACAGCCTTGTCTCAAAATGTATTCCCAATTTGTTTCTGAGTGCGTTGAACTTTTAAGTCAGAACAAATATGAAGCATCAGAGAAAGATAATACAGCTACTAAAAAAGTCCATCAGCAACTGATTTGTAATTGTGGTTCTCATTTCTGAAGAGCTTTTAAAGAGAAATTGCAGAGCCAATTGCTGAAGAACAGTAGATATAATCATTATTTTGTTCAAGCTGTTGACCTGAGTTAGGAACTTGACAGGTTGTGCCTCAGGTTGCACTTATCCAGAACAGCCATCACCCAGGGGATGGCACTTGCAAATCTATAAATGTACAATATAATTACGAAATTCTATATTTGTGTGTGTGTGTGTGTGTTCTCTCCTACATCCATGTCTTCCCCCTTTTGTTGCCTTTTTTCTTTTTTGCTCTAGTCATGTGTGGTACAGGCTGTCATGGTCCTTTAACAAAGAAAATTATTATAGCCATGACCTGATGATCTGAAACTTTTCTTTAGTTGCCTGTCCTTTCTTATTCTTTCTCATTCTCTGAATTCACCACAGCAGTACTCTCTATTTACAGATATCATCTCTAGCACATCTCTGTGAGTTCTCTTCTGTTCTTACATTACTCCAGCAGGTCTGGAGACATTGCCAGCTTCCTTTTCCTTTTTATCCTGGGATAAGCATCTAAACACAGCATTTCCTGACTATTTCTTACCATTACTATGAAATAAGATTAGATTCCTGATTTTATCTAGGCAACTATCTTTCAGATATCTGAGCCATTGT
>VZRX01013382.1:76152-91460 GCA_013398075.1 Notiomystis cincta | reverse complement strand
TCATGTAATATGAAATGCTAAATGAATTAAACTTAATGAAAACAAATATTATTCTTCTGGTCCATACTCTTAACATTTCTTAAAACAAAATCAGATCCTTTCTTCTTTGAAAATAAATTTGTGCAGGAAATAAGATTAGAGAAAAAAAAAGAAAAAAGAGGATGTGAACACCCTAGGTCTAATTCAGAAATTCTTTACATGTTGAGCAATTGTAGACACCCATATGTATGTATGGAAATAAAATCTTTTCACATCAAGATGAGGAAGCATTTTGCATCAATTTTGCCTCCATAAATGACAGTGAAATGAAGAGAACAATGGCAGTGCCTTCAGGAATTCTGACAGCTTGTCAGGATGACTCCTGGAAATCAAGTCAGCACAGTAGGTCTCAGGCCAGATTTGACTTTGTTGCTAACTAGCTTAATAAGGGTAAAATACATTAAGAGGATAACATAATCTTTGTTATTTACTGAAGAGAAGATAAATAACTGCATGCTTTCAAAGCCATGTTCCAAGGTTAAGGTGCAGGTCCAGCAGTAGGCTGCACAGTGCCATTCCTATCCCTTGCTGAGGGTACAGCAGGCAGGAGAGGAATGGGGGCAGCTGGGAGAGTCAGAGAGGTTCACTAGTGAGGTCAGGGGCACATCCCTGCTTCCCCCATAGCCCTGTGCTGCTGAGGAGTGTGCCAGTCTCAGGGTAAGAGGGCTCTTGAGTAAGACCCAGCACCCAGCAGGTGCCACAGTGTCTGTGCTGAGGGGTCCTCAGGGCTGGGAGGAGCAGGTGGTGGGAGTGGTATTCTTGTTTCATAGGCATGTGGGTATCCAAGTCTGTGGCACTGGAGAGGACCACAGAATTCTGCAGTGGGGTGCAAAAGCAGCAGAGCTCAGATGGTCTCAGTTTACTTTATGAGCTTGGTTCCAGGAGCAGGGAAAGAGCTGCTGATCTTGGTCCACGTTGCTGCTACCAACAGTGGGAATACAGGAGAAACAGCCTTTATGGCACATGCAAGGACAGTGGCCTCTGTGCCCTCTTTGCTCTGAAATACTGCCAGTTCCAGTGTAAGGCCCAGGGGGTGGGAAGAGGTCTAGAGCCTCAGGGCAGGGTTGAATCAAAGGGTAGAACAGAGGTGTTTGTATTAAGAACTGATAAATATTTGGGGAATGTTGTATACTAGAAACATAGACTTTAACCTTAGCTAGTGGCACTGGAAGTTAAAATGCTCATAGAGGATTTTCTACACTAGAAGCAAGAGAAAGCTGGAGGCACTGAGGAGTCTCAGTGCAGCCCCACGCAACCCTCAAATGTCCAATGCACCTCCAGAAAGGTCAGGAGGGATGTAAATAGAGAACTGTGATGGAGAAAGGAGTGAAAGGAGAATGGCAATCAGTCTGCTTAGAGCAGCATTTGCAACACTGAGCAAGACCAAAAATTACAGATGCTCCTGTAGCAATAATAGAAGTCTGAAAATAATAGAAAAATTGGAATGGTTGGCACCAGCAGCAAGCCTGACAGAAAACATCACAGAGACTGTTGAAGGGAGGTAAACAAGATTATTATGGTGCTAGGACATCAATTTTGTAAAAGGAGAGGATAAGAGGGTGTGAGAGAAGCACAATACAGGAGGTATAATGCTAACTTTGAATATAATATTGTGGGAAAAGAAGAGCACTGAGGAATCTGTGGGTGAAATCCAGCACTTTGATAATAAAAATATAGCCTTTTCTTCAGCAAAACTGAAGTAGCTGCAGTTAGGATAGATAAAATAATAGTAGATTTTAACTGTATCATTCAGTGCCTCATAAGGATGAGATGAAAATTTTTTTTTAATTCTATATTAGCCTGTTTCAGAACCAGAGGAAAAAAAGAAACCCAGACATTACCAGTGAGGGCACAGGATCTCACTCAAGAGTTACTAATGGACAGTTTATTTAGTAACTGTGATCACAATGTAGTTGAAGTTAATTTTTTATCATGAGAGGAAAAGACAAATCCTGTAGATAGACATTCAGTTTCAAGAAAGAGCACTGAATGAAAAAAGAGACATTAAAAAATAAAATAAAACAAAATGAAAAGTTCAATCAGCCAACAAAAATGTCTTGTAAGGAATAGTTCTACAAGCAAGAGCCTGGAGTATGTATTGCAAGCCCAGTTAAACTGTGTGCTGCAGTTCCAGGAGAAAATGGAGTCATCAAATGAAATCTCTTCAAGGCTCAGGGGAAAAGCTATCATAGCAAATGATGGGAAATGGAAAAAGTTACTGTCTTAGGGAAAAAAATGGGAGGCACAAAGGAGAAGAAAGAAAAGCCTGTAATACATGACACATTAAAAAAAATGAGAAAAAAAAGAGAATTTGAAGAGTAACTTTAAAAAATTGTCGTCTGTTGTATCAGAGAAGTGGTGTTCAAGCAATGCCATCTTCAAAGGGAGGTGTGGATGGGCAGGTCCTGGAGCCTACAGTCTGCTGAATGTGCCCTCCCCCCATAACAAGACCACTGAGTCTGTGATAAATAAAAGGTCTGTGAACATACTAAGAAGGTGATTTATTGGGAGGGTACCAGTGAGAGTTAAACCTGCTTTGCTGGTGGAGTCTCCATCATTCTGGTTTAGCAGGTGTGCCAATGAATGTGTGGACAAAGGGGCTAAAGCAGTCTGAACACATTTACTGTCTAAAAAAAACTTTGACAGTTTTTTTAACCAAAGACTCCTGAGAAAATAAAACTCCTTTAAAGTTGAATAAAAAGTCCTTTTGTGCATTGAAAGATGGTTAGATAGGAAGAAACAGAAAGGGTTCAATAGACACTGTTGAAGAGGACAAAAGTTGGTAGAGGGGTCACAAATGAATCTGTATTCAGACAAGTTTGGTTCAAGATCTTCATCGGTAATCTAGAAAAGGGAGCGAATTGTGAAATTTCCAATTTCACAGATGATAGTAAGCTATTTTGGGAAATCAAATACCATGCTGCTGGTAAGGATCTTCAAAAGAACCGCAACAAGTAAATAGGAAAATACTCAACAGATAAGCTTGAGAGTAGATAACTTTAAGGCGGAAAAAAATAATCCAAATCATGTTTACAGGATGCTGCACTCAGAAATGAGAGGTACAACTCAGAGGAGTGATTTAATTCATTATCATCACCTGAGTGGAATTATCTGCATGACAAAAGTGGCATCATCAGGAACTGTACTGAGAGAAAAAAAAAAGTATTGTAGAAAAAAAAATGGTACCAAAAGTACCTGTACTTATTAACCCAACCTCTGCTTTTGTCTTTGTATTTGACCAGCACAGGTAGATTTTGGCATTTCCTCATTCAGTTTCCAGATTAATAATAGAAAAATCGAAAAATGCAAGTAAACTCTCCACTAGCAAGTCCAAGTATATCTTGAGAAAACCTTGAAAATTAAGCTAAAAATTTTTAACTTAGCCAGTTTAAAAAGTTATGAGATTTTTAGTGGAAGCAAATACTATCATTCTTATGTCTTGGTATTAGGAGTGTTGAATCCAGTCAACTTAGTTCTTTAAACTTTTCCACAATCCTTGCAGCATTGGACACTTTATTTTTAAGGAAAATGAAGATTCTCATTGCTCCAGGTAGCAGGGGCTATGAACATGTCAAAACTATAGGGATGTGGTAGCAAAGAGAGCTTCTAATGCCACCCCAAAACAGTGAAAAGTGTCCCAGGAGGACCTGCTGCCAGCCAGCCAGTGAGGAGGTTTGATTTAAATATGATTAGCACTGTTAATAACCTATCCACAGACCTGCAGGACAGCAGAAGGAGCAGGGGCTGCACAGGCTGAATTTCAAGTTCACCTTTGTCACCTTGTTTTTGAGGATAACATGCAAATACTTCCTGCTTTACTGCAAACCTGCACAGACTCCTCACATCCTGGGAATAATTGCATGTGCAAACCTTTAAGCTCTTAGCTGTGAGTTTTGTTTCCTTATATGCACGCATATATCCAGTTCCCATGTTTTATAGTGCTTCTGTCCGCAGTTTTCTTACATCTTGTTAGTGATTTTGAATCATCTGTAGGCAAAAAGAGCAGGAAATAAGTTTTGAAATAGGGCAGACTGGGATGACCTTCAGCAGCACAAGTACAGTTACCACCTTTCACAAATATATTAGCAAATGAAATGTTGCAATTTTCTATTCACCTCACTGATTTCACAGAGATGCCAATGAGGTAACTCATGACTAACAGAAAACAATCATGACTTTTACTTATTCTTCTACTTGCACCAAAGCCCAGAATAGGATTTAAACAAAGAAAGCCTTATTTCTTAAAGCAACACCATTCCACTCCTCCAGACACGTTTATACATGCATAAAATCTCCCTAGGGAATTATTTACTACCTTTCTTTCCTTTAACCACACAATCTGCAGATTAAAGGGAAGAATGTTGTCCGGAAGTGTACCTTATTTTATTCCACAGTGACTAAGTGCCACTTCTGTGAAACCTGAAGTTCCCAAAACAAATTAAAGATAAATTAAACAAAATGAATAGTGTTTGCTCCTATCGGTGGGTTCAGGAAGACAAAATAGTATCTAGAGTTTCTGAAAAATGCTTTCAGGAATCATTGGAAGAAATTAAACTGCTTAATATCTGCATAAGTTTTTATTCAAATGATAAAAATAAAAATATGAAAGGTGTGTTTTTCTTTATTTTGTGATGCTTGGATATTAAAGGGTTGTCACCATTGTGAAACGCCTAAAGTGGAGGCGAATAACAGTTTTCATCTTCACACTCTGTAAGGGAGAAGTTGGAGTTACACTTGATTTTTGATATAACATCCTTTAAATACTGATTGCAAACATTGCTACTTGATAGATACAATCTACAGACTGCACTAACAGATGCTGAGTCTTAAAAGTTGAAGTCTTAACTGTTGAAGTCAGTGATATTTACACTGCTCAAAAATTCAACCTCATGCTTTGGATAGATACACTTTTCTTCCAGTGCCAATTATTGTGAATAGCTAATAAACTCTTTTATTTTGTACACCATTACCTCAGTGTTACACTTTCCTTAATCACATTTTGAAAATTAATTCCATTTGTCAGAAGTACTGTCTTGAGAGAGTATATATGTTAGGGGGGGAAAAGGAGAGATATAAGTGTATTTAAGCATGACTCAGATAACTTGTAATTAAAATGAGAGGCATTTATAGATAAAAAATAATTCATTATACTTTTCAATTACAAACACACAAGATGGCTTCCATTCTAGCCTACATTCCTGGAAATCTCCTAACTGAAATACCTCAAAAGTGAATGCAAAACTAAGTATATCTATAAAAAGAAATCATATTTGTCTTTAGGAACACCCAAGATATGTGTGTGGAAATGGGTATCATTAACCCAGCCCAGTGTTTGACAGGGGAGGAAACAAAACAGATGGTGCAAGGAGATGGAAGAACTCAATCAAGATAAGAGTTCTGGTGTAATACTGGCACCAGTGACAGGGTCAAGAAGGAGGATAGTGTTCAAAGTTGAGTTGGGTGGAGCTTTGAACAACTCAATCTGATGGAAGATGTCCCTGCCCACAGCTGGGGGTTTGGAATTGCAGGTATTTATAGGTCCCTTTCAACCCCAACCATTCTGTACTATTCTATGATATTCTAAGTCTCATGCTGGGAATATCCATTTAAGAATGGTGAGGGCACAAGAGTAACAGAAGTCACAGCAATCACAGCAGTCAGCATGAAAAGATGACTGGAGAAATAGTGTAAAATGTCACAGAGAATTACATACGAAAATATTCTAGTTTATTAGAAAGCTTTCATCACGAGCCAGTAACATGGTGTTACACTAACATCAGTCATACTGTGACCAAATACTGTGGGCAGTATAACCAGTACTGATTTCATGAGAAAAGAAATCAGATAGATCTGAAAAATAGTGATAGATTCTGAAATTAACTGTCTAAAAAAGGATCATAAGTTTATCCTAAATATTACAATACCTGCACTGGTCACATTTTTATTTTGATAATTCAGTGAGGATTAAAGCTTATAAGTACATTTTTAAGAACAATCACATACTTTCAAAGTACAAACTAGTCAAATATATTATTTAATGTATATATTTCTTCTCTTTTTTAGGTAGAATGACATGTACTAATCCCAGAATCTGTTAGGTTGGAAAAGACCTCTGAGACCATCAAGTGCAACCTGTGACTGAACACCCCCTTCTCAACCAGACCATGGCACTGATTGCCAGGTCCAGTCTTTCCTCAAAAGCCTCCAGGGATGGTGACTCCACCACTGCCCTGGGCAGTCCATTCCAATAGCTAATCACCCAAACCTCCCCTGGTACAGCTCAACTCTGTGTCCTCTGGCCCTGCCACTGGCTGCTTGGGAGAACAGGCCAACTCTCCCCTGGCTACAACCTTCTTTCAAGCAGTTGTGGAGAAGAATTAGATCACCCCTGAGTCTCCTCATCTTCTTTATCTTCTTCTATTATCATATGTATAGAAAATCAGAATTCCACTTTTAACAATGTTTCCTGAAAAAATGACAACTCCATTAAAAGAAGTAACCAGAGCCAGTAGCCAGGAATTTGTATGACATTCACAGAAGGATCATACTTCTCTTTCTGCATGTGTACTTTTTTCTACATATGCAATTGATTGTCCTCTTAGATCAGTGTATGCAGGAATTTTTCCCATGGAGTTACACATCTGTAAGCAAGTAGAGGCAGAACAAGCCCAGCTGACTCCATGAATAGCTAGATTTACATTTAATGAAATAAAAATCTCCAGTCCATAGAGAAACTGCAGCATCTCAGCACTCATTGTCAGATTAGCATAATTAAAAGATCATAGTACTTTTGATTGAAAACTCTTGTGAAAATCTAACAATTAGTGTCCCAGTATAAGGAGCAGTAAGTTGAAAATTTGCTCCCTGTTTCGATACCCTGATGAGAGTAAGAGTTGAAAAAATCTGGCCTATGCTGTCATTCTGAATACTAAAAATACAGCTTCATACATGCAACTCACATCTCTTCTGTATTTAACTGTACCCAACACAGCAATGCCACCATATGGTGTAGTCCTCTTAGCTATATCAGTATTTAATTGACAACACCAATGGGAGCCCATGGAAATACAGTGATTATGAGTCAGTATGTGGATAACAATACTGGGTACAGACATCCTCAGAGGGAGAGTGAGGAATGCCTGAGGGAATTCATTAGTTTCTAACATCCTTTCCCATTACTTTCAAGCCCCTAATTTCTGTCAGGAGGACTCACCAGCAGGTTCATGTCTCCTGTCTTCTGAAAACTGCAGGATGAAATTTCCCCACGCACAGCTTGGAATAAAACAGGCCATGTGCAGTTGAGCAGGCAGGAAATGTGTAAGACTAAATGTAGTTTGCACTCAGTTTTTTCTGCCCAGGCATCATACCTCTTAGGGGAGAATACTATGCAGTGAGTATGAAAACTGTCATCTGTTGTGCTGGAATCCTCATCCAAGTACATTGGAATTTTCTACCAAATTCTGATTTGGGGTTTTTTTAGTGGAAGATTCATGAAACATAGAATTGTTTTATCAACTTCCAAGAAAAGACATAAAACCAAACCTCATATAGAATATTTTCCCTCTTATGTATTTTATCATTTCTGAAAAAGGTTTGAGGCCTGGAGTTAAACTTGTTCCACTCTGTTCCTTAAATCCCAGCTGGGTTTCAGGGCTGCTGATCAGGTGTCCCTGAGCTCAGGAATGCCCCAGTGCAGCTCAGTCTCACCCTCACCCTTGGACTTGCCTCAGTCACCAAAGCTGCCCCCACTGCTGCTGCTGCTGCTGCTCCAACTGACCCAACAGATGAGCCCAATACTTGACCCTAAAATTCTTTCAAGTTTTTACATTTAAATAGAAGACTGAAACTGCATTAACTCCAGTGGACAGCTCCACTTCGAGTAGCCACTCTACCTTGTTTCCCTCCACATTTTCAAGTAGGTAATCCATTTCCTACAGCTTCTGTAAAGTGCCATACACGTTCAGAATACGTTTGAAGGGTACATGCACTTACAGTTTGCAACATGCTGGAGCATCCTTTGCCCTGAAAGCTGATCTGTTAATGCACTGTAATGGTTATCATGGCCTTCTCCCAGAGCACATCAACATCAACACAAGATTCACAATAAACACTGAAATCCAGATCACATCCTGTTTCCTTACTAGTACTGTGGGGATGGACACAGATAAATAACCCATTCTCACAAATGTCTCCTGAACTCTTCTGATAGGTGCCACATCACCTGTTTGTGCTGAGAGATACTTCAAATAACTTCTTAGTTGCTCTGGTGCAATGGATCTGCAGATTATTTCTCACAGAGAAAAAGACACTATTAATATCCCTGGGCACTCAATTTTCATTCTAAAAACACACTGGAAGACCAAAGAGGGTTAAGTATAGATGAGTAAAACATTTAATAGAAAAAGAAATTGAAAATCTTTGGTTTCACATTTGCATACTCTCCTTGATTTACCTGTTACCTTTATTTTAAACAGAGAGATCCAATGATGAAAATCATACTTTTAATTACATACCACTCTAATCGCATATCAAGTGAAAATACTCTAATCACATATCACATGAAAAAGCTTCTTTTTTTTTTTAAATAATAACAAAAAGACTCTATAAGCTTAAAAATCATGGTTTGATTTCAAGTCTGTTTCTAGAAAGTCATGCAAATTTAAGTTCTAAAAAGATTGCTTCCTCACTCATTTCAGTATCATTAACAGTGAATATTTTTCAAAAATTCCCTTTATATATATGCCAAAGCCTTAAAAGTTTGTCTGGTTTTTCAATTCATGGCATTCAACAGTAGGAAGAAAAACATCAGAGATGGAAAAAAAGATGTTCTCATGAGCAGTAAGTATTCATGTATTTCATATCCAGAATCTAGAATTATTGCCCTGTGATTGGCCTTCCATAACAGTCAAAGCAAGTATCAGCTTTCCCCTGCAGCATTCATGACATTTTTTCTGGCACTAATTAAAACAGACTAAAAGAAAACTGATCAGCACAATCTGACCCCTCTTAGTCTTTCTAAACTTCATCTATGACTTTCTAAAGTTAATGGAAAGGTGCCTGTTGACTTCAGCAACTTGCAGGTTATTAGAATACTTATTCCTGAACAAGCATAAAAAGGGAAAGCATGAGGAAACAGTATTATTTTATGCTGCATTGTAATAATTCTACTCTCTCAAAAAAAAAATTCACCACTGTCTGTGCTAACCACTAGTGTGAAGGAATAGGAACAGGACCAGAAGCACAATAAGTGTGCTCCAAGACAATTATTTACCATTAAAAAAATAAGGTGCACAAAATGAAAACAATATAAAAACAAAAGTGAGGTTTTACACTTTATTAGTAAGTGGTGTGATAAGGATTGCTGGGTCACATTTGTGCCATAACAAGTATCTTAATGTCTCTGGTTATGCCTGGATCTGTGAAATGCTGTGACATTTCACACTGCAGATTAAGATTCAGGCTTCATCACAGGATTTTGGTGTTGTCAAAATCCCTCAAGTACAGAATGCATAATTGGCATTGGCTGTGGAAGAAGAGATGGTGACTGTTCTAGCACAGAGGGGGAAAGGCCATCTACTGTGTAGGCTACAGGTGCAAAGCAAACTGCCCAGAGCTTCAGACAGATTTGAAAGAGGACAGTTGGTTTAAAGCCTTTAGGAGGTTTTCTAGTCTTTTGAAGGTGAATTTTTTTACAAGAAATGAGAGAAAAACATAAAGATGGGGGCTGAGTCATTCAAGGTGATCTAGAAAAATTAGACATCCAGGTCTCAAACTTTCCCTGTGCTTTCAGGGGCTTGAAGATGTGAAGAGGACTTTTTTTCCCAGATAGTCCTTACCCCATATTGCAAGCTGGGGCCCTGAGAAGCCATGGTTCCTCCATCCTGTGGCTGCTTACAGGGTCTATTTTCTTTTTAATCTTTGCTATACTGAACTGGTGTTTATTGGAAACTCTAGAATCAAATATATTTGGGTTAAATTCCCAGAAAGATTCTTAATTTCATACCTTGCAGATGTTTGACACATTTATTATAAGGCAAGCTTGAGCTGTAATCATATTTCTGCCATAGTTCAACAATTTTTAAATATCTAGATTTTAATATGAAATCAGATCTGTTGACATTCAACATGTCAAGGATAAGTGTCTATGCACAAACACTTTAAAAATATTTTGGAGTTAACTTTGTTCATGGCAGCTTGAACTATAAAAAACATAACAAAGGCATCAAGTTGATGTAAACTCATTATCTATGAATAATGTAAGACAAATGTGCCAGATTTGTACTCCTGGGTGGCAGAGCTGGTGCACAGATGTGGTACTAATGATAATGGAATTATTTTCCAAGGTTCAAGCTAACTTAATAAGTCCACAAAAGAAAGATTACATGTTGATGATTGTGTATTGAAAGAGCTGCAAGGAAAATTTCAATATTTACATCCAAGATGCTAAATTCTGGGCCAAGAGTGGTTTTAAGCAGAGCTCCAATTCAGTCTTTTTCAGAAGCAAGGATAAACACAGGATTGCTTGATGTATTCAAGCATGGAGAAATGCAAGGAGGCTGAAGCTGCTTTGATAAAGTGCCCTGTGCCAATGTATTGGCCACACCTCTCAACAACAAAAGAAATATGTGTCTCAGTAATAACAAAAGGCATGGCAGAAAGTTTCTGCTAGTTTCTGAGATTGTGAAAAACTGATTATTTCTCTTCACTTCTCAATAATTTGATTAAGATACACGTATCGTGCTTTGAAGCTCTATTTTTGCAGTAAATAGTGGTTGCTAGAAAGGTCTGCTACAGACCACAGAACTGTGAAATAAAACTGGGTGGATCTAGACAGTCTGTGAATGAGAGCATTAAAATTCAAATGGCATTTTCCTGGGAGCAACAGAGGGTTCAGATAGAGTTTATTTTCTGAATGTCTAAGCTTCTTTAAGATGGCTTAACTGCTAATGTTAAAAGTGGTGACTGAAGGCAGTTAGGCTCAGCTGGTGTCACACAGCTATGTATAAAACAATTACTTAAAGCTATGCTTTAGTTTAGATGATTGAACCCAATAATTTATATTGCAATATCCTCTGCATAATCACTATGGATAAGCAATTTTCAAGGTGCTCTAAAAGTTGGCATCTTGCAGAGGTGTGCTGTAAGAGCACAGTACAGTCCTGTCTTAAGACAGTGAGACTAAGACTATCTTGAACTGATTAATCAGTGGCTCTCTAGAGAACAGAAGTGCCCATTTGGTAATTTCTGTATGTTGCTGTGTTTAACAGGTTAATGGTATAAGTCAGCAATCTAATTTGATTTAGAAGGATTAAAAAAATATTTGCTTAATTTTATTGCATATTCATATCTTATTAGTTTTTGAGAGACTTTATCCACAATTTTCTATCTCCTAAGAGTTTACCAATATCATAAACTCAATGTTTATTCAACCTTCAGTCAGCACTGCCTTAGAGGATTATAAAGCTGAATAAACCAAGCTATTATGCCTTTCATTATTACAGCTTTGAACACAAGGATCTTGTTCCTATTAAAAATAAAGGTGGACACTTCTTAGAAAGATTAAGCAGAGTTTGGATTAGGCATCTAGTTTGCAGATAGTCCTAAATTATTGATTTAAAATATTAAATTTATCCTTACAATCAAAAGAAGAAATGCAAAAAATTATGGTTCCATGTCTGGAAAGAGATTAACAAGCTTCAGTTATTTGAGAATAGCTTTTACAACTTCCTAAGCCAAATAAACTTGATTAACAGAGTAAACAAAGGCAGAAAGGGAGATGTGACTTGCAACAAGTCTTGTTGCAAGGACTTACTCTGCAGTCAGGGAGGAGCAGTGGGTCTGCTGCAAGTGATCTCATGGTGCAGCATGGTGTTTGCTGCTTCCTGATACTGAGAACTTAAGGATGTGCTGATCCTTAAATGCACAAATAGTGAACTCACTGAAAAGTCTGAAGAGGGCTGAAATTTTTCAGCATGGCCATTATGAGGTCAGGTGCTTCCTATTTCTCCAGCTAGAACGAGAGCAGACTTTTGAAATTGTGCAACTAGTAGAACATACACTCATCATGAACCAGACATCCATTACACATTTAGGAAGGCAGATGACATCTATAAAAATACATATATATAAAATTTGAGTGATATTGTGACAGCACTGAAATTGAACTTAAGATTTGTAGCTGCCAATGCAAAGCCCTCTCCTGATAAGTGAAAAGGCATGCTTTTCATTGCCATGCTGCTAGCAGAGACATCAACCTCTAAATACAATCTGGCTTTCATTTTGGAAGGGTAGTGTATGCTACTGAATAGTTCAAGCTTATTCTTCATTCTAGATCCATAAAACTCGAATTCCTACATACACTGTCACTTGCAAAAATGTTTTGGACCAGATCCAAAGAGCTTTCTTAGATGAATACTCCAAGATGACCTTTGACTGTGTGTTTAGTGTCTCGGGGTAAGTGTGGGTTTTCTTCAACACAAAACCACTTGAAGACTTTTTATATGTAGTTTCCCAAGAAATTTTCTGGGTTTTTCAATTTCTTATGGCAAAAATAGACTGCTTCTTTGCTAACTTCTATGTTAGATTATTAAGGAGTTTAAATAATCTACACAGCTAAGTCATTATTAAAATACACAAATCAGAGTAGCATGTTCCATAATATATCCTTATTATCATATGTTAAGTGTTCAAAAAGATTAATATTTTCCTTGGAACAAGGTTAGTATTATGCACCTTGCAGCTATGATAAGGTTCTTTAGCTATTGTATGCCCTGAAAATTTGAAAAAAATCATTTCTGAGTTGATTTTACAAAAAGGAAGAGAAAGGAAGTAATAATTTACACTGTACCTTTCATTTTCATATTAAAATTATATTTTACTGTACCTTAGAAAACTGATCAGGACTAAAATAACATATTTTTGATTTGGGGGATTTTTAGGTTGGTTTTGAGGTTTTGTGTTTTGTGTTTTTTTGGTGTTTTTTTGTATTTGTTTGTTGGTGTGGGGTTTTTTTGGTTTTTTGTTTGTTTGCTTTGTTTTGTTTGGTTTGGGTTTTTTTGGTTTTTTGTTTGTTTGTTTTTATTTTTTTTCTTTGGTTGGTTTTTTTTTTCAGGAACAAAAAAACAATCTCCTCATCTCCAAAAGTGTACAAAATTAATATAATGGAGTAAACCCATTATGATACCACTCGTGCTATATAGCTGTTAATAGTGGATTTGTGCATATAAACAATCTCAAATTAGAAGAATTCTTTCTGTTTTTTTAAAAACAAAGATATAAAAGTAAAAAGTGATAATATTTCATTAAAAAGATGAGGAAAATATTTAATAATTTTTTTACTGAAAAAGAGAACTTCTAAAAATTAAAGAGGTCTAATATTTCTCAAGATTTTTGTAGTTGCTTTTTGCTTTTTAATAGGAATACATGCACTATGTCAGCTGAAATAAAAGAAAGAGGAATTATTCATAGGGAGAAGTCTCAGTTTGGAAACAAAAGGAAGTCATAAACCAGGGCAGGATTTGTTCTCTCTGCTGGATGTGGTGGAAGCAGGAGGGGGTTCCCTGGGTACAGCTCAGATCAGAACGTGCCTGGCTGTGGTGGCCCAGCCCGACAGCAGGGGCTGAGTGACTGAACCTGGTACAAAAACAAATGATGCCAAAGACAGGGCTAGGAAGAAGATTATGCAGCTGGAGCTGCACAAAGAGGAATTTTATCCTCTTTAGCATTAGCAGTCCTGGTTGCATCTATCTATCCACAGCCAGCACGGCTGCTGTTATCTTTGCCTGGCATTTCAGCAAAAGGAAGGGAGGGAGCAGAGGTTGCAGCCTCCATATTTCCTCTCTATAAAATTTCTGTTTCTGACAGGATGGATGATCTTTTTAAACACAGTACATGCTAGCATCCAAATACACTATTTATTTCCTCAGCATCATATGGGCTGCCTTGTGATATTTCCTTGAGAATAAATACAGACTGCAACCATCTGTGTCTGGACTCTTCTCCCATGTCTTCCCACAGTTATTTCTTCTATGAGTTATTTTAGCTTTTCTTTTCTTTGTAGGTGCATGTGTATTAATATACAAGCTATAAAGTTCTAGTTGGAAAAAAAATGTGTCTCTTTTAAAAATGTGTTTAATCCAATTTGCTCTTAATCACATGGAATTTTAGTCCCACTTTCAGACAGCTGATACTTGAGTGCTTACATTCCATCTGATGAGTTGTAATTATTCACTCCCTTTCTACTGTGTAAAGATGTTATCACAGTACCTGCATTGCCTAAACATGCTGGGTGATGTAATATTATAGATAAGAAATGTACACATTCAGTTATTATAAATATGCAATAAAAATAAAGGAAAATTTTTCATAAGATCAAAAATACAAATTCCTAACTTGATCTTTGATTTATTTAAGAGGGAATCTTTCCTAGACACCAGTTCCTGAAGACAGTTATCACCAGTTCCTATAAAGGTCATCAGCTTCTTTAGAATGTTTTCTTCCATATTTCAGAGTATTCTGAGAAATACCTTGTGCTGACTGCTAAGCAATTACTGAGGAAAGCTGTTAATTCCATCATAGGTTTGGTTTTGTTTTTCTGATGAATTCTGTAGGAAACTTCATCTTTTGTGGCCAGATTCTTATGAGGAACTTAGGGCTTCTGGTTTCACCAGAATCTGCATTAGTCAATGGACCTTTCTGACCCACACAATGTGAATTATTAACTACTGGCTTAAATATTTGAGAGCTAATTATGTAGCGTGTCTTCCAGTTAACTTCCTCAGTAATCACTTTTCACACACAATTTTCTCTTCTACACACAGAGAAACAACTGAAAAAAACTATATAAGATCAACAAACTGGAAAAAAGGAAGTGATTGTTACTTGTAGTGATTTTTATTATCTTTATGGTATCAAGCATAAAGATTTCACTAGACAGTACCGTACTTGTGAGGGCAAAACCAACAAACAAATACCCAAGATAGAAGGAAATGAAGGTTCAAATCTGGTTCTGGAATATCCTACTTCAAGTCATTGGACCTAAAATTGATTAACTTGATTAACTTGTACAGGCTACAGAAATGTTGATTTATCCCAGTACCTTTTTGGAGTGGTTCTGAGTGACATAGTGCTAGACTTTTATATTCACACTTTTGATAGCTTGGGAAAAGGTGACAGCAATTGTTGTGTGATTTGACCCAGATTCAACTTGAAGAGTCCTCAGAGAGGAAGTTACAGGAAAAGTTAATGCCTTACAAGATAGTGCTGCAGTA